>OX421502.1:8912042-9127042 GCA_949126835.1 Anisus vortex | reverse complement strand
AACCAGACTATGTTTATTATTAATTCAGTGTTGTTCACTAATTTATCCTGTTACTTATATAACTAATAACCCATGCACCTACATAGCATAATACCACCACATGAGAAACACTATAGCAGGGAAGAAAATATTAACTTAAAATATGTTTTTTTTTTACCTTTGCATGCCTTACCCATCATATTATAATATCGCCTTTATAGTTTAATTATATATTTATGTTAACTTCTTATAGTGTATTTAACAGACGCTCCTTTTATTACAAGGGGATTATTGAATCACATAATGAGACAAGTCTGGTATTTTGCTGAAGACTGTGTTTCTGGATTAGTGATTTAGCGATTGGTGTGCTTGTCAAGATGTAGTCTATGTTTACAAAGAAAACTTTTTAAATAAAACATTCACACACACAAAGAAATTAAAGTTGGCAAGATTGTGTCGTGACCACGCGCAGAGCTCATCATCTGTTATCTTTTTCTTTATTGGCTGGATGGTTAGCCCCGCGTGGAGTGATTAGCTGCTTGAAATTACCACAGTTGGCAGATATAGAAATCTCTAATAACGTTCACCTTTACTTGTTTGTGTGTGTTTTTTTTAAATGACGTCGTTTTGAAAAAAATTATAAGAGTCTTCACGTGAATGGTTCTGATTTTACAGTTGATATCGGGACATTTATTAAATACGCAAAAAGAAAGAATATTCCTATACCCAAATAATGACAAAATAGACCCCCCCCCCCCCCCCAAAAAAAAAAAAAAAAAAAAATAAATAAATTAAATAGTGGAATGTGAGAATCTTGTTCTAATTTTAAAAAATGGAAATATAAATCCATCAGACATGCGTATGGCGGTCATATTGTCATACTCCCTGACAGCAAATCCCGCATAGAGGGACTGATATCCCCAAGGGATCACCTCGAGAGGGAGACACTGGACAGACTGAGTACTCTCTCACTACAGAGTGCCCTAGCGGTCCAGTGGATACCCTCACATTGTGGACTGCCTGGAAACGAGGAGGCAGATGAGCTGGCCAGGCTCGGAAGAGATGCCCCACAGGATATCAACCACTCACACCGCATCTCATACTGCGAGGCAAAGGACATAACCAAAGACATGTAGAAGAGAAAATGGACTGAACAACACAATCCCCCAACAGGAGACGACTGGCCACACCTTACCAGATATGAGCAGACCACCATACTCCGACTAAGGACAGGACACAACAGACTATTAGACCACCAGCACCGAATCACACCCCTGAGTGCCCCTGTGGAACTGGACTCCAGAATGCAGAGCACATCCTGCAATGGTGCCCACTCCACAGAGAGGCCCGTAACCCTGGCTTGGCCTCAGGGAGCCACCATGGAGGAAAAGCTCTGGGGCCCAAAGCCATTCCTTCAGACAACAGCCCCCCCCCCCCCCCCCCGGTTTGTCAGAGAAACAGGACTGCCAGTCTGACACAGCAAAGGAAAGCTAAATGGAACGCAGAAGAAGAAGTACTATATCAACTCCCGTCAATATCATTAATTCCAAGCGGTATTTTTGAAACCTTGCATTTTTAAGTTTTTGTTGTGCTGGTTGACGAGTTTTAGTTTTTTTCATCAACGAAATTTTGCACACGTAGACCTAGGCCGCCATATGGACCTTTGAAACTAGTAGACTTAGACCGCCATATGGCCCATTGAAACTAGTAGACCTAGGCCGTCATATGGCCCATTGAAACTAAACCTACAACGTCATTGATAATTTAAACAAGGGCCTCTTGGACAATTACTAGACTGTAGTGTTTTTTTTATAGTTTTTTTTAGCAGGCTAATTAAAAATAATAATTTAGAAACTCGTTAAAGATGTCAATTCGAAAACGACATCGCCAACATCGACTCGCTCAAGTTAATTGGTGAGGATCTATGCCTTTCGGCCGTCCGCTAGGTCTAATCCAGCACATGTATCAGTCCACTTGGTCAACCTTGCCTCCACCGTTCGCCGTTGTTCATACTCTTTTCGGCTCTCGCCTATTTTCTGCCTGCTCGCGTGCCTGTGAGCAGCCTTCATTTTGCGGACCAACTTTCCTTCTTTGTCCAATATGGTCTGAACTTGCGCTACTTATAGGACCTAGGGATTGTCTTTCTGGCAACCCCTTGTGTGGCTTTTATCATCGTACAATACACATCGACCTGCCCATGCTCGATCAGCACATTTTTGAGAGCAGTGTCAGTGGCTACTTTGTACTCGTCCCAAGGGCGAGAAAGAATTGCCTCCACGTTGAGGTCCAAGTCCTTCTCGGTTATTATACATTGGTCAGGGTATAAGCCTTCCCGTTCTTAATCACCTCCAGGGACAGAAAATCGGCTTTGCAGCTTAAAGTGAGTTTCGGACAAGGGTATCCCATGCCTTCCAAGCAGCAGATGATTAGAAGACCGTTAGTAAAGTACCCTTCGAACCAAACTGATCATAGGGCCGGTGAAGCAGCGTTCGCCAGTTTCTGTGGCCATGGCATACGATGGGTGGCCAGCACATTGCCCAGCCGCCTTTACTTTACCCAAACTAAAGTCAGGTACCCATCAGAACTGGGTAAACTCAGCTGGGTAAAATCCTAGCTTTGGTCCACTGTTTACGACACTACTACTCGCAGAAGTTGCCTTCGGTACTCGGCGGAACGTGGTCTTATTGTGACGTGCCTGACTACCCAAAGTAGAATTACCCTGATGCACCAAACGTACACCGGGCGCCAGGCGTCTACCGAACCTATTTTTGCCTTTGTGCCCATCCCTAGGACAGCGGGTGATTTTCGACTGCTGCTTGGTAACAACAGCGCTTGGAGATTCATCAACACCAAAGCCCCCCTAGCAGGAGATGTGCAAAAACCTCTGTCCAGGGTAAGTAGTACCATAAAGGGGGGTACACGTTTTACGTGCCTGGGTTATACCCTGTGCACAACCCACTATTTACGGCATGCAAGTGGGGCAAGGCAGTGGGGTCATTACCTGGTCATTTCCTGAACCCCGATAACCACACGGGGTTTTAAGGTCTTAATACTGCAATACAAATTCCTTGCCACTACTAAGTTAATTCTCCATGATCCCTAAGGGGTCTCTCTCTTAAAACGTTGCAGTGGGCATCTCTAAGTTTTATACCTTACAAAGGTATGTGTTTCGAAACGAATCCCCAGCGGGTATTCCCCGCCGATACAACGTGGCGTGCCCGCTGGGTACGGGTCTTATAATGTGCAATACGAAATCCTTGTCCCTACGAAGTCAATTTAGCAAGGCCCCTCCTAAAGGTCTCTCTATTAAAACTTTGTAGTGGGCTCTATTATATACCTTTTAAAGGTATAAGTATCGAAACGAGCTTGCCTTGTAAACTTACAGGACTTAATACTGCAATATAATACCTCACTGGGCATTGCGCGTACTACGAAGTCAATTCTCCATGGCCGGTCCATGACCCCTAGGACTTAAGACCCTAGGGGGTCAATCTCTCTCTCAAAACTTTATAGTATGATATTATACCTTAAAACATTGCAAAGGCATAGATAGTTTCGAAACGAACTTTTGAGTCTACATTTATCAGGACGTACTGCAATACAAATTCCTCGACACTATGAAGTAAACTCTCTAATGGCCATTGGCCATAATAGTCGTTCTCTAAATCTTCGTAGTGGCTAAGTTAGTGAAAAGAAACTCCAAATATAAAGTTTTACCCGAACCTACAAGAATACAGTGTTCTAAAATTGGGTAATTCTTTACCTGCGTTCGTTCACGAGTTTTTTTGGTTTTGTAGGAAAAATTGTTAAATATCCATGCCAAATTCGCACGAATCAAGTCATTAAATGTCTTGCAAATGATACTTAGACTTCGAAAAGAGAAAAAAATATTATAACGCGATTTTTTAGTTTTTTTTAATATTAATTTAGCATAGAGTATGATAAAGTATAAACAACGCCATTTTGACGCGTGACTTCACAAGAGAGAAGAGTTACCATCCCTAACCATTAGTCAACGTTTGGTCTGAATGAAATGTTAAATACTTTCAATTAGGCATAATAAAAAATTTTAAATTTCGTTTGCTTTAAGATAAGTTAAGATTACTTTATTGATCCAAACGAATGTAAATTTGACTTGATTACATAAATTCCGTCTTTTTCAGCAAATTTTAAACACTATAAAAGAATTATTTATACGTACGCACAGAAATATACTATGATCAGATGGAACCGAAGGGTACTTTACTTACAGAAATATACTATGATCAGTTTGAACCGAAGGGTACTTTACTTACAGAAATATACAATTATAAAAATAAACTTCCACCTACCCTACCCTACTATTTATCATACAAGTAAAAAGTATCATTTAGGAGTCAGTTGTTGTATTAGGCCTATATGTCTGACTGACGATTCTGTTGAAAGATTCTCACTGATAGAGGAACAGCAGTATTGAATCTGTCATTTCTTTTGCCATTTTGAATTATTGCTTCACTTTAAATTGAATAAAAATATTCAATGTGCTTAACCGAGTGCAGACGTGTCACCAATTCTCGTCACCCATTTGTAACTCGATAAAAAAAAACAAATTTATATCACTCGTGGAACTAAACGAGAATACTTGTAGTTCTAAGAAATTGACTAACTGTATGATAGTAATAGAGTTATAGCATTATAGTGAATACCTATTTGATGTTACGAAACGACTATGAATTATTATTTCAGCTACTTTTTTAATATAGTCTAATATGCGCGTAAAATAAAGAAATTCATTTGCTCAAAAGAAGAGTTATTATCATTACTTTCGTGGATCGTTAGTCGTGTTATTATTGTGTGGAGTGTTAGTATTGTTATTATGTTGTATTTAAAAGAAGGTAGCCTATAAGAAGGCAGTATACAAACGTTTTAACACAAGTAAGAAACTACTCATTCAGTCGAGATCCCCCTTCCACTACGTATCCCGTACGCAAAATTTCCCAAAATCCTACCGCCATCACCCCTGCTCTGTACGCAAGTAAAATATGGAAGGCCTCTCTGTGTATTATTTGGTGTTGGGTGAACACTTTGGGATTTTTATTTTTGTTTAATCTGTTGATAAAGGAAACAAATGTGCGAATAGATCTAGAATACTACTATACTACAGAAGTAAATAGATCTAGAATACTACTGTACTACAGAAGTAAATAGATCTAGAATACTACTATACTACAGAAGTAAATAGATCTAGAATACTACTGTACTACAGAAGTAAATAGATCTAGAATACTACTATACTACAGAAGTAAAGGGAGCAAGTAAGAAAATTGTTAAAATCAAGAAAGAAGAACAAAGTTGTCGAAACGCAAAAATAAAAAAACAAAAACAAAATCAAATGAGAGAGAGAGAAAGAATAAGATATTGCAATGAAAATTAAGATAGAAGGACAGTGAACGCAAAATAAAGAGTGATATGGGAGATAAGAAAGAAGGGGATGCATAAAGAGTGAGAAGAGTAAAGGGACATGATTCACGTGAATAAGATAGAAAAAAAAAAGACAGAAAAGAGAAGAAGAAAAGGGAAAGGGGATGAAAGAAAAAGTGAGAAAGACAAAGAGAAGAAAAGAAAAAGAAATAGGAAGAGAGAAAAAGAGAGAGAGACAGACATACAAAAAGAGACAGAAATAAAAAGCAGAGCAAGAAAAAGAAAACGAAAAGAGAAAAATAGAGAGAAAAAGAATGAAAGAAGATTAAAGAAAAGAAAGAAACATATAGAAAATACTATTACGCATGCGTGAACTGTGAACACTTTTTAAAGTTTTTTTCTAAGATTAGATCTAGGCTTAACCCCCCCCCCCCCCCCCCCCCCCCAAAAAAAAAATAATAATATCGCATTCATCATGAAAAACGTAAGAAATCTATTGACTATAGACTATTTGCGCATGTCACTTTCGATTGAAGTCATCTTCTATAATAGACAAGTTGGGCGTGGCACACAACACGACATTTTTCTTTCTTGCACTAGATCTAGACATTTTTACAATGACAAAATAAAAATTCGACTAATTTACGATCAACTAAATCTTTTTAGTTTTAATCATCCGTGTAGTCTTTAATCTCTCTCTCTCTCTCTCTCTCTCTCTCTCTCTCTAGGCATTTTACGACTCTTTCAGAAGTTCAATTTATCTTACATTCCTTGGCCAGGAATTCTTCTAAATGGACAAGCTGTTTTATTACCATTAAACGAAATCTCTCCCCCCCCCCCCCCCACTCCATAGGTTACATTGGAGTGAATGATGTTACAAATGACGTAACAGTGGAAAGTATATCGAGCGAAACGTCTGCGTGTCAAGAAAATACCGATCCAGACGCCGAGGGAAGAAACTATTGGAAAAAAAAAAGTGTCAGTCGAGAAAACCACACGTCTACATAAATTTGAAGCAAGTTCCCGCCTTTTGATGAAATAAACGTCGATCTTCTTCGGCAAGAAAAAATTGAAATGTCCGCATACCGAATAGACTACTTCATTTTGTGTGTAGACTCTCCTTGACATTTCTCTCGACAGCTATTTTTCTCCATCTGTTTTACTTAATTTCATCCACTCTAGCTCTGTCTCACTTACGTTCAAAACAAGTTAGACTTGTGAAATAAAACTTGGGATTAGATCTATAGTTTTTAACTCCTTGATGTGTGAAACATCTGTGAGTCTGTGTACTATATTTAGTATTTTATTTAGGTTATAATAATTGTTAAATATTCCTTTATATCAAACAAGCTAAATTGCCCTGCGGTGCCCGGGTAAAAATAAAACAGGATTAGCTAAAGAAAAAAAATGTATAAACTACAATGAGCATAAGGCTATAAATCTAATAATTTAAAAAAAAGGAATTGTTTTCCTAAAATTTTTTAGGAAAGTAATTTTATAAAAAAAAATGTAGAAAAAAAAACCGGTATAGACTAACTTGAGAATCGAACCCGGGTGCCTATTATGGAACTCGCTAGACTTTAAATAACAGCAGTGCGTAGGGTCACAGTATAGAGGTCTCTTGTTCGAATACAGAATTTAAAAAATGCCTGGATTGTTTTCTTTTTTTTTATCTGGAAGGTGTCCCTGAGTCTACCTAGCATTGATGGGCACCTGACATTGATTGTGGAAGATAATGGCGGCTGGGCATTGTGTTGGCCGCCAAATCCCCGCGTGTGCAACAGAAACTCGTAAACGCTGGGTGTTTTTAAAATCCTTAATGATAGGGTTAAGGGTTGCCAGGTGCATCAAAAAATAAATGACTAGATCTAGAAGAAATGTATTTTGTAAAATTCGCATTGCAAAAACAGAACAGCTTCAGAGCCTATTTTGATTGCGACAATGATCATTGCAGCCTTCGAATATCAGTAGATATACTTCAATTGTGTATAATTTGACTATATAAAGCCACACCAATATATATTCACCCACTGTGCATAAGCCATGGAGAGACCGTGCATCACCTTCTAATATTCTAGACAATAAAAGAAAACAACACTCAACACGTGACCTCTTTGGCCCTCAACGTTGAGCTCTACGTGTTTATATCTTTTTGCCCTCGAGTCAAACTTTCAAGTCTCTTACTATTCCTTCAGTCAAGTGGAGATCATACTGGAGTTTTTCTCACTTCCGGACTTTTCTTTTACATGTCTAAATAAAAGGAAACTGCAGATGCGTGCCGAGGACATAGGTCAGTGTAAATAAATAGTGATCAAAGAACTGATACAAACACAACAATACCAAATTTTAATATGTAGACATTGAAATACAAACATTGAAAAAAACACTTTCTTATACAGACATTCACATACAGACATTGAAATAAACACTTTATTATACAGACATTCACATACAGAGACTAAAATACATACTTTCTTATACAGACATTCACATACAGAGACTAAAATACATACTTTCTTATACAGACATTCACTTACAGACATTGAAATACTCACTTTCTTATACAGACATTCACATACAGACATTGAAATAAACACTTTCTTATACAGACATTCACATACAACATATAGACATTGCAATCGAAATTTTCTTATACAGACATTCACATATAGACATTGAAATACACACTTTCTTATACAGACATTTAAATACTCACTTTCTTATACAGACATTCACATACAGACATTTAAATACTCACCTTCTTATACAGACATGCACATACATACATTTAAATACTCCCTTTCTTATACAGACATTCACATACAGACATTTAAATACTCACTTTCCTATACAGACATTCACATAAAACATACAGACATTGAAATCGACATTTTCTTATACAGATATTCACATACAGACATTGAAATAAACACGTTCTTATACAGACATTCACATACAACATACAGACATTGAAATCGACATTTTCTTATACAGACATTCACATACAACATACAGACATTGAAATCGACATTTTCTTATACAGACATTCACATATAGACTTTGAAATACACACTTTCGTATACAGACATTTAAATACTCACTTTCTTATACAGACATTCACATACAGACATTTAAATACTCACTTTCTTATACAGACATGTACATACAGACATTTAAATACTCACTTTCTTATACAGACATGTACATACAGACATTTAAATACTCACTTTCTTATACAGACATTCACATACAGACATTTAAATACTCACTTTCTTATTCAGACATTCACATACGGACACTTAAATACACACTTTCTAAAACAAACATTGAAAGACACACTTTCTTATACAGACATTAAAATCACACTTTTAAATACACACTTTTAAATATTTTCCTTAGTCGTTTCAAAATAATTTGAAATGAAACAAATTAATTCCAATAAAAACTTTTCTTCTCGTTTACATTGTATTTACCTTATAGCGAACTAAATCTATAGAAAGTAGGCCTATTTGTGTTGCAAAAATAAAATTTGTCTTCTATACTGTAGGCATAGTAATCAATTACTTAGGCACGCAAAAAAAGGAATACTTCCAATAAAAAAAAAACAGGATTTTTTCATGAGCTTGGCTTGGAGACGGATAAAGCCCCGCTTCCGGTTGCAATTGTAGGATTAAAATAATTCAACTCGTCAACACAATTTTTCACTTAAAAATTTGAATGTTTTTAAGTAATTAAGTTTGAATTTGTTATTCAATGTAAAATGAAAAGATATTTAAAAAAACGCACACACGCACACACACACAAACATGTTTAACTTGTTATTTTATAACGCTTATTTGGCACAAAAGATGTAGGCCCTACGCAAGGCTATAGTGACCAGTGGTTGAGGTATGGAGTAGAGGAGTGGTCATGGTTTATCAATTATTATTCTGGTCATTTTATTGATATTCAGGAATTCACCCAGTAGTAGGCCTAATCTGAAAAAAATAATGTTTCCTGTTATCACAATCTATAGAGGTATCATTTCCGTTGCGGCTTAGCACAAGCTGACAACTTGGAATGAGTTGATTCTCATGACCACGTGATCACGGGTGGCCTATCGTAGAAAACTTCTGTCAAAGAAAAGGAAAAAAAAACGAGCCACCTGCAGACGTATCTGTACCCGATGAATAGAAACATTCACGAGCAACAACGAGGACTAATATCTCCATTCAAAGAGCTGCATCGTCAACGAGAAGGATCTTCTCTTTTGAAATTTGAGATAGAAAAAAAGTGAAAGGTTTGGCTAAGGAGCCCACACGTTTCAAACGTTCACAGAATCAACAGACGATTCAAAATGAAAACATCGCTTGTCGCTACTGTTGGACACGAATCCAAGATGCGATGCAAAAAACTCAAATGAGTTTTGTAAATTTTGCACCTCGATGCTAGCTTCGGTTAATCGCTGTCTTCTACCTGTATCTTTGTGTACCGAGGACGGCCCTCGTGGGTGAACTGATTCTCACCCCAGCTTTCAAACCAGGTGGGAACATTTGTTACCTTCAATTTGATATTAATAGACGTTATTGTTCCCAGAGAAAGCACAAATAGTCGGGGATCGAATTTGTCGGTTTGAGTTTTGATAGAGTCAATGGAAGGGACGTGACGGTGGAGAATGGGTGGCCTGCGTGGGTGCGTGCGTGCGTGTGTGAATGGGGAGAAATTTGATTTTTTTTTATGACACCGCCCCTGGTTATTGCATTTCCGCCTACTTCATTATTCCACACGGGACACGCCCCCATTTTCTGGCATTACTCCATTTTGTTTTTTTGTTTGAACAGAGCTATGTCCCCTTGGCTTCCATATTCTCTCCCGCTGATGATCCAGGCTTTTAAAAACAGTTTGAACAGAACTCTACTCAATATGATATGTAAATCTATAGCAAATATTGTAACAATGATATCAATGATATCACCCGTTGATATCCTGCATTCAGTACATAGGAAAGTTTTTTTTTTGTCGTTAACACTGGTGAGCACTGGACACAGAACAATATGCTTTAAATGGAGAAAATAGAGAGAGAGAGAAGTATAGAGAGAATAGAGAGAGAGAAGTATAGAGAAACAAAAAGATAGATAGAGCTAAGCAGAAAGGAGAAGATAGAGTAGATAGAACAAAAAAGAGTGAAGGAGAAATAGAGATATGGAGCTTAAATATAGTGATATTAATATATATATATATTTAGAGAGAGAGAGAGAGAGTGAGAAAGCGATAGGAATACAGAAAGGAGGAGGGCGGGGGAGAACGAAAGAGGGTGAAATAGCGAAAGAGAGAAATACAAAACACAATTAATAGAAAGAAAAAATAAGGCCGAGGGAAAGAATGGGTGGCGAAGACGAAAGAAAAACATTTTTTTTTTCTTCAAAAATTAACATATAAATGCTATGCATATGTGCATTAGTGTAGTGTGTGTGTGCATGTTTGTGTGTCTGTGTGTGTGAGGGCAATGAAGCCGGAAATGAAAAAAGGGAAGAGTCGGACGGAATAAAACGACGAGGCAGGCGGGAGGGCCCCAGCAACACAATAATTAATTCCCGTCCAATGAAGGCTTCGGCCATGCGATAAAGATGGAGTTGAGCGGGGGGGGGGGGGGACTAGAGGGAGGGGGAGAGAATGAAAAAAAAAGGGGGGGGGGCAAAGGGGGAGGGAAGAGAAATCCTTTTAAACTAACGATGCTATTGTCATTGACATATAAAATGAAAAACAAGGGCAGATAATCTGGACGACATAGCATTTACAAAGAGTGATTCCCCCTTGAGCATGTAAACATGGCGCTCTTGGTGCTGAAGTCTCAGCGTGGTCTACATAGTATCATCATCTTATATCTCCGTCTCTCTCTCCCTCTCTCCCTCACTCTCTCCCCCCTCTCTCGGTCCTTTCTAATTATATTTTCCTCCGTTCTCCTATTTCTCACATATTCCTCTTTTCCAGAATTTCTCCTTTTCTCTGACTCATTCTCCTTCTCTCTCATTCATTTCTCTCCCATTCTAGTTCCTTCTCTTGAAAATAACAAGCACGTCAGAATAATCTAAGTTTATACGGACACAATCATTATTTTTTAAATATATATATTTCCACTAACAAACGTACACACAGAGATAAAGTAAATAGAGATAATTACCATAATATGTCAATTGAAATAACAAGTGATACGAATTTTACAAAATACATTTCTTCTAGATTTAGTCATTTTTTAAAGATTGTTCTTTATTTCGAATTTAGATGCATGTTTATTCTATATCATCAAAGACTATAATATCTCTCATCTACAAAAGAGGGTATACCCGGCAAATACATTGATATGCACAAAAGGACGTTGTTATTTTTCGAGTAAAGCCACAATTAATTAGATTTCTATTATTTGATATTGTAGACTTTACACAACAAAATGTATTACTATGTCTTATATCTGGGTGGCATGCTGGCCGAGCGGCTGTGGGTTCGACTGGCGTAACGTAGGTCCTGGGTTCGAATCCTGATCAAGGCTTGGATTTCTTTTCCTGGACTAGAGGGTGTTCCTATGTATAACCAGCTCTGATGGGTACCTGAAATTAGTTACGGTAAAGGCGGCTGTGCATTGTGCTTGCCCTGGTATCTCTTTACCTTTTATTTAACCAAGTGTTTGGCAACTTCTTCAGCCCTCCATCTTCAAGTGAAGAGTGGACAAAAAACAAAACGCAAAGCAAAGCAATAATCATACTAAATGTAATAGCATGTAATAGCGAAATATATATTTAATATTCTATTATTATTATTATTCTGTGAGTGTTTGTGGTGACCTCATTCTTTGACAACTATAATTGCATATATTAGTTTCACTGCTTTTATTTCAATTGAGTGTCAAAAAAATATTAATTATTTCAAATGTTGCTAAAAACAACAACAATAACAACAAAGATTGCTTCATTGATACATTTGATTAATTAATTTTTTAAAACTTTAAAGTTAAACGTTAAACTATACATAAAACGCATACACTAAATGCGCTTCGCAGAAAGCATTGTGTAGAAACATTTAGACATTTGTTATGACTTCCCTCCCCTTCCACATAAACAAACACACAATCAAACGCCAATACTAAAAGAAAGAAACAAAAAAATCCAGAAGTTAAAATTGTGTCATGTTTTACACCCAGTGACCCACAAAACCTAATAGAGAGAAGGAAATAGGAAAAAAAGAAACAATCAAATTCTACAATCAAATAGAAGGAAAACAATCTAAGAAATGTCCAGGGGCGATTCCAAGATTGTGTGAGCTACATGAGGGGGGAAATACACGGACACAAATGAGCACCGGGGGAGAACCGAAAATTGGGGTGGGGGAGAGATGGGATGGGGGTGTGTGGGGTGGGGAGGAGGATGGGATGTGGCAGGGTTTACCAGAAAAGATGCTAGAAGTCAACAAAGCCGAAGTTGAAAGAGAAATAAAAAAACAATTTATTCAATTGAATGTTGATGTTGTCACTATTAGAGGTTCTTGGCGGATAGATGGATAGATGGATAGATGGATAGATGGATAGATGGATAGATGGATAGATGGATAGATGGATAGATGGATAGATGGATAGATGGATAGATGGATAGATGGATAGATGGATAGATGGATAGATGGATAGATGGATAGATGGATAGATGGATAGATGGATAGATGGATAGATGGATAGATGGATAGATGGATAGATGGATAGATGGATAGATGGATAGATGGATAGATGGATAGATGGATAGATGGATAGATGGATAGATGGATAGATGGATAGATGGATAGATGGATAGATGGATAGATGGATAGATGGATAGATGGATAGATGGATAGATGGATAGATGGATAGATGGATGGATTAATGGATACATGGATGGGTGGATAGGCCGACAGATGGATAGGTGGTTAGGTTGTTAGGCGAATACATGATTACATGGATAGATAGATACATGGATACATTTACAGATGGATAGATACATAGAGTGGTACACCCTTAGGAAGATACATATTTAGATGGACTAGTACAGTGTATATATTTTGATAACTATAATATACAGAGAGAAACAGACGGATAGACAGAGATAGATAAAAAAAAAAGATTTATAGAGAGACCTATGGATAGACACAGACAGAGCCACAACATCCTCAGTGATCCGTAAAGTTGTCAATGAATAAAATATAGATCTAGTCCAGTCCAGTGATTGTGACATTAGAATAATATGACGGGGCGGTGGCGAATCTGTCCGACCAGAAACCAATGGGGTTCTAAGTTCAAAACTAATATGCTTTACCAAGTCCCTCCATTTCTTTTGTTTACCCTTTCAACTGTACGGGAAGCTGAAACTCTTGGCGCGAAAATGTTTTATGCGGCTCTGTATAGATTCTCTGTGTCTGCGTGTGCTTTATCCGTGTGCATCTTTCCCCAATCATCCTTCCTCCCCAGACAGGCAGACACAGTCGTTGCTATAGCAGGGGTCGGCAACCGTGTGACATTAGTGTGCCAAAGTAGGATTTCTAATTCATTCAGCGTACCAACAGACTTAAAGTCATCCTGCTCTTTTCTTGGAGAAGAGACTTGAATAGCTTTAGCGGGGATAGTCTGCGTGCCATTGAATAAGCGCTCTCTGTGCCAAGTCTGGCACGCGTGCCTTAGGTTGCCGACCCCTGGTCTATATCATGTTTTCACAACACATAGTGCACTGTGTCCTGCACCAATATCCATTGAACTATGTAGCACATGGCTGGCGGGGCGTGTGTGTATAGGCGTCTGTATGATATTGTTGATTTTGTAAAAAGTCATGTCATCTGTGGAGCCCCAACGGTCCAACCGACAACGGGATATGTAGGGTGTAGGAATGTAGGGTGTAGAAAGCTGATTTTCGAAATAGAAGATATTTGGTTTACATATAGCTGATATTTTATATAATTGATATTTGATTTAGATTATATTTCATAGAGTCGATATGTGATATAGCTGATATTCAAAATAGTTGAAATTTGGTATAACTGATATTCGAAATAGTTGATATTTGGTATAGATGATGTTTGATATAGATATTTGACATAGTTAATATTTGATATAGTCGATATGAGAATGAGATAAAGTTGATATTTGATATAGTTGATATTTGATATAGTTGACATTTAATAACATGGATATTTGACAAACTATAGCTGATGACTGATATAGTTGACATTTGATAAAGTTGATATTTAGGATATTTATTATGATATAGGTGATAATTTAAAATATAATATATCATATACATGATAAAGTTGATATTTCATATAGTTAACTGGTATTGTTCATTTTCTATCAATTATATTTTCTGGGGCAAAAAGCCCCCCCCCCCATCTTCCCCCCCCCCCATAAAAGTTACTCCAGTACGATAGCCATTGCCAGCCCGCCCAATAGAAAGTACAGCCATTCAAACGGTCATTCTACAGGCAGTAATGTTGTACTGTTGGTCAGTGTGTACAGGGCTGAGATGACCAGCAGGACGGGGCAGTAATCCTCAGATTACAATCAGTAATCTCTATAAATCCAGGTTGTGGGGGAACGGGGTGGCATTTGCTATGGGTCACGTGGACAATGGGGAAAAAAAAGGGTTGGGTCGTGGGTCGAGACATGCACGTGCGGGTGAAAGAACAGGCTCACGTTGACCTCAGGTTGACCTTGCGATAAATTTGGTGAAACAGAAGAGATAGATGTGTTGCAAGAGTAATGGGCTATTTAGTGAGAAATTTTCAATTAAACTTTCTGGAGTTGTCTGGGATTTCCCGTTAAATAGTTCTGGATAGTGCTGGACCATGCAGTGAAGATAGGCTCTATAATTACATTTACAGATATGCGCTTGAGTATTTACCTTGGTCTGGCCTGGGTACACGCTATAGACGCAATAGGATTTCTAACTAAACTCTAGAATTTCGGAACAACTGCACACGCTATCGCCAGGTCACGACATATATATATATTTTTAAATAAAGTATCACGTCGGACCAAATTGATCCATGGGAATGGTGTAGCAGCGTTCACCAGTTTCTGTGGCCACTGCATACTAGGGGATTGTGTGTCCAGCACAACGCCCAGCCGCCTTTACTTTACCCCAACTAAAGTCAGTTCACCATCTGAGCTGGCTAGACTCAGGGACACCCTCCAGACCCGAGAACAAATCATAAGCCTTTACCAGGATTCAAACCAGAGCCTTCACAAGCCAATGTGGCGCCCCAGGGCAAAAGTTTCAGCAACGCCCCCTTGCGTACTGTAACTGCTTTGTTTAGAGCTATATTTAGTCATTTAGACTATACTTGCCACCCCCCCCCATCCCCCTTACGTCCTAGAAGTGTTGCCCCCAGGCATATTTCCCCCTCTGCCCCCCCCCCCCCCCATGTGAGAACACTGATTCAAACCCAGGGACCTCAATTCGCCAGCCGAACGCGCTGCCCATTGTGCCGCCCGATCTACATATAACACATATTATAGTAAAGCTAAATCAGTAGGCAGTTTATTATAATGTACAATTCTAGTATTATTTCTAGTACTGTGTATAAAGATGCTTAACAATGGCATTCAGTAGTGTCTAGGCTTATACAACTAAATTAATAAATAGACGTATAGTCTATATTGATATGAATACGTGAAGTTGTTCGTATTGAAATAAAAACAATAAATAAATAAAGAGAGACTGAAAGAAAACAATGAAGTCGACAGAAATAATAGCCAAAAGAAAAAAGATTTTTTGCCCCCAAACAGATTTTTGCTCAGGGCATAACGCGCGACAATGTGTCGTGAAAGAGTCCACCATATAGCGCCACTATGATCCACAGGGTTAATAAATAGATGAAGGTGTAACAGGATTTGGTGGGAGGGGGTGGGGACGGAAAGGAGAAAAAAAGGAAAGAAGACAAAAGAAAGGAATGAAAGAACATTATCAAAAAGAAGAATGAACAAATACATATTCTTTACTAAGATAGACAGACTGGGGTAGAGACACGTGCAGATTACCGTAGATAAATAAATAGATTTATAGGAATACAAACAGATAGATACATAGATAAAGCGGATATACAGCCAGACATATATATAGATAGATAGATAGGGTGAGGGCTTGATAGATATATAGACAAGCAAATCGATATATAGAAGGCCGACTGTCTGTCCGACAGACGGATAGACAGATAGACAGATAGACAGATAAACAGATACCGACTGTCTGTCCGACAGACGGATAGACAGATAGACAGATAGACAGATAGACAGATAGACAGATAGACAGATAGACAGATAGACAGATAGACAGATAGACAGATAGACAGATAGACAGATAGACAGATAGACAGATAGACAGATAGACAGATAGACAGATAGACAGACAGACAGGCAGACAGGCAGACAGGCAGACAGGCAGACAGACAGACAGACAGACAGGCAGACAGACAGACAGGCAGACAGACAGACAGGCAGACAGGCAGACAGGCAGACAGACAGACAGACAGACAGATAGACAGATAGACAGATAGACAGATAGACAGATAGACAGATAGACAGATAGACAGATAGACAGATAGACAGATAGACAGATAGACAGACAGACGGTTATACGGATAGTTGTTTAGCCAGATAGCCAGATAACCATTTAGTCAGATAACCAGATAGCCAGATAGTTAGATAGACAGACGGACAGACGGATAGACTGATAGACAGATAGACCGATAGACCGACAGACAGATAGACAGTTAAACAGATAGACCGATAGTATTATTTTTTCATTGTGAGGCCGTCAATTGAATTTTCCTTCAATTACATTGCCTGACATCATGGTAGTTGACCGTAGGTCATCACTGTCCGGTCTTACACCGACTTAGAAATTGAGAAATTCACTTTGTCTCGTGTCCTCCTCTAGGACAATGGTCACTGTACACGCCTTTAATATCGCCGGCCCTATTGTTCAAGCCCTGGACATATGGCGGAGACATTATGTCGCCGCATATAAGCGGTCGTCCGGAGCTAATGGTCAGTGGTCAACAGCAGTTGACGACCCCATGAGGGAACCCATGTAGAACCCCCACCCCCGAATCCACTTTCCTCGTGAGCAGTCCGCTGGTCAGTTGGAAGGTCTCGGGTCCATTTCTTGTGACAGGGGGGTGAAGGAGATTGTGAGGGTTTTTTATGACTTCCAGCCAAGTCCCACTGATTCCAGACTAATTTGGCCTGTCCAGCGACTGGTCATTTTTGTGCGCTAATTTATAGCAAGGTTTAATTGAATTAGTTAAGGCGGGATCAGCACTAAGTTATGGCTTCTCTATCGTGCCAATTAAGTGACCAATCAAAAAACCTAACAATGGTACTACAAATGGTTCAATCTGTCCTCAGTCTCAAATATTACAAATTGCACCCACCCGTATTTAAGTAAAATATAAACAAAAAATTATTGCAACTCAGTGAACGAACTAGGAAATTATTGCAAATAGGTCTAGGCCTACTATTTTGAGGAATAAATTATTTACTTGTAATTATTTTTTTTACAGTAACACACTGAAGATGATATTTAATTATTCATTATATGTGTTAATGTACGCATCAAAACGACACGTGGGCAATCTGTAGGTAAGTGGTTGAGTATGATATTATTAAATCCTAAGTCCGAAAACATAATGAGTTCATATCTGCATTTCGGTAAATGTCATGAGTTCATGTCGGTAAATGTCATGAGTTCATATCGGTAAATGCTATTTTCTTATCAGGTCAGTTGAATGATCTTCTGTTTTTTTCCACTCAGATTTGCAGTTCAATTTGATATCAAATTTATTGGCAACACAATTTCTTCGTGTGATTTAATTGGAAAGATCTAGAAACATAATTTTACTTTATTTCGTAAATTTCAATCTATTGCTATCAAAACAAAAAATGTGAAAATTTATTGCAACTTGTCATGGCATTTCTATTTTAATAAAATTGAAATGGCAAAAAAAAACACAACAACCAAAAAACAACATTCAATTAATCATTCTACACAAAAACAAACTTTATTGTCAAAAAGATTTAATTTGTCAAAAAAAGTTTATTAGTATTATAGATCTACAATCTATAGACTTGACTTATAATATATTAATTATTGTAAATAACACACTAAAAAAATATAAGACGTTTCACACTTTCTACGGCCAATAATTTTTTCCCCTCGCCACCCCATCGTGTCTTTTCGCTCCTCCTTTTACCCCTTACGCTTAGAAAGAACTGGGCGTGGTTAAGGCTTGGCGCCAAGGACCTTCGCACGCTGCACGCCTAGCACGCGATGTAGGCTAAACCGTTTGGCGATGGAGGAGTGTGGGGTGAAAAAATAATAACCCTCTTGTGCTATTTTTTTTTTCCTTAGCCGAGTAACTTTTTCCCCGCTGTTGAGTAATTCAATTGTTTTCTACTCTTGTGTATATGGATCTAACTCTTTGTTTGTTGTCATTAGGCAAATATTTTGTGACATTGTTTGGTGAAATAATTTGACTTTTTAGAAGTTAAAAAAAGCAGTCGCCATTTTTTTTCTCTTCCGTTACCAAATTGAGAAAGAAAATGAAAGTGTCACAGTGCTGAGGACACCGTGTGTTCTGTGCAGACAAGAGGGGAAGGGAAAAAAAGCATCATTTCACTGTTCCAGACAGCCATCCGTGTCAAAACATCAGTGCAGGGGAAGTAACCCGCGTATTTTTTTAAAGTAAGCAGACGATCAGATGAAATATATATTGGTTCCGGAGATTTTACTGTGTGTTCTTTTTAACAATTATAGTTGGCGGTAAAAGTGATCAGGTAAGACTCTTCTTATGTTTTGATATAAATATCTTATAATATTGACATTTCTTATTACCTTTCTAGAGTTATGTAGCCTACTAGTTCGTAGGTTGGTTTACGTAATGTGGGTATACTTACTATAATGTGAAATGGCATATTCATAATATGGGATTATCCTTCGCATGTTTAGCAACAGCTTAATTAGGTCTAGGATGAATAGCTATGAGTATGAGTCGCTATGAGTATGAGTATGAGTATGAATTGTTACACTATCACTATGCAACTATGTATTAACAATGAACATATACTATATACCTTATTAAAACTTATTAGGGCCTATACAATAGCCGCCTACTGGTTGAAATACACATCGACATCATACACATGTAATAGTCTTGGAGGCTAAACTATAGATATAGACTATTATAGCATCTATGATGTTGCAAATATACTAAGACTAGCCTAAGTACAAAGTGAACTAAGTGACCAAGTGCAACATTCAACAGATAAACTAGATCTATAACATTATCATTCATTATGATTCGATTATGATTTATGATCATTAGGGCCTATGCATTTCAATCATTTGTCATTGTTAATCTAAGCTGTCAATGTATCATTCTATTGTTTTCATATGTCAATGTCACTTTAAAGTTGACATACCTACACTATTTGTCTGCAATGTTTAATTTAATAATTATCACCAATTACTCAATAATAAGCATCGCTTATTCACTTTTCTGAAACGTTTTAGACTGGTTCAATGTTGACAGCTGTTGTTTTTGGTTTGCACAAATTATAAGTTAAAAGGCTTTTTCCAGTTCAATTTATTAGCCTATACTATTTATACATTATTACAAGGCAATTTATTCACCATAATAAATTATGGATGAGACCTTCTATTTATCACACAAGTATAATTATAATTTATAATGTTATTACGGCTAGAGCCCCCATTCAATTTATGAAAATGATAGTTATAGTATTGTTATTGTTAGTGTGAGTATCCTTGTATTAGTGAAGATCTTATTATATCATTCTGAAGTTTATTTGTAGTTGTCTAGAGTATTCCTGGTTCTTATAATCCCCTGGCAATTCACATAGCGTAGTTTTAGAGTTTACAGTTGATTTACTTCATGTATAATTATTTATGTGGCTCATATTATACAGCAAGAACCTCGATGTCGAGTGGTAGTGTAGATTATTAATATAGTTGAATAAATATTACACATACACACATGTATATAACTTTGAAATATCGACGTTAACCAAGTTGTGTAGAAAGCAACGATAAATTTGGTTTAATTTACAACATCAATCCAGTAGGAATCCAAATAATATTATATACACAATCAAGAAATACACATATTCCAATTAGTAATGAATATCCTCAATGAACATATAGCATTGTAGTTAATAGTAGAATAATAAATCTTTCGTAATACAACTCAAATAGAAACGATTCTCAGAGACTTAATATTAGATGTTATCCGAACGGCTGTACGCCAAGAACTGACTAAAAGTGTCGAATCGCGTAGAAATATATTACGGGTCAATCGTTGGAAAAACCAGACAGTCTAGTGACACGAATATTTTAATCAAGCCTGCATGTTGACTGCGTGATCAGATACTTTTTATTAAGAACAAGCAATAATGCTCTAACAAAATAAGGAGAGACCGATCGACCTTGACATGCTGTACTCGCGTGAACAGTTCATGTTTTTATCGAGGTTAATAAAAAACAATAATGCTCAAATTAGGTTAGGAAAAACCCGGGGGAAACTTTGAGCTGAGAAATATTTATATCGTTTAAACGCAATTCGCTTAAATGATTTAGTTGGTTTATTAACATTACAATGTAGGGAATTTACGTTTCGTAACAGTCGCCCATACCAAAAGGAAAAGAACATTGCATACTAAACAATAGAAGTGTGCAATTTCTTTTAGAACCGCCTGCACTTAACTTTAGTTCTAAACAATATACAAAAAAAAACTGACTCCACCTGGGTAGTCCGTTAAATAAGACAAGTAAGGGAAATAATTTATTCTATTAAACCCTCATCATATAGGATCTCAAGTTATCCTTAGACCATAACACATGTTCGCGTTATTCTAAAAAAAATTATACTCTCTGAGATATCATTCCTTATAAACATCATCATCTTATTTATAAGGTAAAAATCAGCATAACTAATGTTATCATATTAAACAATTCAATCATTAATTAATTCAACTTAAATGAAATTAATATTTAAATAAACTTAAGAGTAAGAATTTAATCTTAAGTGTGTAAGCATGTGAAGTGTATGCACATTACTCTATTTTGGTTTTTACATAATCACAACTATAGTTTGATTGTTTCAAAATAAGGATGTACATTTCTGTTCATTCATTATCTTACTAATAAAGAAAATTTATGTTCATAAATCCATAATATTTATAAGTAACTTATTAGGTTCTTTTTTTTTTTTTCTCTACAACAATAATAATATTTGTTTTAGCAAATGGAAATATTCATGGCATAAAATAAGGCATAAGATATTGCATAAAATAATCACAACATATTCATATATTCATGCATTTATTTTTAAATGATCCAATTCTCTTAGTTAGGATTATCAGAATATATACATGAAGTTATCCCCTTATACATTTGTTACATACGCGATAGGGTGTCCGCGACGATGTTATCTTTTCCAGATAAGTGAGTTATTTTTAAGTTGTAAGCTTGAATAAACAAACTCCATCTTAGGATGCGCTGATTTTGTTTGATGCGGGAAAGAAATACTAGTGGATTGTGATCAGTGAATATCTCGATTGGGAACTGAGAACCATTTACATAGTAATTGAAATGTTTCAATGCTTGGATAAGTCCTAGTAATTCCTGCTCTATTGTGCTATAATTTACCTCATGTGGGTTAAATTTTTTTGAACAAAAGCTAATGGGATGTTCAAGTGAATCATCTCCTATTTGTGAGATTACCGCGCCCATTCCTGTATTACACGAGTCTACCGTTATTCTGAAGGGTTTAGTATAATCAGGTGAGACTAATACTGGTGCCTTGGTCAGTATGTCTTTTATATCATTAAAGGCTTGGTCACATTCCTGAGTCCACTTAAATTGATTTTTCTTTCTCAAAAGATTTGTCAAAGGGCAAGTGATAATAGAAAAGTTTTTACAAAACTTCCTGTAGTACCCGGCCATACCCAGAAATCCTCGAAGTTGTTTCTGCGTTTTAGGGACAGGGAATTCCTGTATAGCTTTGACTTTGGCATTCACTGGTTTTACTTTGCCATTACCCACTACATGACCTAAATATTCAATTTCTGCATGGCAAAATTGACTTTTAACTAGGTTTATAGTAAGATTAGCCTGTTTTAGTTTTTGGAATAATAGTTTTAACTGATCTAGATGATCATTAAAGTTATTACTGAACACTACGATATCGTCCAGATATGCATGGCATTGTGGGATATCATGGATAATAGTGTTTATTAGTCTTTGAAAACTAGCTGGAGCATTGACCATTCCGAATGGCATTACTTTAAACTTATATAATCCATCAGGAGTGACAAAAGTTGATACCTCCTGAGCCCTATCTGTCAATGGGATTTGGAAATAAGCTGTTAGTAAGTCAATCTTAGTTACATAGTTTGCAGTGCTTACTCTATCGATTAAATCATCTATCCGTGGTATGGGATACGAATCTGTTTTTGTCACTTGGTTTAATTTCCTATAGTCTACACAAAAGCGTAGTGAACCATCAGATTTGGGAACCAACACACATGGGGATGACCAATCACTGTTACTGTGAGTAATTATATCATTGCTCAGCATATAATCAATTTCTTTACGGATGTGTTCAAGTTGTATGGGATTAACCCTATACGGATGTTGTTTGACAGGTTTAACATTATCATCTTTTAAAACTACATCATGGGTAACCAAAGTTGTTTTGTTAGGAATATCACTAAACAAATTTACATGATCATAGACTAAACCCTTGATAGAAGTCTGTTCACCTAAGTCTAGATGTGCCAGTTTATCATTGAGGTTTTTAAGTGCTTCAGTGTTCTGAAGTTTACTTTCTATGATTGTCTTTTTAAATTTAGGCGGGGGTGTTTCAACAGTTTTGATAGCACTCACTGGCCTAATGTCAGTTTGTTCTTCCCTAACAACATAAGGTTTTAGCATGTTTATATGGCACAGTCTCTGTGTTTTCCTTCTATCAGGGGTTTTTACAAGGTATGTTACATCACTGATTTTATCTAAAACCTGATATGGTCCTGTATATTTTGCACTCAGGGGTTGTCCAGACAATTGGATCAACATGAGGACTTTATCACCAGGATGGAAACATCGGGATCTGGCCTTGACATCATAGTACCCTTTCATTCTTTTCTGAGCCTGCAAAAGATTATCTTTAACATGATTAAAAGCATGATAGATTCTATTGCTAAATTGTTCCACATAAGCTACGAGTCCAGTCTCTTCATCAGAATTTAACAAGGTTTCCTGCAACAGTTTTAGAGGTCCTCGAACTGAATGTCCAAACACTAACTCGAACGGACTGAATCCAAGAGATTCCTGCACAGTTTCTCTAGTCGCGAAAAGAGCGAATGGAATACCGCGATCCCAGTCTTCAGTGTTCTCAAAACAGTATGTGCGGAGCATGGTTTTCAGAGTCTGATGATATCTTTCTAGGGCACCTTGGCTTTGCGGATGGTACGCAGTTGAAGTTGCATGTTGGATGCCTAGTTTCTTTAAGACCTGGTTAAACAGCTTTGATGTAAAGTTAGATCCTTGGTCTGACTGTATAGTCTTTGGAAGACCGTATCTTGAACAAAATGCAATCAGTGCGTCAGATATCTTATCTGCGTTAATGGTGCGTAGCGGAATAGCTTCAGGGTATCTCGTGGCAGTGCACATTATAGTGAATAAGTACTGGTGTCCTGTCTTTGTTTTAGGCAAAGGACCTACACAGTCTATTAGCAAGTGGCTAAATGGTTCTGCAAAGGCAGGTATTGGCTTTAGAGGTGCTACCGGTATAGTCTGGTTAGGTTTACCAACTATCTGGCATGTATTGCATGACTTGCAGTATTTTGTGACGTCACGATGTAGTCCAGGCCAATAGAAGTACGGAAGAATTCGACGGTAAGTCTTGTTCACTCCTAGATGACCAGCATATGGCGTGTCATGAGCCATGTGTAAGATGTCATTACGATATATGGCTGGTACCACAATCTGACTTCCTTCTCTGCAATTGTCATTATCACATTTCACATCTCTCCATTTTTGCATTAATATTCCCTCCTTCAGAAAAAATCCATTTCCTTTAGTTTCTGCCTCCTGTTCAGTTATCACCTTTTTCTTCAGGTGTTTAATTCCTGAATCTCTATTCTGTTCTAATAGGAGTAATTGTCGAGGTGACAAATTACTTTCAGTAGTCTTGACTGAGGGACCACTCAAGATGTCAGCCAGGAAAGTTGCCTGTAGGTCAATTTCTGGTTCTATTTTTGACTTTGACATGGTTTCGACAGACTTTTGTTGTTGGGCCATACCTCTAGTGACGATGCATATAGGTTTGATAAAGCTCTCACTTTTATTAAGGCATTGTTTTTTCTTGGATATGGAATGCACCACATCTCCAGCAATATCATTTCCCAGTATTAAAGAAACACCTTTAAACGGAAGTGATTTGTATACACCCACAACTACATTTCCAGTGAAGTACGCACTCTTCAGCTGTATTTGATGCAAAGGAACTTGTACATTTTTCCTTGATACACCTTGAATAGTAAGATCCTGTCCTGTATATGTCGATTGTGACGTAGGAACAGTATTCTCTAAAAGTAGTGAAACCTCAGCCCCTGTATCACGGAGTATTCTGATGTTCTTTTCACTAGTGACACCATTTATTATGGATGACACGGTACCTTCTTCAATGAATGGTAAACAATTGCTTGGTATCTCAGTATCGATGAGATCTGTATCCAAGTTATTTTTGTAAGAGGTATGTTTAGTACTCATGGTGGTTCTATCTGATATAGACTCCTTGGAGCTCAGATTAGAATTAGAATTATTGAAAACCATTGTCTCTATTTCAGGAACTATTTCTGGTTTCAAGTTTCCTAGATACGTGTGTTTTGTCAGGTTATCTGCATTAGCACTAGGTATCTCTGTTTGAGTTCTAATATCCTTCTTTACATTTTCATGAGTTCTTTGTTTTGGCATTGCTACATACGATAAGACAACATTCTTTTTATTCGGGTTCCCATTCAATATCCAGCACTTTTCCTTAGTATGTCCAATTCGTTTACAATGGCTACAGGTTGGCTTGGAATTAGTTGGACCTTCATTGCTCTGCTGATGTCTCTTTGATTGATAGGATTCATTTGGATTCATGGTTTTCTTTTCTACCTTCATATCTCGATTCTGGAATTTAGATTTATCAACTGTTGTAAATTTATTGCTGGAATGGATAATAACATATTCGTCTGCCATCACTGCTGCTGTTTCTACTTGTTCTACACCTTTGTCTGCTAAATGTATTCTTACGTCACCTCTGATGTTATTGTTAAAGTCTTCCATTAGCATAAGATTAGCTAATTTATCAAAGTCTTTGTTTACACCTTTGGATCGAATCCATCTTTCAAAATATTTCTTTTTCTGTCTTAGAAAATCAACATGGGATTGTTCCTGTTCTTTCTTAGACTCGCGAAAAACTTTTCTATATTTTTCAGGTGTTAATGCATAACTTAGCAGTACTCTATTCTTGATCAGTTCATAATCATACAATTCCTCTTCAGTAAGACTTAATACAACATCAAGTGCCTTTCCTTTGATCAGAGCTGAGCGTAGAAGTATAGCTTTCTTGCCCTCGGGAAATTGATAGTCTCTAGCGTTTCTCTCGAAAATCATGAAGAACTCTTCCACCGAATTATCTTCAAAAACTGGAATATGTTTCTTAAACTTATACAGTTCTGCATCTGCTTCAGAGCTTGCATTCGAATGATTTGACGTACGAGACCTTGCTAGCTCAATTCTTTCTTGGCTTGCTATTTTCTCTCTTGCTATTTCTCTTTCCATCTCAATTCTCTTGTTTTCTCTTTCTCTTTCCATCTCTAATTCCATCTTTCTTAACTCAAGTTTAAATTTCAATTCTTCACTTAAGTCCCCAGTTGTATGCTTTACTCTTTGTTTTATAGGAAAAGGTAATTCATCATCTGATTCATCATTAATGTTATCATTAGCAGTAGTTTCTTCAATAATTAGTGTACCTTGTTTTCTTAAACACTCAGTTACCTCTTGAAGTAATTTAGTTTTTGATGGCCTAGTTTCTGTGATAGAAATGCCCAATGATTTAGCCAATTCTTTTAGTTGTATCATCGACATTTTATTAAGCTGTTCTGAGGTTAGATCAAATATCTCTGGATCCAATGTAAGATTATTTGTGGCTTCCATTTTATATTATTAAAAGTTACTGTAAATCTTGTTAATAATACAATAAAAGTGTCCAACTTACTTTCTGTCCTTTGAATAATTCACTACACCACACAGTTCAGATTTGTCGCAACAAGGTCATAAAAATAACACTTTCTTAGAGTTACTTTGTTCGATAAGGTAATACACCAGATAATTTTCCAGGCTGAATAGTTAAGTTTTCCGATTCTCAATAGCAATGTTCAATTCAATCACAATCTTTAGTAAATTGTATATTGTTCATATTTTCCAACACAATCCATCCAAGTTACGAGTATGTATTACGGCAGTTGTAAATAGTTTGTGTAAATAGTATAACGATTCTTGAAGTTGAAGTAAATCCTCTAAACGTTTGTTAGTAAATCACTGACGAGCAAAACCCATTTTATTACAAGGCAATTTATTCACCATAATAAATTATGGATGAGACCTTCTATTTATCACACAAGTATAATTATAATTTATAATGTTATTACGGCTAGAGCCCCCATTCAATTTATGAAAATGATAGTTATAGTATTGTTATTGTTAGTGTGAGTATCCTTGTATTAGTGAAGATCTTATTATATCATTCTGAAGTTTATTTGTAGTTGTCTAGAGTATTCCTGGTTCTTATAATCCCCTGGCAATTCACATAGCGTAGTTTTAGAGTTTACAGTTGATTTACTTCATGTATAATTATTTATGTGGCTCATATTATACAGCAAGAACCTCGATGTCGAGTGGTAGTGTAGATTATTAATATAGTTGAATAAATATTACACATACACACATGTATATAACTTTGAAATATCGACGTTAACCAAGTTGTGTAGAAAGCAACGATAAATTTGGTTTAATTTACAACATCAATCCAGTAGGAATCCAAATAATATTATATACACAATCAAGAAATACACATATTCCAATTAGTAATGAATATCCTCAATGAACATATAGCATTGTAGTTAATAGTAGAATAATAAATCTTTCGTAATACAACTCAAATAGAAACGATTCTCAGAGACTTAATATTAGATGTTATCCGAACGGCTGTACGCCAAGAACTGACTAAAAGTGTCGAATCGCGTAGAAATATATTACGGGTCAATCGTTGGAAAAACCAGACAGTCTAGTGACACGAATATTTTAATCAAGCCTGCATGTTGACTGCGTGATCAGATACTTTTTATTAAGAACAAGCAATAATGCTCTAACAAAATAAGGAGAGACCGATCGACCTTGACATGCTGTACTCGCGTGAACAGTTCATGTTTTTATCGAGGTTAATAAAAAACAATAATGCTCAAATTAGGTTAGGAAAAACCCGGGGGAAACTTTGAGCTGAGAAATATTTATATCGTTTAAACGCAATTCGCTTAAATGATTTAGTTGGTTTATTAACATTACAATGTAGGGAATTTACGTTTCGTAACAACATGTCACATGTTAGCCTATATTAACAGTTAAAACTAAGCTTATTTTCTTGTTAGCGATTTTTTAGCATTGGTAAAATTGTTTGTAGTAGGCCTGTAGTTTATGATTTTCTCTGCAACACTGCCTACTCTATACTATAGGCCATAGGCCTACTTAATTATTTGTGTCTAATTACTAAGTCTGTCTGTTACTTTTTTCCCTATCACATACATTTTCCTAAAATTCTATAGCCTAATAGTGTGACATAAAGTTAGAGAATGACATTATAAAGCTATAGATTGACATTCTAAAGTCCAGTTCAACATTATAAAGTTATAAAATATAGGCCTATTTAGTGATATAAAGTTATAGAATGACATTATACTGTTATAGTTTTACATTATAAAGTTATAGACTAGTTTGACATATAGATCTATAATAATATGTGGTCTCTCTGCATGCCGTTTGCTTCATGCCTTCTGTCTACATATTTGTGATAATTTATAATTGATTAGCTTCTATGGTGACACACCGTGACATGTGCTGGTCCCGCCTTTATAGTTTCATTATTGTATATTGTTGTTGTTCGTGTGTGTGACACAACATACAGTAGTAGGGATGGAATCTGCCACTTCTTTTAACAAGGTGATGCCCCCCCCCCCCATCTACTATTTCAATAACTAAAAGATGATTTATGCACACATTGTCATCTCATCCATATAGTTTTGATTCAGAATAGGCCTACATCTTCAATGGTATTGATACATCAGGTAGATAGGTAGTGGGTGAAGTTGAGTGGAAGTGGTAGCTCTATCTGCCTTATTCAAATTTGAATTGGAACTATTTTTTTATGTAGCAAATAATGTGACCCCCCTTATCCCCCCCCCCCTTCCTTCCAACTCAACCTCAATGAAAATTTATGCATTGAGATTACCATTAAGGTAAGTGAAGGTATGGATTGATGAAAATGTTCACAAATATGTTAGCATAAATGTCACCCCCAACAAATGTTGACATCTGACCATAACTCTTTTCAATGACAAAGTGAAACTCTTGACATCGTATGCCATTATTCGGGTTTGTTTCACTATGAAAAAATCACACACACACACAAAAGACCACCAATCAACCAACAATAAATTGAACAGACTCGGCCCCCAGATAGCGTCGTTATCTGTTCAATCAATTCACCCGTGTTGGCAGATAGAATAGTCTAGTGAGCTAGATTGCACTCGGAGATTTAGATGAGCTCGGTATTGGATTGAGCAAAATGCATGCTGCGTTATTGACCTGCCATTAAGTAATACAATAGTACACTGCAATACAAGTTTAACAACAACAACAACTCGCGTACACCTGACTAGACCAATAAGCTAACACGCTTGCTGAGAACTGGGGTGTCTAACATGTTTTTTTTCATCAGGAATTTAATACAGTTTAGTTGGGTCGCACATTCAAACATTTTATGAATACTGTGATTTAAAAAAAAATTAACTAGTCGTTAGAAGCTATCTGGGGGCTAGACCAAAAGTCTTGGCGCGCCTTATTGTGGTCAGTGGGCCGCCTGTTGCATAAGGGAAAACAAATAAGCACAATAAGAAACATTGAAAGCCATACTCTTTTATTTTTACCCTTTATTCTCAAACATATTACAAACATTACAAACACATTACAAACATATTACAAACATATTGCAAACATGACATGTGAGACATAATACAAACATGTGATAAACATTTGGAAGTCACGTGACAAATATATGACAAACATTACAAACATTGACATGCTTCTGAAAAACATGACAAATATCAGCATCACCATGGGCCATAGTGGGGTGGTCACCGTTCCCATATCTAGCGTCAGTGACTTCCAGCAGTATCTAGGCCAGGGGTCTCAAACTCGGTTGAAGGCATGTGGCCATTTTATCACTTAAGAGATGTGTCAAGGGCCCCCTCCCCCGTCAACAACCCGACCCTAGTAAACAAAAAACACTTCATACATCTTAACTCGTGTTACTACTTTAACTAATAATATGCAAATTTACAATTTAAACACAAAGAATTATACCCAAGTGAACTATCATTATTATCATTATTATTAAGTAGGTTACTTATGTAAAATTAACAATACAATTTAGTGTGTATCAGTACTAGCTGTCTGAATTTCACAAATAATACATTTTTTGTAAGCTTACTGGCGGGTCACGAAAATCCACTTGGTGAGCCGCATGAGGCCCGCGTGCCGCGTGTTTGAGATCCCTAATCTAGACCTATTAATATTTATTAAAAACATTATTTTGTAATAAATGCCCTATCTATTAAATATTATATTTACTAGTAGTTATGCCCGTCAAAATAACAGAAAAAAACGATAGGGGTTTTGTTAAAAGAGAAAGAATAACGGTTCTTTCGGTATTTAGTTTGACTTCCAGCAGTATCTATACATATTTATTAAAAACATCATTTAGGCATAAATGCCCTATCTTATCTACTGAATATAATATTTATTATTTAGGCCTATACAGTCTGTATCGTATGTAGGCCTATGCTTACTAAGCATACGCATATTATAATATGTGAGTTCGTGAGTTTTTGTACAATTTTCATCATTAACATGTCATTAAGTTTACCCTTCTTCTACTGAGATGTTTCGTAATAATATAAAATAATTAAATTATTACAAAGTCCATCTGCCACAGAAAGGAATGTTACGGTTACATGCGCTATAATTAGCAACTATTATCATAGACGCCTGTTTAAGTAAACACCTGTTTAACCTTTATACTTTATTGAAACAACATTTCGTAATATTTATTAAACATCCCCTCCCCTGACCTCTTTTAATGTGCTTATCCGACCCCAACTACTGTTTGGCGCTGAATACGTCCCTAGTACTAAATATAGAGTGTACGTGTGCGCCTGTTGCACGTGTGTGTGTGTGTACGCGTCACGCGTCTGTCTCCGATCGGAAACATTCAAACACTAATAGCCTCAAAACCAGAATAAAATGTTTCAGTGGTGGTAAGCATTGAGTAAGCAAGACGAAGATAAGATGTTCATGAGTCAAGTGTCAAGACAAGACCTTCTAATTACGAGGCTATGTCTCGAGTCCCCAAGGCTCAATCCGATAATTATTAACAGAACCATCTTATTTTCTATAAACATTTCTTATGTGTTATTGTTCTTTTTTTGTTCTTTTTTTTTAACAGTGTAAGTTAACTAATGGGCTAAAGTGATTTGGTAACTAACCACACATATTTCTGCTATACTAGTTCAGTAAGGGTTGTCCATAAAACACGCCTAAGAAAAAACAACAGCGGCATTTATATGCTAGTGCCCACAGCTTTTGATATTTTTGTCTACATTTGGACTAACTCCAAAGTAAACAGAAACTCACCTTTCAACTGTTTTTCAATATTACAAAATGTATCTAATTAAAAAACTTTAGTAAAAATTGGAATGCATTTTATCACTTAATGATAATTGCTTGTGAATTGTACCTAGTTACTCGACTCGAGTAGTGTTTTATATGATGTTAAGTTGATTGGTTTTCCTGGTTTGTACAGGCTAACCATCCCATACCTGGCTGCCACTCTGAAAGAAAGAGTACTTATATGCAATTGTTTTTGCGTAGTAAATAAAGTACCATCCGGACCAATTTGATCAAAGGGCCGGTGAAGCAGCGTTCACTAGTCTCTGTGGCCAGCGGTATACTAGGGGATGTGTGGCCAGCACAATGTCCAGCCGCCTTTACTTTTCCCCAACTAATGTCAGGTACCCGTCACGGCTGGATAGACTCAGGGACACCCTCCAGTCGCGGAAAAAAATCCTAGCCCTCACCAGTATTTGAACCCAGACTCTTCGCAACGCCAGTCAAACGCCAGTCAAACGCCAGTCAAACGCGCTGCCACATAAGGAATAAGAAAGCATCATCGCTCTTCTTGCCTCTAGTGTTTCTAGGTTAGATACACTAATATTCGCATTCATTATAGGTATTCTAATAATGTATCGATATATTGCTGGAAACAATTAAATTATTAATTCTGACAATATACCACTAACTCTCCATTTAAGGCAACACACTATGCCAATAATATTCAAACCCCCCTGCTGTGACCTCTGTTACCTGCGTGTCGGGTCGCACCGAAGCGCATCGATCTGCCCTATCCCTGTCCTCACCACGCGCCACAATTTCCACGTGCGTCACGTTGCAATATTGGCGTCCCCTCTGTCTGTGCGTGAGTAGCCGTTCCAGTTTCCTCCGTGTGTGTAAAAGGTGAGCTGAGCGCGAATGCGTGTTTTTGTCGCTCTTTGCATTGGGGGGGGGGGGGGGGGAATGAAAGGGACACAATCGATGGCTGACAGAAGGGGAAAATCCTAGGATAAATTTAGCTCCTTGTATTTTTCTAATTCCCCCGACCGCATTATGCGTCATCATTTAGTTAAGACCGTCCACGACTTTTGCCAGACTTTTATACTTTTACAGTTTGTGTATTTTTCTAACGGAACCAATCATTCGAAACGTAAGTAGCCTATAGCTAATACTTGTAGTTTGTTTTAAGTCTATAATATAGTACCTTGAACATGCTCTTCGCTAAGAACTTTGTTTCAAAAATCTTACTGATGCAGCAAAATTAGAAATATTTAAAAAAAATGGTTGTCACGACCGTACCCTGACATAGTTTTGTCAATGACAAGTCGGGAATTTGGGTGGGAAATTTACAATGACATCATATGTCTGATATTCTCTTTATTATAAATTTTGTTTCTCCCTGTTAATCCTTATCTAAACAATTTCAGAAATATCATTTCTTAATACAGTTTTCTTTCACGTCTGCTTTATCAAACGGCATATATATAAGGCTACAGTTATTGACGCTATAATAAGCAACTATTATCAAAGACTCCTGTTTATGTCAAGACCTTCTAATCACGAGGCTATGTCTCGAGTCCTGGATCTAATTAACAGTACCATCTTATTCTCCAAAGATATATATTGTGTGCCATGAAACTATCTTTAATATATGTGTTCTTAATTTTTCCCATATTGACATATTATCATTTGTTTTTCAATGACCACTAGTCTAGTCACTGTCGTGGTACAATACATACTGATGTGTTTGTTTTTTATCTAACAGTTCATTAGTTTCACTCTCTATATATATCTCTCTCTCTATCTCTCTCTCTTATCTGGCATTTGAAATTTTCTTTTGCCACATCTTTCTTTCTCTTTCTCTCATTATCTCTATCTCATTTACTATCTCTTACTCATTAATCCACTATTTTCTCTCTCCACGGCCCTATTTCTCTTTGTCCCCTTTCTTACTCTCCCTCTCTTTCTCTCTCGATGCATATATAGACAAAACACGTTTTAATATACACACACATGCATTTATATTAAGACTTTAATGTCTGTCTATTGGGCTTTCCTGCTTGTATCTGTAAGATAACAAACTATTAGGTAGGATTTAACAAATTTTTAAAAGGTAAAAGTACATTTCCCCCCTTACTTTACAATAGTCACAACAAATTTTTAAAAGGTAAAAGTACATTTCCCCCCTTACTTTACAATAGTCACATTTCAATGACATTAATTAAGACATTTCTTGAAATGTTAAAGTGATGTCTCTATAACTCACCATCATGCTATAATCAATAGTGCGCATATAGTGCTGTAATAAAAACCTTTATACAAGCTATAACTTGTCAACTATAAGGTTTTATTGACAATGTTAGTTTGACTTTGTTGAAGTTATTGATTTGGATGAAGGAGGAAAGTGAGGGGTTAAGTAGGCGAGACAGATGGCTATTTATCGAGCTATAGGGTTGGGTAAAGTAGTTTGTGTGTAGACTGACGTAGTCATTGAAATAGCATTCATACATTGCCTATGTAAGCTTTAATACATCGCCTATGTAAGCATTCATACATTGCCCATGTAAGCATTAATACATCGCCTATGTAAGCATTCATACATTGCCCATGTAAGCATTAATACATCGCCTATGTAAGCATTCATACGTTGCCCATGTACGCTATCATACGTTGCTTATGTAAGCATTCATACGTTGTCTATGTAAGCATTAATACATCGCCTATGTAAGCATTCATACATTGCCCATGTAAGTATTAATACATCGCCTATGTAAGCATTCATACGTTGCCCATGTACGCTATCATACGTTGCTAATGTAAGCATTCATACGTTGTCTATGTAAGCATTTATAGTTGCCTATGTAATCCTTTATACATTACCTATGTAAGCATTTATACAGTGCCTATGTAAGCATTCATACGTTTCCCATGTTAGCATTCATGCAGTGCCCATGTAGGCTAAAGCACAATGAATAACAACAAAATTATAATATCAACTGTAATGCTACAATGAACCCATTTTTTTCTTTTGCTAGTATATTCTGATAGACTATATTTCTTTCACATTTTTTTTACAAAATAGTGAATCTTTTTTTAAATATGACATTTGTTTATATAAATAAAAAATAACAAAACAAGAACAAGAAAAATTAACAACAATCTAATGGATACAATATGGATACAATGTGGATACAAAAAGGATGCAAATTAAATCCGGAGTAAACCCTGCCTTAAGATTCCGTTGTAGTATAAACATAATCCATGATTGTTTCCCCTCACTGCTAAGCCAGATTATTAAACGAAAATAGTCTCTGGTTCTTGTGCAGGTTAGTTCCCTTTGACCAATACGTTAAATCTGTAGTCCAAATACGCATTAGGCCTATTCTCTATGTGTCGTAGTTTTTTCATAAAGAAACTGGTTGTATTTATTCTATAACAAAATATCTATTGTTTTTGTGCTGTTGTTGTTTTTTTTTAATGTAGTCATGGGTAACGGGTATTGTTTTGTCTTGAGTTTTCAAATTGAATGATAAGCCCTGTTACGAAAGGGAAAGTGTACAAAAAAAAAAGAAAAAAAAAAAGAACCTCACAGATGGTCTCGCTTTATAACGTCACGAGTTTATCTCCCTACCACGCAGGTATTATTTGTATTTGATTCTTTCGTTGGACGATAAGAAACGCGGTAATTACATTAATCTGTCTATGAAGTCTATCGAGGTCACGTGTCAGGAGAATTCTTTTTCAATTACATTTTGTGTTTTTTGTTATTGCATCGCCCAATAGATTTTCGTCTTCGATTGGAGAATGCAAATAGGAGAACGGTTCGTACATTGGCCGGAATGGAAGAATACACAGAGAGACAGATTAATCAGATAGATAGGCGATAAATCTGATACGAGCATCTACTAGGTTTTGTGTTTGCATTGCAATAAATGAAGAAATGAAGAAAACATAAACTAAGAATAGTAAAAGAAAGGATGAACAAAGTAAATAAAGTAAGTAAAGGTTATGAGAGAAAGAAAGAAAAAAAATAATTAAAGACTTAAATAACAACAAAAGAGAAATCAATAAGGATAGAAAGAATTAAATAACAACAAAAGAGAAATCAAAAAGGATAGAAAGAGAATTTCCGGAAGCAAGATTGCGCTAAGCTAAGCGACATTTAGACAATGGTGAATGAATTCCATTTAAACTTTCGGATCCAACCCGCCATAATTATGGTGGACAAGAGCGCAACTGAGCATGCCTAGAGAGGTGGCGTGCCTAGGGGGTGGCATGGAGAGTTGCGCTATACAAATGAATATCATCATCATCGACACACTTAGACATTAAAGAAAAATAAATGAGAAATAAAGAAGTAAAGAAGAAGAAAAGCGAATAGAACAGGAAGAGAAATTATGAAAAATTATCAGGAAGAGAAAGAATTGGTGGCACTGTGGCCGACTGGCAGCGCGTTCAACTGGCGATCCGAAGGTTCTGGGTTCGAATCCTGGTGCAGGCTAGGATTTTTTTTCTCGGGACTTCAGTCCACCCACCCAGCTCTAAATTCTGCTGGGCTTTGTGCTGGCCACACAATTTCAGTGCTGCTTCACCAGCCCTATGATTAATTTGGTCCGATAGGTTTACTTTACTTAAATGTCACACAGAAAGGAAATTTAAATTAATCTAAAATCGTGTAATCTTATATACATCTATATATACATATATATACATAGTTCAGAGTTTCACAAACCTTCTTTTGTTCAAAGGTTATTTTATATATATGTTAACAATTTGTCTTCTTTGTGCGAACCAGTAATTTTTTTTCTTTACAGACCCTGTATTGGGTCGCGCGCGTGCCGCCATTTTGGGAAACGCTAATTTACTTATACATTAGCTATCTGGACCGAATCCATTGTACAAGTATTTGACGCTATAGTATTTGTTTTATTCTTCTTACTGGTGGAATTACTGATTATAAAAGAAAACGTCATTGCATTTGGAGAGTTCAAACAAAAGCTTATAGCAAGAGACCGGAAATTTTTTTGTTATTTCTTCTCTTTTCACGCACAACACGAGAGCTTGCCATGTAGAGTGTAGTGTAGACACAGCGAGGCATTGGTCGAGTGCATTTTCATGTCTTTGAAGTCACAACACTTTTGTGATCATCGTCTGTTGCGTGGAACGAAGTGATTCCACTGAAAGTACACTAGATCTAAGGGGAAAAACAAAGAAACACAATAAGAAACATTTGAAAGCTTGTTCGTTTTTTTTAACCCCTTTATGTGTCACACATGTGTGTGTGTGTGTGAGTGTGTGTGTGTGCGTGTGTGTGTGTGCAAGAGAGTTTGAGAGTGTTCACCTTCACAGATGAAAAAGTCATAAAAACACAAATTGAGCATGCCGAACGTTCTTTACCTTACACACTTTGTCTTACAATGATCGTCTCCCCTCAATTGGTGCCGTCCTCTTTGATTTGCTTGAAATCCGTCAACATTAACTTGAAGAGTTCTCTTCCCCTTATCCACCCACAATTGTTTTTTTTTGTTTTGTTTTTTTGTCAATGTAGAAATGTTTTGTTTTTCTATTCTCCAAGTAAACTCTCCTACTCAATGCAAGTTTCGATTCTCTCGTCTTTATTTTTATTTTATTTTCTTCGTCTTTGAAATTCTATTATCCTTTGCCGAGACGCGTTAAGAGTTTTTTTTATATCTTCTCCCACTTGTCTGATGTATAGTCCGTGTTTGTTTAAATTAAATCGATTTAACATTAAAGTTTTTTTTATACGACTTACTTACTATCGTTTTAGACATCTACTTGATGTACAAAAAAGATGTATATGTGGTTTAGTACCAAAAAATAGTACATATAGTAGGATTTAATATAGATATAGTATAGTCCACGGGTCAGCATACTTTTGATATTTGCGTGCCAAAATAGGATTTTTAATTGATTCAGCTGCCAACAGCCTAAAAGTAATCTCTGCTGTAGTACTAAATTTCTTGTAAAGAAACGAATAGACTTTTTGGACCTCTTACACGTGACATTGAAAATGCATCGGCGTGCCAAGTCTCGTACGCGTACCTTAAGTTGCCGATCCCTGGTATAGTCAATTTATTCAAAAATTATTGCATTTAAATGTTTTTTCTCTCCCATGTTTTCTCTATCTCCCTTAACACTGTCTCGTTTTTGTTATTCTACCCCCCCCCCCCCGGCCTTCTTTCCAGGTAATGACTTACACAATCGTTGAGCGTAAGCTGTTTGTTTTGTAAACCTTGAAACTATAACTTAAGGGCTTCCTTTAAATTTTTAACATGTTCTTGTAATTTCCGGTTTACCTATATATTCTCGTGTGTCTGTGTATGTGTGAGTGTGTGTGAGAGAGAGAGAGAGACAGAGAGAGAGAGAGGGAGAGATATAGACAGAGAAAGGAAAATATATTATTGCAATTCTAAGCTTCATTTTATTTTATTTTTTATTATATTAAGACTATAATAGCCCTTCATTATTTCAATGCTTTCTTTCAATCAATTAATGTTACGTCGTATAGAGCCGATATGTTATAATAGATGAATACATGCTTGTTACGTTTATGTCATTTCTAGTGAATCATTTAGTGTAAAACAACTCAATTATCTTCAAAATGTAAAGCCACTACACGTAAATTGATGACGTCATTAAAACAAATCTCCTCTGTTTCAGTTGCTCTGTTAATTCTCTCCTTTTGTTTTTAGTTTTTACCGAATTTCTCCTTTTGAAAGTAAACACTAGCTTGTACACACAATGAGAAATCTATAAGGTGATTTTTATCGTTACCATTGACTTTTTTTCTCTTCTCTTTTAGTTAAACCACTCGGCGATGTACTCGATCAATTCCTTGACGTTTGACGCTCGTGAGTGTCACTCGGTTAATCACTAAACAAATAGAAACACCACGCGCCCTTGGGCAGGATCGACGCACACTAGACTAGTAACTAACTGTGATGAATGGTGGAGTGGTCAATGCAAGCGGCCGTGTACCCCCATTCCAATTGGCCACTTGACCGTGGTGATAAATCTGCATCCTTCAAGTCCTTTAAACCACTCTATAGGTTATCATTCGAAACAAAGAGCCATCCCATCACCTTCCTTCCCCCCACCGAAATCTCCATATGCCTTATTGTATAACAAAAAAATAATCGATATGTTAAACATAACTTTTCAATTAAACTATCACACAAGCACGAGCGTCCATAATGAATTTTTTTGCGAGGGAACCGTGGAGGGCAGATCTATAAATATTTCCTGAAGGAGCGAACTCAAAAGAGTAAATATATCATCGTTATGAAGTAAAAAAAAAAGACATACCAAGAGGCAGTGAGTAGCTCTCACCTTCTAGTGCACGCCCATGAACAATGAAATCAATATATTATGCTATTCGGTTAATTTTGTTAGTTATAAGTTGCGCATCGATCTAATGGTGAATCCAAATGGGGGCAGATGGCAGAACGTATTGATTTAGTGAGTGAATAATATGTACAATATTGCGGGTTAAAACGTTCTCATTAACAATCTAATCCACACTTATCCAAATATTTACACAATATCGCGTGCATATCGATTAAAAATACTAGCCACCCCCCCCCTCCTAACTTCTTTATGATGTAATATAAAAAAACAACAACATGCAATTTTTTTTCCTCGTACAAACTTTGTCACATTTTGTAAAATTTCCTTTGGAAAAAAAAATCCATTTTGTCACTTACTCCCACATTTCACAATTTCCATTAATGGAAAACATTTTTTATGTGGTCAATGTGTGGGAATACATAAATATATACACGCAGGCTAATAATATGTTCCTAATGTTTTATGTTTTTTTTGCTGTGTATATGAAACATCAATATTGCTTTGGGCTCTATACGGCCGTGCAGCTTTTTTTTTTCTATTATTGTTTTTGTAAAGACAATATTCGCCAATTTGTGACAACATTACCCTCATAGTCCTTTCTTTATACGCCTTCCTCAACGCCACTCTTTCTCCACTCCTACGTCATCGCGCCTTTCTCCAGGCCGCCCGCTCTCTCTCTCTCTCTCACCCCACCCCTCCGCTTATCCCAACCTCCTCACTCCTTTCTCTATTTTACTTACTCCAACCATACTCACCGCTTCTCTCTCGACTCTTCTCTCTGTTCACGGCGATCCCTCCATTTTATTAGCTCTATTGTCCTCTCTTGTCCTATCCTCATACTTCAAGCCATTCTCTGCTTTCTCCTGTCTCTCTCTCCCTCTCTCTGGGGCAAAAGGTCACGTGTCTTTAAATAAACCAATTTGATTGGGTAAACACACACAGAGAGCTTTATATATTGCTACATATCTATATATATAAAATGAGACTGTTTGTCCCCATACGGATCCCCATTGGTCAATTTGAAATCACGTGAGTTTGTGTCAATGACCTATTTAGGCCTAGGCCTATATACTGTCAAATAATTTTTCTCACCGCACATGTGTTTTCGTTAGCTCAGTGGTAAACGTAGCGGACTACTATGCAAGCAACCCGGGTTCGATTCTCCAGTTAGACCAACCCTTTTTTTTTGACAATTTTTTGTTCGAACTTTTAAAAACAAAAGACATTGTAAATCTACGGGCAATTTAGATTTTTGTGAAATAAAAATACTTGCCTATTTTTTTTACCCGATTACAATATGTATTTATTTTAAATTACTTTCCTAAAAGTCTTAAGTAAAAAAATAATAATTTAAATCTTAGATTTACAGCTTTCTTTTAAGTGTAGTTTATACATTTTTTATCTGCACCTTATACAGTCCTTTTTTTTTTCACCCGGGCAACGCCGGGCAATGTAGCTTGTATATATATATATATATATATATATATATATATATATATATATATATATATATATATATATATATATATATATATAACATTGTAGATTATATGTAAGCAAATTGTAATACAGTCACCGATGTATTTGAAAAGTTTGATCATGTGATCTTACCAAAAAATAACACACTTATACATTAGATCTAGCTACTTGCATTCAAAAAACAGCATACGCACTCAAAGTAATGTATACTGTATACCCTTCAATTTTAACGCGGTTGCTAACGCATACCACTTTGAAGAAAGTTTTGATTATCACTTTGCTCTGTCTGTGTTTCGTCTTTGTCTGCTAGGTGTATTTTGCAGTACGAGTTAGAGCTGTTGATAGCCTTTTTGTTCTGGAGGGCCATGTGCGAAATGAAAGAATGTTGGGGGGTGGGGGTGGGGGATGGTAACGCACCTGTCAATTTATGACACGTTTATACCGTCCACTACTTCCAGACAATAACTTTGTTTTTGGTAAACATACGGACTTTTTAGTAGAAGGCTCTTTTTTTTTCCCCTTTGAGTCCCGGTCCGTTTTTTTCTCCCCTTTTGCCACGCGCTAAACTGGCATACAGCAAGTTTTCAGGCACGTGCCGCGTCATTGAGGAGGTGTGGATATGTATGGACAAAGTGCCCTCATTTTCCTTGTCAAGATGAACTGGCTGTCGTACAACACGCGCTTAGACCGGGGTCCTTAATGACCATGCTAAGCACCTTAAAACAGCGTGATGAAAAGGTCATTCGAACAAGATGACCCTCTATATAGCGCTCGTTATTTCAACATTGTTTCTTTTGTTTCTTCGCGGAAGTTTTTCTGGAGTTTTTTTTTCTCTTCTTTGTCTTCTAGAAAAAGAAAAAAAAAGTTTTCAGTTAAGTTTTATGATTTTTGCCTTTATCTGATGGTTGGTATGAAGATAATTCAAAGTGTATGATTATACATATTGTACTATGAAAATATTAAATATTTAGACATGGGTAGGCAGCGAAAGAGATAGCCGGAAACAGGAAAGAGGCCAAGCCTGGGGTAGTGCGAGACAAAGAGAGACAAACAGAAAGAGAAACATTATTTTTTTTTTTATTCTGTATTATTAAAACAATCTCTTGTCGCACCAAGTTGATCCATAGGGCCAGTGAGGCAGCCTGTTTCTGTGGCCATGACATACTAGGAGATCGTGGGTTAGAGCTGGGTAGTATCTGAAACATTTTCTAGACCAGGGGAAACAACCCAGGCTTTATCATGGATTTGAACCCGGGACACTGTCGGAAAGGTTACAGCTAGATCACCGTCACCCAGTAGTTGTTGCCAGGTTGTGGATAAAACATTGCGTTATTTTTTTTTTCAAATTTGAGACAGCTCCGTTTTAGCTCCATTCGAGCTCTACTTCAGTCAAAAAGTGCAAGGACTACATTTCAGCTTTAGTTCCAGCTATATCATTTCATTATTTATATGATTAACTTAATAAAATAATTTTATCAGAGACGAGGCTGTGGCGCTTTGCGACATTATCTTGAATTTTGATTCGTGTATTAAATGATATTAAATTATTGGTTTTCTTGGTTTGTTCAGGCAACCCATCCCATGCCCGGTTGGCTAGTGGGGAAGAAAGATAACTTATACGCCTTTGTTTGTCCATATGGAATAAGAAAAAAAAAACTTTTTATCACGTTGTTTATCTGACCATTGTAATAGAATGTTATTTCTAAGTTAGAACTTAAATGCTTTATTTATTATATTACTACTATGTTCTTTGTTCTGCTCTTCTCTATTGTTCCTACATTTATGGGATTAAATACCGAATACCCAGTAATTTCCGCCAAATGGGGGGAAAAAGAAATAAATTACAAACTTACTAATTAAATATTTTATAATAATTTTTCATTATAAGAACCAAGAACGGTAAGACATTTGAACTCTAACTCCGGACAACAACTGAAAAATGCCCAGCTCTAGAGCCCCAGTTGTTACACACGGTTATACTTCTGGTTTTGGATTTTAAAAAAAAAAAGATCTCTGTGGGCTATATGTGGCCCACTGGCCTTAGGTTTGGTACCCACATTAAAAATCAGAAGTTCAAAAACGCTTAAAAAAATCAATTGAAAGAAAACACATTTTGGAACCTCTCCGAATTGTCCTTGTGGGGAATAAAACCAACAGGACGTAATTTAGGACATAAATAGGAAGCATTAAAAGAACTAAACTTATGTCGAGTTAGAGAAAACAGGGAAAAGTCTAAAATGATAGTGTCCCACTAGACACATAGTTTTGCTTGTTTGTTCTTTTGAATCACTGACGTAAGAGACACATAGTTGTTGGTAGTGTTGATCTATTATTGATGTTGGTGGAAACACAAACAACAAAATACGAGTTCATCACTGATGATCCACTACGTCACGTTTTTTTGTCTTTTCACTTTTCACCCTCGCGTGTTGTCCTTTTATATTTTCCGAGTCTGAACCGAGTGCAGTACGCGAGGATGGAGAATGATTGATGCGAGGGGTCAAAATTTCGTCGATTTATGGATAATACTTTTCTCTGTAGTGTATCATCTTTTTGTACTTGTAGAGTTTACAAAATATATATTGTTACGAATCTCGGTCATAAATGAATGACGTAGTAAGGCATTGACCTCTTAACAAGTGCGTATCAGAGTCCAAAGCGACCAAGGTTTGACCTTTATGCCCTGAGGGCAGTTTAAATAAAATAATTCGTTCAAATCCCGTGGAAATTGGGGGATAATTCTGGATCGTAGTAATTATAGAGAAAGAGGTTAAAATGCGTATTAAGACCCTGTAGAATCTTCGATGATAGTTTTCTTTGTAAAGTTCCGACCTCCTTAAAGTTAGTTCAGTTTAAACGTTTGTAGAGTGAAGTCGCTATATTCATACATGTACATATAATGCCATTTTATTGATACTTATGTTGCCATCAGTTGATGAAGTTTATTGATCGTTTATATTGAGTCTACAATTTAAATAAAATTGTTTATTCAACAACTGGAGTTGTTTGATCTATCATTGTTGAGAAAGGTGTTGAAGATAATTATCACGAATATAACTACATTGCTGCATAGACCTGTCAGTCAAGGAACCCCTAGCTTGGGCTACAGATTAGCAGAATCTAGAGACTTCTAATAAAGATACAACTATATTCATTGAATCCGATTTAACGAGTCGTAATAATAGTCAAACCTAAAGAGGTCCATAACAGTTTGGGGTCTTCGTCCGATATAGTTGTATAGTTAAGCATATATTCAAGTTGTGTTGTGTTGTGTGTTGGAGCAGTGACCTACTGAGCAAGCCTAAGAACGCTGAAATTATTCTTCCGATTGGAAAAACGTAAGTTGGAAAAATTTACCACTTTATAAATCTCTTAACTAAAGAATGGAATTTATTGAAAATCCAGAAGAAGAAGTTCTGAAAACTTTATCAATAAAGAAGTTAAAAGAGATCGCTGAGATCTTAAAGATAGAAGTTACTGAAACTACACCATCGAGGACTGTGTTGACACAGCAGATAAAAGATGTGTTGATTGCGAGTGGAAAGTTGAAAGTAGAATCAAGCGCGGAGGGATATCAAGTTGAAGGTCAGACTATGTCCGAACAGTTCCGATTTCAACTAGAAATGAAACGGATGGAAATGGAGATGGAACAAAGACGTCTAGAAAGTCAGGAAAGAGATAAGAAAAGTCAAAGAGAAACAGAAAGTCAGGAAAGAATAGAGCTAGCGAAGATAGGAGCTACTAAAAAAGAATCTCATAATGATGTAGAGATGGCCAGATGGAAAAAGCTAGTCCCTACCTACATTGATAAAGAAAGTGAAATAGCTAATTTCTTCCAGACCTTTGAAATTTCTTGCAGAGATTTTAAGTTCCCAGAAGATAAATGGGGAATATTAGTCAGAACAGCTTTTACTCAGGGAAGGGCAAGAGATTGTGTTCTATTGTTAAAAGAGGAGCATTTGAATGATTATGAAATCATCAAAGACACTGTACTTAAAGCCTATAACCAGATACCGGAAAGTTATCGGAAAAGGTTCCGTCAGTACACAATGTCCCCTTACCAAACACACTTAGACTTCCTTAGAGCAGAAGAAAAGTTAATGGATCAGTGGATAAAATCCAGAAATATCTCCACATTAAAAGAAATGAAAGATATCATTCTTTTAGAGGATTTTATTAACAAAGTGAGGCCGGATATAAGAATGTATTTATCCGAGCGTGATATCACTGACCCACATAAGGCTGCTGATTTAGCTGAACAGTACACATTGTGTCATAGGACAGCTGATGGAAAGAATGTTAATAGGGCACAACGGCAAGCAGAAAACACAAAAACAACATCGTGAAAAAGAGCATTTTGTGAAACAAAATGATGTTAATAAAAGACCTGTAAACAAAAAGGTCCAATGTACTTTTTGTAAAAGAACGGGACATAGCATCGAAGACTGTTGGAGTATACGAAGCGACAAAAGACCTAACAAAGTGGTCATGTGTGCAAGCCATAAACCAATACAGAATGTACAAGAAAGCGAAGATACAAACGAACTGAATTCGAAGAAAGATTCTTCTAAACCAGAAACACTGAGGGTGGATTTGCCTGAGAGCAAAAGTCAGAAGGTAGAGAAATCTACAACTGAAGATAATGAGGATAAATATCCTGATTATAAATACAGAATGGCTACTATTGGATTAATTGTCCAAGTCCACAGAGACGAGAAAGTAGACCAAAGTATTTTTGACTCGAACAAGAGTCTGAAGTCATCGAAAGATGAAACAACACCCGAAAGTCATGGTCAAGGGAAGAATAAAATTGACACAGAGACCCTGTGCAGTTTTCAACCGTTCATTAGTGAAGGTTGTGTGGCCTTACAAAAGGAAGGACCACTGAAGTCCGTAAAAATATTACGAGACACAGGAGCATCATTAACACTGCTGCTTAAAGATGTATTACCATTGAATGTGAATACATTGACAGGACAGACTGTCCTATTGAGAGGTTTTGAATGGAAAGAAGAAATACCTCTACATAGGATATACCTATCATCTGGCTTGGTGACAGGATATGTGACAGTTGGAGTAATATCAAAACTTCCTGTTGAGGGCATATCCGTTATCCTAGCAAATGATTTGGCGAAAGGGAGGGTGAGACCTGAACTGATTGTAAAGGAAAATCCAGACCCTAGTCCTATGGTGGAGACAGGAAAAGAAAAAGAACTTTATCCTGTAGGTGATGTCATAAATGGTATGACACCACAGAAAAAGAAAGAAGAAACTATCTCACAAGAATAGGAAAAGAAAGAAGAAATTCTCCCACGAGAGAAGAAAGAGGAAGAAGAAGTGGAACGTGATACTACTATTTTCTCCATGATTGATGATTGTCCGAAAGGAAATGAACAATCAAAGAAGTCATCACAAAATGAATTGATTGCTGAGCAGAAAGTAGATCCAGAGTTGCTACAGTTGCATGAGAAAGCTGTCGACGAGAAAGAAAATCCTACTACTGATGTCTATGAACATATAGACCACAGCATGTTCAAACAACAATGCAAACCTGCAGTTGCCGGTACAGATGAAGATTGGAGGAGCATCACTGAAGAAACGAGTGCGGAGAGCTGGACCGAAACTACCAAAAGCTATGGGTTACCACAATCCATACCGACAGATCGAAGGACCAACTTCGCCTCGGAACTCTTCAATCCAGTACCAAAGAACTTATGCCTGGATCATGAGGTGACAACTGAATCCCATCCGGAAAGTCGAGGAGCCTATGGACCAATCTTTGGACCCACTGTCCAAGGACCACTCAAACTACTTCAAGAGGAATGGCAGACCGAATTGGATCTCCTTGGGCTGAGCAAGTACCTAGATAAGTACATAAATTTTTTGTCTGACATAACTGTTTTTGTGAGAAAAAAATTGTACACTGCTCACATGCAGATGCCATTGTTGTGTGATGAAAGAAAGGCAAAAATATTATATCATTTGAAAATGATAAAGCCTTACCTTCTGAAAACAATTGGAATAAGCTTGATGTTGTTAACATTGTTACTCTTATTTGTAAAATTTATGCCTGGAGTACAGGATGAATTGAATGACAAATTCACTGATAGTTAGTTACCAAACTTACTATTTTAAAACTAAATCCCTTACTTGTGAAGAAAAAGGAATGAGTAAAAGTATTGTTAGAGTAAATATCATTATAGTGTGATATTTCTAAACAAACTTGTTAGGTTGAGCATTAAAATAATTGCTATAAGAGAAAAAGATCAGTTTTATCCGCAGAATTGGTTTCTATATCAGAGGACATTATAAATGTGGACTGATTATAAGATATGTTTGAGAATCTCTGGAAATGATAATTGAAACATTTGGCAGAGAGGATAATCTGATTGATAAAGATGTAAATGATTTTAAGAAAAAAGAATTTTCTATCACTAAAGTATTGAGAAATGTTTTATGATTGTACTATGGATTTATTTTATCATGTACTGTTGTTGAAATAATTGCACTGAGTCAAGATGCAAATTTCTTCTATGTGAATTTATTCATTTATTATATTATCATTGAATGTATGATAATGTAGGGTAAAAATAGTTGCAGCAAGGCAGAGCTATGACTAAAAAGAATTCCAAGAACTGTATTATATATGATTTTTCACTTTTTAGGATAATGTTACATGAAAAGCAGACCAGAAGTGAAACTAATGTAAACTTTGTATCCTTGTTTTGAAAAAATTTAGGATATGCCACTGACTTGACACTGTAAACCAGAATAGTTGAGAATGTCAAGGTTGAGAATTTATAATGTTGACATACCAATGTTCAACTAATGTATGATTAATTAAGGATTTCATGTCAAGATTGTAAAACTAATCTATATTTTTTCTGTATTAGTTAAAATAGATTGAATGAATTGTACCGACAATCAAAAGATTGGGTAGACCTGAACACTGTGAAGTAACAGAGGAACCTAAAATCTATGAATAATGAATAAAACCTTTTGTGGAAAATGGAAAAGAGCAATGTACCCCACTGAAAAGATTGGAAATGGAATGTTTTACCACACCAATCAAAACAGCAGTTTGTTTTGTACATAAATTGTTACATTGATTTCGCTCTAAAAAAAATTAATAGTAGCCTATGCTTAACTCTTTTCTACTTCAATAATATTGTATTTGAAATGTCTTTAATGTAATCTAAAGAAAATAATTACTTACTGTTTAGTAATAAGATTGTATGAAGATGATAACTTGCTTTAATTGATAGTTAATTAAGTAAATTAACCAAATTTGTTTAAGTAAATCCATGATTGTCTGAATGTTTCAATTTAACCTGCTACGATGTGAACTCTTTTTAAAAAAAAAATAATGACGTCGAAAGGTCATGGTAAAATGAAAGATTGAAATATTTTTAATGATTTTTGCTATAAACTATTTTAATTCGTGAACAGACTATGTTTAATGTTCTCAAAATAAAATAAATGAATTTGATTTTGAGATGATAGATGTTAAAGAATGCTCATTTAATACGATAACTATTTAATCGCGTAGCAATTTTATTTGACCTCGGCTGTGATGAGGTAGAAATTTGCATAGCGATGTCAACATTGTTAAAATCAATTGAGAATGAGAGAGAGAGAGAGAGAGAGAGAGAGAGAAAGGCGGAATTGACCTCAATTTCTGTGTCGCGTCACAGACAGTTGTCTAATGTTGTCAAGCCTACAGGCTGAAAAAAAAAAAATACTGTCGAGAAAATGATCGTGTTGTTGTGTAATTAGGTCAAGCCTAGTAGTATTTTTTTCATCAAGAGCGTTGGTTTTTTTTCTCCTTATGAAAAAATAAGTCGTGTCTGCATAGACATTAAGTGATTTTTTCTTTTGTTGTTTGATTACAAATGTAAAAGATATTAGTTTATAAATTAAATGGACGAGAGAGTTTTTATTACAGTGGAATGTTCAATGTAATAGAAGTTATTAACTTGTATTATATTATATCTATTAAGAATGATTATGTATTTTTCTTGTATACAAGATTTAGATAAACAATTTAATTGTCCATTGTTTTGAATTAAAAATCGAATGATTGAATGACTATAGTTAAGCCATTTGATAAGATGAATTTATATTGCATATATTATTATGTTATTGTTATCAGTTCGATTGAATTATTGGGATCGCCAATTGAACTGTATTGTTTTTCCCGGAATATTTTCTTTTATAATTATTCCTTAAAATTAACATTTTTCGTATGGTTAAAATGTAAAGGAAATAATTATAAAGCTTTAGAAGGGGGGGGGGATGTTACGAATCTCGGTCATAAATGAATGACGTAGTAAGGCATTGACCTCTTAACAAGTGCGTATCAGAGTCCAAAGCGACCAAGGTTTGACCTTTATGCCCTGAGGGCAGTTTAAATAAAATAATTCGTTCAAATCCCGTGGAAATTGGGGGATAATTCTGGATCGTAGTAATTATAGAGAAAGAGGTTAAAATGCGTATTAAGACCCTGTAGAATCTTCGATGATAGTTTTCTTTGTAAAGTTCCGACCTCCTTAAAGTTAGTTCAGTTTAAACGTTTGTAGAGTGAAGTCGCTATATTCATACATGTACATATAATGCCATTTTATTGATACTTATGTTGCCATCAGTTGATGAAGTTTATTGATCGTTTATATTGAGTCTACAATTTAAATAAAATTGTTTATTCAACAACTGGAGTTGTTTGATCTATCATTGTTGAGAAAGGTGTTGAAGATAATTATCACGAATATAACTACATTGCTGCATAGACCTGTCAGTCAAGGAACCCCTAGCTTGGGCTACAGATTAGCAGAATCTAGAGACTTCTAATAAAGATACAACTATATTCATTGAATCCGATTTAACGAGTCGTAATAATAGTCAAACCTAAAGAGGTCCATAACAATATCACAAGATGATGGGTTGATACATGGTATATAATTTATTGATTCCTTTAAAGGCTTTTGCAATCACATAGGCTACACTCCCCTCCCTCCAAGTCAAATTTTTGCTACGTTGAAGTCTCGGGACTACACAAAGTCATATTCATTTACATTGGGCCCAAAATAATTATAAAATATCATTGTCATAATAACAAAAATCAAGAGCATGCAGGTATAGTCGAAATTTGATTTACTGCAGGTAAAAAAACAACAACAGCCCCTGCGCTTTCTCCTGCGTCTAAGTTTTCATTAAAACCGTAAACTTTTAGCCCTCGAACAACCTTCGTTCTGTCTATTACTCACTTGCCATTCTTTGACCAGCTCGTGGACACAAAGTAAACAAAACCAGAGGGTATTTATTATTTTTGTAATATTTAAAAAAACACACCAGTTCGCGTGACTTGTTAATGTGTTAAATGAAGTGTGAATAAATCCCTTCATCGCAAGTGACCGCTACTTGGTCCCGGAACACACGGGGATTTTGAAAGTCTGGGCTGTCCACGGAGATTGGCACTTGAATGGCCGACCAGGTGTTCTTTCGCTCGATGGCCTCACGCTCGACGGTCAGTGACTCACGCCTGTCCATTAAGAGGTTTGATCGATTCGGGGGAGGGGGGGAGCAAGGGAGCTTTTCGTGGATTTAGCAAAATTGTGTGCGAGGGGGAAGGGATGAGGGGTTTACTCGTTACAGACCTCGCTTTGACCTCACGTTTACCTGTTCACGTATGCGCGTGTGAAGGTGGTCATGTTACCTAATACATGGGGGGGGGGGGGTCTTTTTAAAATAAATGAAGTATCCATTAATTCCATTGTAATTGTATTATCTATTGAGTCCATTGTCGCAATCTGGGGCTGAAATTGTGAAGACATGTCAGTCTTTAGGTCAAGAAAGTTGCTGGTCAGTGTTATGAAGCGTCCAGTGATCTAGTAACGTAACGTTTTAACTTGATATGTTTCCTGACAATAAAGCCAATACACAAGAGGATAACAGCAAGTAAAGTTTGGCCTGATTTAGAAACGTAAATGGATTTGATTTCAAACGCACTTGATGTGTTTTAAGATTTATTAAACGATCCCAACGCAAGGCAATACACCACTTAAAGTCATCAACTTTATAACCTTACGGCTTCCTGCTATATATTATCATTATATTACTTTATTACGGCGCTGCATCACTGTATTCGTCGCTTTTATCGTGGTGCAAAGTTCATAAATTAAACACAGCCGCAATGGTTAAGTCGCTAGTAGCCTGAACTGAAATATTAAGGTTGGTTGATTTAGATTGAAACTACTTGAACTAGATTGAAACTACTTGAACTAGATTGAAACTACTTGACTTTATTCAAATTTCTCTTTTCTTTCCATTCCCTCATTTAAAAATTGCTTTTAATGACTAGAGAAATTACTTCCCTTTTGTTATCACCACCTTCACATATTTTCACCGAATTTCATTTCATAAACATTGGTTTCATTAACACTATTGTTTATTCACAATATAAAGCGCGCTGGCTCGTTTGAAAGGCGAGGTTGAGAACGAGTTCTATAATTAAAAATGACTAATAAGGAATAATCTGAGAAACTTTAAAATTTGAACAGAGTTTTTAACAAAAAAGTTGTTGTTTTTTTTAGTGAAAATATTTAAAAATCCACCATGTTCGGCTCCCTCGCCCCCAAAACCCCCACCCTATGTCAACTGTGATGACATAAAAAAAATGACTTTTTGTGTTAGAGCCAGCTGTGAGCTTAGCGAAATACAATTAATAGCCCCCAGGCCCTCTTATGTTTTTTTTTCTTCTTCTTTTTCGAAATATTGCTCGGAGACTTGCCACGGGTCTCGTGCAGTGATTAATTAAAGGTCATACTAAACTACCGATCAGTTATAACGTCACTCGCCTCCCTCCCCTCCATCCCTCCCTCTGTCCCCAGCGAGGCAATAACCACAGGGTTTTTATGGATCAATTAACTCGATGTGATACGAAACCGTCGAGGGAAAAAAAAAACGCCTTTCTCCCGTCCTTTTCCCTTCTGTGTGTGTGTTTGTGCTAATGATTGAAAACTGCGATGATTATTGATAATTATCCGCCTATATGGGCACGCACACACTGGTAATGAAAGAGAGAGAGAGAAAGAGAGAGAATGGTGAGAGATGTATGAAGAGAAACAGAGAATTAGAAAGAGAGACAGTGGAAATCTTTTAAGAAGCTCTAAAGCAGGGGTTTTAAACTCGGATGAAAGGAATGTGCCATTTTATCACTTAAGAGATGTGACAAGCCCCCCCCCCCCCCCAACAACTCGTCGATAGTAAACAAAAAAATTCATACATTTCAACTCATTTTACTACTTATCACTAATAATAGGTATGTTACGTATATAAAATGAACAATAAAAATTTGATGTGTATCCGTACTAGCTGTCTGAATTACACGAATAGTACAATTCTTTTAAGCATAATGGCGGGCCACAAAAATAAAATTCACTTGGTGGGCCGCATGCGGCCCGCGGGCCCCGGGTTTGAAAACCCTTATCTAAATTTTAAATTATAACGCACCTTTATTTAACGAGTCATTATACGATTTCCGTGACAATGCCTGTTGAGACACCGCCCGAGAGTCGATTACATATAGACCCTTTTAGTTTGACCCCGGAAAAGGGGCGTGGCCTTGAGACTCACTGACATATATTTCTTTTGGGGGCACAAAGATTTTTGTTTCTTCTTTCCATATAGTATTTTACTAAAGGTGTTGGTTTTTTTTAATGTAATTATAGTTGTTTTTGAACTTTAAACCATAAAATCACATGGAGATCTTAAACTAAGAACCTAGGAAGGGAATTGTTAAAAAAAAAACGTTTAGAGCTTCTTTTTTTTTTTAAGAAAAATTTTTTTAGACCTGGACTCTATGCTTTGGACCTTAATATTATGGTCGATTCTATCGTGATAACTGTGTCATTACTTTTTGTTGAGTTTCTTCAATGTAAAAAAAAAGATTACGTTTATAACTAGTTTTGAATCGAAAAAATAATAATTAGGCCTATAATGCTTTTATTACTGTCGGTTATTCAAGCTATTGCTTAACTTAGCCCTAGACCTAGATCGCTCGTTTTGATTAATAAAAAGGCAAATATAATTCTAGATATATTTCATGTTGAATGTTTGATAGAGACAGATGCCGATGCAACTTCACGAATATAAAAACTATAGCCATAGCAAATATTATGTTAAACTTTAAAAAAATATATATTGTTCGTAGGAAGAGGCTAATATATACATAGGCCTATGTCGTATAGTCGGGCCTATGACCGTATGTCGGCGTAGGCCTATGGCCTATGTTTTCCATATTGAATATGATAGGCCTATAGATATATAGATATAGATATATAGGCCTATTCATATTGTCATTTCATTAGTCCTATGCATGAAATATTATTCAATAACAGGCCTATAACTAAAAATTCATGAAGAAAACACGCACCAGTTTGCAAATATCAAATATATAGCATAGCCTACCTTCATATTCGCTTAATTATTTCATGCAATCGCAATCGGTTAATCAACACTTTTCTATAGTAGGCCTAAATAGTTAATAGTTTCAATTGTTTAATAGTTTAAACTGTTTAAACTTATAACCTTTAGGCTACTATAGGCTAATAGGCTAATAGGCCTACTATAGGCCTAGTAGTAGGCCTAGGATAGGCCTATTATAGTTAACTATACATGATAGGCCGATTCGATATGCCTATATAGGCCTACTATATTAAATAATAGCTAGGCCTGTCCTATAAGCCTATAAGCCATAAGCCTATATTTATAATTTATATAGGCCTTTAGGCTACTTTAGCCTATTATAATATTTATAGCCTATAGCTTGGTCTACTAATATGTTATAATATGCTTAACTACTTCTACATACAATATTTTAACGATAAAACCCCAGAACAAGTCAAACAATAGCATAGGCCTATGGGACATAGACCTAGGCCTTTTCTGAATCAAACTGTGATTAGCTTGACTTTGACTTTTCAAGGTTTTTTGAGACATCGAAATCGAACGATCAAAAAAATAAATAATTAAAAGCTACGATTTCTATTGCTACAAATAATAACTTAATACAATATAGCCTACGTGTTAATACTTCAACACAAACAAAGCTTTATAAATTTATAACTATGTAAAATTTTATTTGTATGCTTAAAGACGATTTACTGATCGCTCGACGCCAATATGTATTAACATGGTAACCATAGACGCATTAGGCCTAGAATGTATAATAAATGTTTTTTGGGTTAAAAACTGGTTCAAAAGGTAAAAGAAAAGTACAGTTCGCTCCCTAGCATCTGAGTATAAAGTTAGTTTTTATGAAGTAGTTTTTGTGTAAAATGAAAAGCTAATATAATTACGCCTAAAAACCACTAGGCCCCCAGTAAAATAACAAAGGCGAAGAAGGTTTTATTGACAACTTCTGCCCCCCAGCGAGTGCGCATGCGTATACATTGACCTTTGTTTTGGAATAATTAATAAAATGAAAAGGTCTATTATTTCCGCCCTTGTCTGAGATTGCTTCCTTAGAACCGGGTTTAAGATAAGAAAGGGTAAATTAAAGGCGGCTGGGTATTGTGCTGGCCACACATCCCTTAGTATGCCGTGGCCACAGAAACTGATGAACGCTGCTTTACTTAACTACACACCACTCTGATTATATTTACGTCTATTCTTTCACCAAATTTGTTGTTTTAATGCTGTGGTCATTCTCGTTAACGTTTTTCTTTTTTCTCTCAATCTATTATCAAACGGGTTCGATATAAGCAGCCACTTGATTTTTGTTTCCAATATAAGCCACAATGAATGGTTAATGACGACCACGGTCATTGGTAGAGCGAGTTTGTTCATGCCATCGCACCCAGCATGCTCTAGTCCCACAATTGTGGATATTATCCAAAGTCTAATGGTAATCCATAAACCATTATCCAAGTGGTGATGGTGTTAGAGCCACCTTGCTTTTTTTAAATTGGCCAAGCGCCTCCGGCCTCAATATATTCCGAACAGCGGATGCCTCATGCTGGGATATATGTGGCAAGTGAGTTGGGGTAGGGGGGGGGGGAAATAGTGCTGTTACATTTCCTAACGGTCTGTTAGGACCTAACGTAATACCCCCAATGGTTTGTTAACATTGTCAACATCTAATCTTTAAAAACAAGTCAAATTTACAGAAAACGATACAAGTATCTTATTTAAGTCATTATGTTTAGTTCACCTGAAAGTCGTCCAAAGTTTCTATTTGAATATACTGTACTAATTTTGTATACATTTGTTTATTTATAATTTAATAGAGTTGTTTATTGCAATTAGATGGTCAGTATAATGGACAAAACTTGAAAGACCCTAAAAGCCCTGTTCAGTCCACTAAATGACTCCAGACATATAGGAGTTTTTTTTGTGTTGGGAGGACGCCAAATTAATTGACCGTTTTCAAAAGGAAGTCCACCAGGCGGCCAATGGTCAATTTATTTGTGACACACTGGGAATTGAAAAGGGAGAGGGTGGGTGAGGGGCGGAGGGAGCGATCTGGCGATGAAGGTCTGGGAGTAGACGCTGACGTAATTCATGGACCTGCGTTTGGCAGATCAGTGCGGCGGTCAGCTGGCTGGCCGAGCGGATTGTGACCGTAAACAGGATTATGGACTCGGTAGAGAAAATGATTTCCTCGTCGTCCCATCCACCCTCCCCCCACCCACTCACCACAGGTTTCCCTATTCCGCCTCCCAATTTTGGAAAATAGAAAATCAACATTGTATGGCTATGTGTGGCTGGCTATGTGTGGCTGGCTATGTGTGAGTAAATTATATGTGCATATTGTGATCTATTTCTATTTATTGAGCAATTTTACGTTATGGTTCATTCTACATTTTAAAAAAACAAAACAAATGAAGAATAAAGAAAAAAAAAATAAAAAAAATATTTCTATAGCGCTGCCGACAAACATAATGTAAGCTCAGAGCGCATTTAACATACAACTAAGAACACGGATATTATATCTAGGCTAAGAAATATAAAGCTAATTGATGATTTAAAACTTTACAAACATGGACAAATCAACTAAATCTAGCATTAAAGACCAAGTGAAGAGCTTTTTATCAAAATTGAGTTAACATTTGATTTTGATAGTAAATAGTGTATTCAGTATCTGAATGTTAAAAAAAACATTTATACGAAATATCAAAGATACATTTTAAGTAATTAGTTCAATATTTGCACTTAAATGTGTGTGTTTTTCGGATGATTACTCCAAATCTCGTAGCCATTTGAGATGTTTTTATTTCCGGCAATATAGGAAAGTGACGTAACATAAAGGATTCCGACTAGGAAAAATGAATATTGTCACGTGTTTTGAATCTATTGCCACATGTTTTGAATCTTTTCCCGGTTCTTATTTTTAACAAAATGGTTAAATATAGATTTATAGCGTCTATTTTTATTTATTTATTTCCCTTGTGATACGTCACTGCCGTATGAGGCTATTCCAAATCTCGTTCCTTTGAGAAAAACCTCTTCACTTGGTCTTTAATCGACCTAACATATAAAAGCAGGCGTAGAGGTTATCATATCATTTGAATTGCTGGACAAATATATCAATTTATTAGCAAGTGCTCGCGGGATGTGTTGCGCTTAATACTCGTGCTGACATCCACAATTAAATTATCGATAAACAGAGTAATAGATGCAGCCCTAGCGTTGCAGTCAGAATTTCGAAAGTTAAAATAGATATTCGACTGATGACCGAAAGTCGTCACTATCAGTTACGACCGAAACAGAAAGCTAACTTTTTTTACTTCGGCCGAAACCACACCGATGTTAAAATGTTCAATCGAAGACGTAATAAATAGGCCTACTTGTATAAAAACACAAACAACAGTAGTACGTTATCCTCAATAAAGCTCTTACCCAGCTTTACACGCTTTACAATCAATAACATTCTTGGATATTTACGCGCAGAAGCGTGCATAAAATTATTATTGTTGAGATCGTTCTATTTTTATACAGCTTTTATGTTTGTAATAATATATCCACACACATTATATATATATATTGATTCATTATCCTTACGATAAGGGGAGATCAGCAGAAATTGAAGTGAGGATAGAAAGAAAGAGAGAGTTGCATTTCATTGATTCCTAGCGGGCATTCTTATCTACGTCTTTTCGTTTCTTTCTTTCCATCTTTTTTTTTTTAAACTGAAAGTACGGCGAGGCCAGTACTCCACATGTCTTTACTTGGCCCTCAATCTCCAGCTCGCTGTTTCGATTTCGTGTTATTTTGTTAGCACTCTCGTGAATTTTCTCTAGGTTTTAGATGTAAGCACATAGGAATGAATTGGAAGAAGAAAAGAAATAGGAGGGTAAAAGAAAATAGGAAAAAAAAGGAAGGGGCCCTGGGGAGGGGTAGGGTTAAGCTAGCAAGGAATAGAAGATTTATTAGGCCTGTGTTCTGTTTGACCCTGGCCATATGTTACTCTTGTTCATTTCAGACGCGCCCCGTTTTTTTTTTGTTTCTTTTTATTTTATTGCGCAATGCTCTTCAAATCCAAAAGGACACAAATGTGCCTTAAATTAGTTCAATTGGCGGGTTCGTGGAAGTATACGTGTGAGTTCATATGTGTGTGTATGTTTGTATATGTTTGTTTCTATATGTATGTGTGTGGGTCGGGCGTAGCTCAAGTTAGGGCTCTGCAGAGCATAACGTTAAATGAATCCAGTCATGCTTTTTGGGGGTCGTACACTTTTAGAATGTACACTTATTTACACATCACAAAGTAAAATTAAGTACCCTTCGGTACCAAACTGATCATAGGGCTGGTGAAGCGGCGTTCACCAGTTTCTGTGGCAACGGCATACTAGGATATGTGTGGCCAGCACAATGCCTAGCCGTTCTTTACTTTACCCCAACTATTTTCGGGTACCCATCAGAGAGCTGGGTAGACTCAGTGACACCCTCAAGCCCCGGAAAAAAAATCATAGACTCCACCAGGATTCGAACCCAGAACCTTTGGATCGGCTGCCGCTCGACCGCTGTGTCCACATTACAGCTCAATGTTTTATGCACACACACACTACATATCACACACATTACACACGTGGCTTATTGTGTTTGTTGGTTTAATAACTACTGTTGGTGTTTGTGTGTTAGCTAACTATTCAATAAATGAACTTATCACACTCTTGTGATTGATACTGTATGCTGATTTGTTAAATGAAAGTAAACAATAAACAGTTTGATTTAAATATCCGCTTGTAGAGATTATTTGTTAAACGAGCTCTCATATCATATCATTTTCTTATCTTATTCCCCTTGGATCAGACAGCGATAAAAAAATTGTAATCACCTTCTCGTTGTAAAAACCATTAATTTTCAGTCTAATTTTTAACTCCAGTCTTGTGTAAGGTTTAACTCCAGTCTTGTGTAAGGTTTAACTCCAGTCTTGTGTAAGGTTTAACTCCAGTCTTGTGTTTCTTTTGTATCGGCGGATGAATCAATGAGAAAACAGGCCTTGTTAAAACAAGAGGACTTATAAGCGGAAGCCATTTTTTTACTTCTGCTAAACGCCGCGAGGGTGAAGGTGGGTGGGGGACAGTTGGATTTTCTTCAGGTCTGTCAATGTACCGGACGACTTCTGTGACAGTTCAGTGAATGGAATCGTGGACCTGACACAATAGCAAACACGACAGGACAATGGTCATAGTAAGATGGATATGATCTATGCCGACCCCCCCCCATCCCTTTTCCCTCCTTCTTCCTGCAAGTTTAACATTGTTCTTGGCCCTTTTACAAACACCGCTTAGTTTCCCCTGCATTTCAATCGGGGACATTTAGAGGGAAATATTTTGATTGATGTACTTCTTGTTGTTGTGGACAGATAAGATTTAAGGAAGTTGACCAGAACATAAAGACACTCTGGGCTTGTAAATACGGAAACTGTTGTGAAGGACAACTTCCCTCATCGACATTTTCGCCCTCATAGCTTCTTTACGCTTCCTTGTTTTCACGAGCTGAATTTAAAAAGTGTGTCTTTATTGTGAGATTTTAACGAGTGTTTGTTGTTTCTAAGCACGTGCGCTTGCAATTAATTTAGTTGTTTTTTTTAATCTTACTATTTTTTTTTATATTCTGTAGGCCTATTATATTTTTATTTATAAATCCTAAATGTTTCAAAATATAAATTTGTTCAAACGAGAACTTTTAAAATAATTTAAAAAAATAGTTTTTTCGTTTTTATAGTAAAGAATGAAATATTATCTGAAAATTAAAGATTTAATATTTTCAGGGTTAATAAGGGTTGGGATAATTTATGAACACTGACAAGGCTTTTTTATAGCTTTTTGTGAAATTCGCTATAATGAACAAAATATGAATTTATACATTTAAAAATAGTGAATTTATAAGTCAACTAAGGAGTTCTTAAGTATTATATGTTTATAGTTTAAGTTTTCCTTGTGTTTCTATAGGATACATAACATATAGGTTACAATAGTTGTTTTTTTTTAATGCATCTTTCTTCGTACACAAATTTGGTTATTGTAGTGATTTAAAACAGGAAGGGCTTTAGCATAACAATGATGAATTAAACTGTGGTTTCCAGGTCTGTATTCGTTTCTATACAGTTTTGTGGTTCTGGTGGTGGTGGTCTTGCACAGCCATGATGCTACTTTTGCTAATTATTTCATAAAGGCAGCAGGCTTGTAGAACACGTTATTATGCTAGTCTCTACATTTTCTTGCTGTACAGATTCATCTTATTTCCATGTTGTTCTTTAAGCCCTCGTTATTGACTCGACACATTCAGTTTTCTCTCCTCTGAGTTGGCTACATTTGTAGGCGTTGGCCGTGTCCAGGGTGTCCCGTGGAATGATTGAGCTAGTCACGACTCACGCCTTCTGTCCTGTCACTGTCCATATTTTTACAATCGACACGAATGGGGTTTTCACTCGTCACACGTGGGAGAGAGAGAGAGACAGAGAGAGAGACAGAGAGAGAGAGAAAGAGAGAGAGAGAGAGAGAAGAGAGAGAGAGAGAGAGAGAAAGAGAGAGAGAGAGAGAGAGAGAGAGAGAAAGAGAGAGAGAGAGAGAGAAAAGGAGGGAAGGGGAAAAAGGAGTGGTTCTGAAACTTACGCTTTTAGCGCCGATGTCCGTCCGGTCGTAGACAGATGTACACTCCCCACCCCACCACTGTTATCGTGGTGACTTTTAATCCATATAATTCCAGGGGGGGGGGGATAGTTACAGACCCATCGGTCTGAACTCACAACTTGTGACCAGTGTTCGATGTTTGACCAAGGGTCATTAAAATGCATGCAGTGTTAGAGCCAGAAATAGACTAGACGTATCATAGTATAGCAGCCAGGCATAGACTAGACATATCATAGTGTAGCAGCCAGGCATAGACTAGACTTTGCACAGTGTAGCAGCCAGGCATAGACAAGACGCATACATTACTGCCAACATTGGTGGCCAACATAAAAAACACAATACAAAACAACAATGTCTGACTAATGTGAGCTTTATTTCTTTTATTTCTTTTTCTTGTCCAAGATGTCGCACCACTTTATAATAATTATGTTCGCTGGTCAGTCATTCCTTAAATGGGTAGTGACTTTTATACAGTCCTTGGACTAATGAATAATTAACGAGACATTTAAAACGCTTTTAGACCCGTGAATTTTTTTCTCTGTCTCTGAAATATTTTTATTCTCCTATTATTTGTGACCCACTTAAACCACTAGGTGACCTACTTTAACTACTTAACTTTAAAAACAACAACAACAAAACTAAAGGATGCGACTATTTATTGAAAAAAAATTCTTTTTAAAATTTGACAAAAATTTTTTCCATCAGGTTTAGACTTTATATGTTGAAACTATTAATATAGTTAAGTTCAATACTAGACTTGTTAGAGAACTGATGGGTGATAGAACAATTTAAACTAAGCGTAAAGCGCTTTAGTGTATCAATCTTGTGATAGTAAACAGCAGGGATGGCAACCTACGCAACCCGTGCCAGGCTTGGCAAGCAGAACGGTTTTCAATGGCACGCGGAAGACTTTGAAAAAGTAATTCAAGTATCTTGAAGCAGGGTGACTTTTAGGCTATTGGCACGCTGAATAAATTAGAAATCCCACTTTGGCACACTATTATCAAAAGGTTGCCGACACCTGGTATACAGTATCGCGTAGGACGCAATAATCTTCTTTATAGAAGGAGCGTCTCTAATGCATAAGATAAGTCAACGGTCTGACTAACTTTGAGATTCGCTGGCATCAAAGTTTATCGACCTCGCATCTGCAACTTGTGATGTATTAGGTACCAGGTCGAACCGCACAAAGGAACTGATATGACCTTTTTTTTTTGTATACCTTTTAGCCGGAGTCCAACGCTGAGTAAATAAAAACAAAAACAACACACAACATCCCGACAAGTTATCGCCATACCCCCCCCCCCCCCATGCCATTGCTCGTTCTTTTTTCTCCCCCAGCAGTAGTAGGCTTGTGGCTAGTAGATCTCCCAGATACTGTAACGGCTACAGGAACCACACGCTGTAGACTGCTTTTAATGGTCGGCTCTGAGAATCAGCTGAATAGTGAGTCTGTGAGATAGCGAACCGATAGGCTGGCTCTATATTTGGTCAATGGTTCTAATACTGGCAAGAAAACGACTTCAGCAATAATAACGTTAGCTCAGATACACTTACTAGATCCTCTTTTTTTTTCTTTCTTTTTCGCCCCTATCTCCAATATATAATTACAAAAAAAGGCCCCTGCTAACACATCTATAACAATTACACCCTACCAGACCACCTTAGTATTGGCGATATTGTTTAAATTCACACATTCATTATGTCTAGGCCGGGAACGCCGAAAGTTTACATTCATAGATTGCCTAAATTGCCCTAAATGAATGTCTACATTTCCCTTTTGCCTTAGTTGTCCATAGTAACAATGTAAACACTCTTTACACTAATATTACAATGGCAGTATAGTGATGGTTTGACGTCTTGACTGTACTCCTCGCCATTATAATACTAGTCAGGTCATTGAACTGCAAAACGCCATGTTTTTTTCATTCTTCTTCATCAAGCGAGCTTGTGATCGAGGGCCGAAATTGTGAATAAAAACCAATCCCACGACTGTTGGTGATCTCCCTTATATATTATAGCCGTTCACACGGGCAACTAGTTATTATCCTTCATCTAATTAACTGTTATTGTTTCTCTTCCCTTCCCCCTTGAAATGACCCAGTTATCTTTTGGTCGGGGGTTTGTCCACACTGTAAAGAACCCGGATTATTGGATGTCTGCTGATTTATCGACATCGATATATCTCCTCTTTTCATGCTGACCACTGGTCAGAAATTATAACGAGACAGGATAACGGCCAAATATTTCATTTCTCACCTCCCTCCTCTCCCCTCTTCTCTTTCCTTTTCATCATTTGGCTGTATGGTGAAGATGGGGTCGCCTGAAAATGAAAGATATAAAAAAACGAAATGAAAGAAACGAATACAAACAATCAAACCCACCGACCAATACACATAGTCTACATGTATAACAATCAGCGAAAATGTTGTAAATTGTATTACTAAGTTGCTTTTATCAAGTTGGCAAATATTTATTTATAATAATATGTATTCCATAAAAACATCCCTTAAAAAAACGACTAAACATCAACAAGCATAAGCCTTACTCCCAATTTTATTTTTAAATTTTTAAGCAGTCTATTAAGCTCTGTTGGGTACATGACATTTTTTGAGACAAAGTAAAAGAGTTTGAGCAATTGTGCTGGCCACACAATATCACAGTAAGTATCGGCCGTTTCACCTGCCCCATGTATCAGTTGGTTCCGACGGGGCAACTTAACTTTTGTTTTCTTTTTACTATTTTAAAGCAATAGACAACACCAACAAACTATTTGTTTTGCCAGTCTCCACCATTTCAACCAAAAAAAACAACAGAATATACATCTACAAAATTAGCCGTACGCTTTAAAACGACATTCCGAAACCAAATAATCAGCCATACTAAAAAAAACAAAAACCTTTAAAACTGTCAAGATTCATTCTTTATATCATACTTTGTGCAATTGAAGGAATTTATCCCCCCCCCCCCCCCCATCATTTCGCTTGAAGAAAAAGTATTGTGCTTAGTGTTTATTAGAAATAAGCACGAGAAGAACTTTCTAGAGCCTTCTGGCACCAATAGTTTCTGCTCTTGTCGTGCTCTTATTTTAAACCGGAAGACTTACAGTGGGGGGGGGGGGGGGTAGCGTTCCCGTCGTCTGCCGTCAATTTTGGTTTGCGATGTAATCCATCATTCTACTCCCCAACCATACCACACCCCAACCAATAATTATAGTTTTGAAAAACTTGTTTTTAAACATAGAATAGGCCTATATTTCTTGTATCACTCGTGACTCGCGGTATTAATCGCCCTCGAATTGTGCTCGTCCTGAAACACATATCACAGTATTGTTTTGTTTTTTTTGTATATGTGTTGTTGTTTTTTTATACCCTGGTTTTAATGCTCATCGATTCCCTGGCTGTGTTTTAATAGCTATACTCAAGGCCTCCTTACTCGTGTTAGCATCGCGAGTGATAGCGAGGCTATTGGCGAGTGCAGCAGTCTACTTACTATTGACGAGTCTAGCATGTGTAGGAGATGCCTGATTAGCCCTGAGCTGTAATTATACTTATTGTAGGAGATTACTTGGGGTAATTAGCGCATTGTGGTGGCCAAGTCGTAACGTGTACGCCGGGACAATGTGGTTTATGTTAATGTAATGCCATAGACACTTACACATAGACTCATGGGAACATTAGCTACAGAGACACATGGGAACATTAGTAGCTCAGGCCTACACAGACACATAGACACATGGGAACATTAGTAGCTCAGGCCTACATAGACACATAGACACATGGGAACATTAGTAGCTCAGGCCTACATAGACACATAGACACATGGGAACATTAGTAGCTCAGGCCTACATAGACACATAGACACATGGGAACATTAGTAGCTCAGGCCTACATAGACACAAAGACATATGGGAACATTAGTCGCTTAGGCTAACAGAGACACTTAGACACATGGGCACATGGGAACATTAGTAGCTTAGGCCCACAGATGTAACATAGTCAGAAAATATAGATTTATATTCATGTGTGGCAGTTACGCTCTATCTATCTATCTACTATCTATTTATCTAGCTATCTTTCTATCTATCTTTCTGTCTGGTGTCTGTCTATCTGTCTGTCTGGTGTCTGCCTATGAGACTGTCTCTGTGTCATTCTATTTGTCAATCTGACTGTCTGTCAGTCCGTTTTTTGGTCCTTATAAAAAAAAACATAGTGTATTTTCCGTACCTTCAACTTGTCACCTGCATGTTGACAGGTTATGCGCGCCACAGGTTGGGAGCTGTTGTTTTATATCAAATAGCTCTGATGGGCTGGCCAACATTGATTTTAAAAGGAATATAAAAATAATCGGTTGTGTATTGTTCTTGCCACACATTCGTATAGTAAACAAGTCTGGAAACGAGATAAAACTTCGTTTATAGAAAAAGAACTTTCATTTGCCCATACAAATGTTCAACGCTGACATCTTTGATATAATCTATGTGGTCTATATCCAATCCTCTCTAATACCAACCTCAATACATGCATTGACCTAATCTGATGTTTACAGTAAACAATAAACAGAACTCAATGCTTGTATCTTTTCGGTTTATCTCTGTATAAATTGCTAAGGAACAAAAAAAATTGCATTAACGTCCTCCCCTTCCCTCTCTGCCAGACATTTTGTTTTATTGTCGTGTTGATTGAACCGTTAAGCCAATCAGCCAATGTATTGGATTTGTACCCACGGCGCACGGCTCGTGTTCTAGATTTGAATTGTTAACTCGTGGATTGGATTTGAAGTGCAAAGCACAAGTATTGGATTTGAACTGTTGGCTCGTGAGTTGGATTTGCGGCCTGTGTATTGGATCTGAACTGTTAAGTAAAGATAAAGAGATATTCTTTATCGTATGTTAAAAAAAAAGTGAAGTATTCCTATCGGATCCACTCGGGCGGTGGAGCTGCGTTCACAAGTTTCCGTGGATCAACAAATTATTTCAATGGTATAACTTAAGCGTTTAAAATTATTTTTTTGAAAAAATGATACATAAGATATATTTTGTCTTTTTTCTGTTCTGTATTGCTTGTCTATTATATCTTGTATCTATTTGTCTGTCTCTATGTCTATACCTGTATGTCTGTCTACCTGTATGTCTGTCTACCTGTATGTCTGTCTACCTGTATGTCTGTCTACATGTCTACACACCAATCACCCAGCCAACTTTTTTACCTTTCTATATGTCTATTTTGTCACACAAGTCTTTACCTTGTTACATTTACACAAATTCCTCCTTCCTCTTTTTCTAGCATTTAATATCTCTCACTTCATCTCTTCCAACTTCCCATACACCCACTCCCCCACCCACTCAATCACCCACATAGTATGACTGTATTTTTAATATTATTATTCTTTCTCTTGTTAAAAAAAAATGTTTTTATTTTGTTTCATTTCTTATCTTCTCAGTTAATTAACGCCTTTTCTCTTTCTGTCACTTTAATCATGATAACGGATTTACTCTTCCCTGTCACTCCCACATCCTGATAACGGATTTACTCTTCCCTGTCACTCCCAGCCATGACACCGGATCCACTTCTAGACGCCAACACAGTCGCCATGCACGTTGGCGCTACCACACGTGAAAGTTTCCAGGCGTTATATATGTAGCATAACTATCTGACTAAGTCACACACCTTTATTTTGATTCAGTTGTCCAAACACCAGCCGAGGTGTCTTGATCTATCTAGACTCTAGACCACCCTTTGTGTTGGAATTATACAGACACACAAATACTATTGTCCTTTGTGATAACCAGCGAAATGTTTGTGAGATTTTGTTTATTTTGTTCATCTTGAGTTTAGTGTCTGGTAATTTTGAACTGTGTGTGTGTGTGTGGGGGGGGGTTGTGTAAACTTTAATGTTACCACTAACCTAAACACTAAACGTAAAAAGCCTCTAAAGACAGACTTAATTCCCATGTCGGGAGGACTCGGCGAGTGTCTGGGAAGTGTTTAAAAAGTCGAGAGGGTGCTGAGAAAGAAAATTAAAACTCTTCGGCTTCCAGAAATTTAACGGGGAAAAAACCGAAGGATTAAATTAAAGAATGTTCTAATTTATGTTTGTTAGTTTCACTGTTCAAGAAATTGCTGCGTTTTATGTCGTTTTTCTTTCTTGTCAGGAACTTCTACATTTCTCGGCTACGAGTGTTTTCCAGACTTTTCAAAGAATACAGTCAGATCTTCCTTTTTGGGGGGCAAATCTATACTGTAATATGATATAAAAATATACCAAATTCGTTATATAAACTCGCAATTATAGTCACAAATGGAACTTTAAAGAAATCAAAGTTCGGTCATGTATTAAAAAAATATAAAAACACATTCATTTTTTTATAAAAAATTAAACTAATTTAAACTATTGAATTAACAAACCATTCTATTTATGGGCATTGAGCCGCATACATGTCTCAGTACTTTTCTTTCAGTTTTTTTTTAAATATATATTTAATTTGAACGTGTTTTTAAAACGCTTTTTTGGGTTTATTCAACCCTCCCCCCCCCCCGGTACTACGTAACAATGTTAACGGTAAAAAATTTCTCACGAAGACAAAATGTGGACAGACGTTACTAATAGTTCTTTGTAACTCCGTCTAGTTGAGTAACTATTTCACTAGCATTTCACGAATGGCTGAGTCCTGATTTTAGCATCGTTTAACTCATCTGTGAGTGCGTGTTTGATGGGGGGGGGGGGGTGGTTATATCATTAGCTGCCTCCAATGACGGCTCGCGGGAAGATGGAAACTGCATCTTCTTTTTGTTTCTCATTCCTTTTTTTTTCTGTCTTAAATGTCATGCATGGCAGTATCCAAGAACAGTCGTTGCCTCTCGAAAGTAAGGCCGAGGGGTAAAATTTATGAACGCCCCCCCCCCCCCCCCCATCCATTCCTCTTATTATGTCAGCTCCTATTTTACTGTCTGTAATGATTTACACGTTTGAAAAGAGACGTAAATTTAAAAGGGCTAAATATAAAACTGGGAAAAGAGGGGGGGGGGAGGGTGTTGAAGTGAGGATGAAAGTAAATGTCACACAATAGAATGTATTGAGTTTATGTTCAATATGTAATCTACACCTGGAGCTTTCAATATACTGTTCACTGTAAAATGTTTTATGAGAAAACGGAGGAACACGTCGGGATACTTACAAGCTGCTAGATGGTACCAAAGACTATAATAAGATGGACCGCTTGCTCTATTTTTAGAGCTTATGTGTTCTTTTTCCGTGCGCATCCAATAGTGCTGTCTTAAATTACTTCTACTCTCCTACGTTTGCTTAAACGTTTCCGCTGTATATAACTTTCGATTTTAATTTAAATTTTTCATTGAGAAATCATAGCGATTAAATAAAACGGAAGTGTACAGTGCAAAAGGCAATCGGGAATTCCAAAAATTAATAATTCGAGTCATCAAAAAGAAGAAATATTAAAGCAAACGGTCTATCTTATTATAGTCTTTGATGATACGAACATCAACAATAGATTTACTCAATGGATGTTGTAATGGTGTAATTAAGCCAATGCTAATATCATGTCTATATGTGAGTGTGTGTTTGGATGAAGAATAATTGTTACCTTTTTTATAGGTATATAAATAAATTGCCATTGAAATAACGTGTACATTTGTTAAGCTGATGTTTTTTTATAGGTATATAAATAAATTGCCATTGAAATAACGTGTACATTTGTTAAGCTGATGTTTAAATCTGTATCTCACTAACAGTGTCTAACAGTGCAACATTTCCTCCCTCACAGCGCGCGACCATTTCAGTTTCTATGCATATAAAATAAGGCCTTTCAGACGACTCAAGCCAGGCAGACAACCCCCCCCCCCCCCCCCCCCCCCCCCAGATCGTTAAATACGTTTAAAGCCCGTTCATTTCCATATAGAAAATGAATCTTCTGTAATAAAACAAGATGGGAGTTTTCAAGTGCTGTTTCTCTCCCCCCCCCCGTGGACTGTTCTCGAATTCCAGGTAATAAGTGGGGTGTGGGTGTGTGTGTGTGTGGGGGGGGGGGGGTGAACTACCACATTCGATGACCTTGGTAATTATGATCCAAAGTTTTTTGCAATTTTTTAACTGAACAAAAATATGTTTCTTCATTGGAAATAGTTTGAATTTGTTTTTTTTTAGCAAGTTTAATGATACCCCATCCCAGACCCATCGCAGTACACTACATCACAGTATAGTATACATTACAGTATAGTACATCACAGTACAGTAGCCTACATTACACCACAGTATATACATCACAGTACAGTGCATAATTAAATCACAGTAAGTACTAAAGTACATCACAGTACAGTACATCCCAGAATAGTACATCATCGTACACTACATCACAGTATAGTATATCCCAGTAGAGTACATCATCGTACACTACATCACAGTATAGTATATCCCCGTAGAGTACATCATCGTACACTACATCACAGTATAGTATATCCCAGTAGAGTACATCATCGTACACTACATCACAGTATAGTATATCCCAGTAGAGTACATCATCGTACACTACATCACAGTATAGTATATCCCAGTAGAGTACATCATCGTACACTACATCACAGTATAGTATATCCCAGTAGAGTACATCATCGTACACTACATCACAGTATAGTATATCCCAGTAGAGTACATCATCGTACACTACATCACAGTATAGTATATCCCAGTAGAGTACATCATCGTACACTACATCACAGTATAGTATATCCCAGTAGAGTACATCATCGTACACTACATCACAGTATAGTATATCCCAGTAGAGTACATCATCGTACACTACATCACAGTATAGTATATCCCAGTAGAGTACATCATCGTACACTACATCACAGTATAGTATATCCCAGTAGAGTACATTACCTCACAGTATATAGTATTTCTTTATAGTCTTCATATAATGTTGACCATTTCATTCCGCGTGGACATTAAACGACCCAAGAAATGACCATCGATGCTTTAAGATATCGCTTGTATAGTTCAATGGGATGTCACTTTGACGGCGTATTCCCTCCTTCCCCCCTCCCCCTCAAAGTTTCTCTACCCACTCTTCCCAACTGATTTAGTGGGTTTTTACTTGAGCCTGATGTAAATATTGCCCTCGCTCCATAGACACAAAGGAAACCCACTACGAAGCTCCATGTTTACTTGCCGCTTAGGGGAAACGAGCAATAAAATTATCCGCAGGCTCTTTCTGAAGCGTGCTGGGAATCAACCAATAAAACATCAGCGTTTATGGTCGCATTGTTACGTATTGACAACAACAGTTTCCAAAGACGCGCGTGTTCTTTGTTCTCTCAGTTTGAATCTTTTAAACTCTTTGAATAAAAACAAAAATTTAAATTATTTTGTAAATAGTAGATTTAGTTATGCCCGTCAAAATGACGGAGAAACGAATGATTACAATATGTTTGTTTTTTTAAATAGAGAAAGAAACAAAAACAAACAATATTACAATAAAAACTTTCGGTATTTAGTTTTTGTTCTTTTTTATTGTTTGCGATCGCCCTGGCCCTGGAACATACATAAGAATTGTTGCAAATGTCAACAATTTACATTATATCTATGTTTTATAAAAAAACATCTTATAATTGAAAAACAATTATTTCCTTACGACTTAAGGAATGATTTCTCTGTTTACAACTGTGTCCATCGTTTGGTTAATGAGGAGGTTCAGTCAAAGTTATATACACGCAGGTGTTCAGTGTTCAGTCAAAGTTATATACACGCAGGTGTTCAGTGTTCAGTCAAAGTTATATACACGCAGGTGTTCAGTGTTCAGTCAAAGTTATATACACGCAGGTGTTCAGTGTTCAATCAAAGTTATATACACGCAGGTGTTCAGTGTTCAGTCAAAGTTATATACACGCAGGTGTTCAGTGTTCAGTCAAAGTTATATACACGCAGGTGTTCAGTGTTCAGTCAAAGTTATATACACGCAGGTGTTCAGTGTTCAGTCAAAGTTATATACACGCAGGTGTTCAGTGTTCAGTCAAAGTTATATACACGCAGGTGTTCAGTGTTCAGTCAAAGTTATATACACGCAGGTGTTCAGTGTTCAGTCAAAGTTATATACACGCAGGTGTTCAGTGTTCAGTCAAAGTTATATACACGCAGGTGTTCAGTGTTCAGTCAAAGTTATATACACGCAGGTGTTCAGTGTTCAGTCAAAGTTATATACACGCAGGTGTTCAGTGTTCAGTCAAAGTTATATACACGCAGGTGTTCAGTGTTCAGTCAAAGTTATATACACGCAGGTGTTCAGTGTTCAGTCAAAGTTATATACACGCAGGTGTTCAGTGTTCAGTCAAAGTTATATACACGCAGGTGTTCAGTGTTCAGTCAAAGTTATATACACGCAGGTGTTCAGTGTTCAGTCAAAGTTATATACACGCAGGTGTTCAGTGTTCAGTCAAAGTTATATACACGCAGGTGTTCAGTGTTCAGTCAAAGTTATATACACGCAGGTGTTCAGTTTCCCTGATGTTTGGTCTTGTCAAGGGGACATAACTGTTGCGTCGAGGAAGTGTCATGGCACCACTTCAAATCAAACATTTCACTGGTTCATTTGCCTTGTTTCACAGACACGAAGGAGTTAATTGTAGCCGTGGCTTTATGGGTCAATTAATTATTGTCCACCACGTGGACGTTAAATGTCTTCAATGGCCGGGTGGAATGGACGTAATTATATTGTGAATGGGATCTGTTGTATTTGATATAGGTTTTGAGTTATTTCATGTTTTGCTTTAGTTTAACATTTTTTTCATTTAATTTTAAGCCTTGATGAGTCATAGTTGTTACTAACTTTACTTACGCCTACTACCCCTCTCAGGGCATAGGTTGCACAAGCTGTTGCGGGGTCGACCTCTTTTCCTCTTCCCTTGGGAGGCTTCCGTGATAAGGACTGTCTGGTGATAATTGTTTATAAAGTCAAGAAATACATTTGTTTCAAAAGTATTTCGTCTCATTGTTTAGTCATTTGACAATAATTCTTGTTTAAAAATTATTTTTTTTTAAATTAATAAAATTACTCTGCACTGTCCCGATTTCCCCTTGTCCACATTTGAAATTATTATAATATATTTGAAGTTTGGCTTTCTTAAAACGGGTATAGATCTGAATACCAGACGCTTCAATTAAACAGTTTGGGATTAAGCAAAGTAAAAATTAAGCCCTAATTAGTTCAGTTGATACGTATTTATAGAAATATTCTTCAAATCAATATTAGTACAAAGTATTCCCGTCGGACCAAATTGATCCACAGGCCCGTTTAGCACGGTTTCTGTGGCCACATCAGAACTGGGACACACTCCAGACCTCTAGCCTTCGACGTGATTCGAACCCAGGACCTTTGGTACGCCAGCCGAACGCCCTGCCCCTCTGCCTCCGTTCCCCCATCAAAACTGTATTAGCCGCCCTCCTTCTTCCATTTGAATACGTCTATAAGCTTACTTTTTATGGTGAAGAGAAATGAGTGAAATCTAGTATTTGACCATGTAGATCTATATTTGACCATGTAGATCTATATTTGACCATGTAGATCTATATTTGACCATGTAGATCTATATTTGACCATGTAGATCTATATTTGACCATGTAGATCTATATTTGACCATGTAGATCTATATTTGACCATGTAGATCTATATGTGACCATGTAGATCTATATTTGACCATGTAGATCTATATTTGACCATGTAGATCTATATTTGACCATGTAGATCTATATTTGACCATGTAGATCTATATTTGACCATGTAGATCTATATTTGACCATGTAGATCTATATTTGACCATGTAGATCTATATTTGACCATGTAGATCTATATTTGACCATGTAGATCTATATTTGACCATGTAGATCTATATTTGACCATGTAGATCTATATTTGACCATGTAGATCTATATTTGACCATGCAGATCTATATTTGACCATGCAGATCTATATTTGACCATGCAGATCTATATTTGACCATGCAGATCTATATTTGGCCATGCAGATCTATATTTGACCATGCAGATCTATATTTGACCATGCAGATCTATATTTGACCATGTAGATCTATATTTGACCATGTAGATCTATATTTGACCATGTAGATCTATATTTGACCATGTAGATCTATATTTGACCATGTAGATCTATATTTGACCATGTAGATCTATATTTGACCATGTAGATCTATATTTGACCATGTAGATCTATATTTGACCATGTAGATCTATATTTGACCATGTAGATCTATATTTGACCATGTAGATCTATATTTGACCATGTAGATCTATATTTGACCATGTAGATCTATATTTGACCATGTAGATCTATATTTGACCATGTAGATCTATATTTGACCATGTAGATCTATATTTGACCATGTAGATCTATATTTGACCATGTAGATCTATATTTGACCATGTAGATCTATATTTGACCATGTAGATCTATATTTGACCATGCAGATCTATATTTGACCATGCAGATCTATATTTGACCATGCAGATCTATATTTGAACATGCATATCTATATTTGACCATGCAGATCTATATTTGACCATGCAGATCTATATTTGACCATGCAGATCTATATTTGACCATGCAGATCTATATTTGACCATGCAGATCTATATTTGACCATGCAGATCTATATTTGACCATGCAGATCTATATTTGGCCATGCAGATCTATATTTGACCATGCAGATCTATATTTGACCATGCAGATCTATATTTGACCATGTAGATCTATATTTGACCATGCAGATCTATATTTGACCATGTAGATCTATATTTGACCATGTAGATCTATATTTGACCACGTAGATCTATATTTGACCATGTAGATCTATATTTGACCACGTAGATCTATATTTGACCATGTAGATCTATATTTGACCATGTAGATCTATATTTGACCATGTAGATCTATATTTGACCATGTAGATCTATATTTGACCATGTAGATCTATATTTGACCATGTAGATCTATATTTGACCATGTAGATCTATATTTGACCATGTAGATCTATATTTGACCATGTAGATCTATATTTGACCATGTAGATCTATATTTGACCATGTAGATCTATATTTGACCATGCAGATCTATATTTGACCATGCAGATCTATATTTGACCATGCAGATCTATATTTGACCATGCAGATCTATATTTGACCATGCAGATCTATATTTGACCATGCAGATCTATATTTGACCATGCAGATCTATATTTGACCATGTAGATCTATATTTGACCATGCAGATCTATATTTGACCATGTAGATCTATATTTGGCCATGTAGATCTATATTTGACCATGTAGATCTATATTTGACCATGTAGATCTATATTTGACCATGTAGATCTATATGTTGAGCTTGTAACTATCTGTTACTGTTACTTGAATAGCTTTATTTCGAATAGCTTTACTTCACTTTAAAAATGTTCTAGTACCAGAAGAATCACAAAGGCAAATTGTTAACAAATAGATACGGTTCGTAAAAGTTCTTCAAGGGAAAAAAAAAGATTTTCAGGCCATTTTTCAAGTTTGAAAATGTAAATGACCTTGTCTAGACGCTTTACTGGTTACAATTGATGACCATTGAATTAGGTTTAACCGTGTTAGTCGAAGTAACACAAATATATTGGAAGACAGTTCTCTTAGACAGCCGGACATTCGTTGAATAACATAATATGTGAAGCCATATTTTTTTCCATTCAACACTAAAGTCTGCTCACTAGGCCTAGATAATGAAGAATATGTGAAAGAAAAAAGAAAGCATAGGCCCTCGTTGCAAGCCTCGGTTTATGATTTAAAGACAAAAATAACATTTTAGTTAATACTGTGTCGAGAATCGAAACAAATCTAATGTTAGATGTAACTATATCACATGACTAACCCTAACAATAACAGAGTCTAAGTCTGTATAGTTTGATAATGTAATTCAAGGCACAATGAGATATACTGAATAACGTTATGTAGTAGTTAGTAATGAGCAGGTACAGTTCTTAATCCCATTCAAAACATCTCGTTACGCTACACCCTACGTTCGTACCCCGCTTCTCATTCATTGACAGCTCCGTCCACTTTTGTCCATGCTACTTGTCATACGTTGACCATTATATGACCACTATTGTGGTATGCTACGTACTGTTCTTGACAAGTTGAACTTAGCAGCAATGTGAGTTAATTTCACTTCGGAGCGGGCTGGAGGTCATATAAAATTATCCCCTTATTCATTGATTGAATGACTTCTCGTGTCACGTTCACGTGAACATATGCCACTGGGACAAAACAAGCCTCCCATACATGGAGGCCTCTCTCGAGGGCAGAAAATCTTTTCTTTTTTTTTCCTCCAAAGGTTATTGTCAGCTTGGATAGGCGCTGTAGAGGCCCACACTAACTAAAACCGAAAAAGAGAGTCGCAAATATGAACTCTCTGGTGGCCAAGAATGTCTGCTTGAGTTAGTAGGGAGCAAGTGTCCAGGAAAGAGTTAATCGAGTTAATCTTAGGGTCAGCAGCTACAGAAGAAATAACTTATCTCCACCTACACCCGTAAGAGTTAAAAACAAACGCAATTAAATAAAACTGGGGGAAAAAGATTGTCTTCATTGGATGCTATTTTTAGACCATGGAGGCGTTATTGCCAATTTTCTAGTATTTTATAAGAAGACATAAAGTTTGTATTAGAAGGTCTTCACAATTAATATAATCATTGAAAGCAAAAAGAAGAAACAAACACCTTTTTTTCCTCAAGAAAAAATTGGGGTTTTGGTCTATATTAATAATAATATTAAAATTCAAATCTATTTATGAAAACAAAAATGCCGCAAGGAAATAGATGGCTTGGAAGGTGGGGGGTGGGGGTGGGGCAATATGACAGTCGGTTTAAGCAAACCAAGACAAAGTAAAGGTTTAAAAAAAACAACCTCTTTTGTGCTGATTACAACTAAAAAGTTTTTTTTTTAAACAAAATAATAAAAAAAAAAGAATTTCTTCTTTAGTAATTAACTTTACTTTTGCCCACGCTCAAGTATTTCTGAAGTTATTTCTGTTGTCTCAAAGACTTTTAGTGATGTTTGTTTTTTCTCATTGAGATGCACTAAAGTAGAACATGGTGGACATAGATTTTTAAATAGTCAGCGTTTGTCTGAATTTGGCTTTATTTTGGGCTCTTATGACATAGTCAGCGTTTGGCTGAATTTGGCTTTATTTTGGGCTCTTATGACATAGTCAGCGTTTGACTGAAATTATTTTTTCTGGGTCCTTATTACATTAACAATCAGTCTTTGTCTTAGATTGTCTTTAGTCTGGGCCCTTATGACAAAGTCAGCGGTGGTCTGAAATTGTATTTATTAAGGGCCCGTATGACATACATAGTCAGCGTTCGTCTGAAGTTGTCTTTATTTTGGGCCATTATGAGTTACGGTTTGTCTGAAATTGTATTTATTAAGGGCCCGTATGACATACATAGTCAGCGTTCGTCTGAAGTTGTCTTTATTTTGGGCCATAATGACAAAGTTACGGTTTGTCTGAAGTTGTCTTTATTTTGGGCCATTATGACAAAGTTACGGTTTGTCTGAAGTTGTCTTTATTTTGGGCCATTATGACAAAGTTACAGTTTGTCTGAAGTTGTCTTTATTTTGGGCCATTATGACAAAGTTACGGTTTGTCTGAAGTTGTCTTTATTTTGGGCCATTATGACAAAGTTACAGTTTGTCTGAAGTTGTCTTTATTTTGGGCCATTATGACAAAGTTACGGTTTGTCTGAAGTTGTCTTTATTTTGGGCCATTATGACAAAGTTACAGTTTGTCTGAAGTTGTCTTTATTTTGGGCCATTATGACAAAGTTACGGTTTGTCTGAAGTTGTCTTTATTTGGGGCCATTATGACAAAGTTACGGTTTGTCTGAAGTTGTCTTTATTTTGGACCATTATGACAAAGTTAAGGTTTGTCTGAAGTTGTCTTTATTTTGGGCCATTATGACAAAGTTACGGTTTGTCTGAAGTTGTCTTTATTTGGGGCCATTATGACTTGATTAGGCTACTTGCCTGTTCATTACATTTGTCTGGCTATAGTATATACATCGGTTCTAAATGGTGTTTATATTTTGTTTACGTTGCATGTAATATTGTAGTAGACTGGTGGCTCTGAATAGCGTCTTTGGTTCATCGCCAATGTGATTCAGTTATTGTCTTCTACCGGGAATTAAATGACAATTAAACTTTTGGTTCAGTTTTTCTTGCTTGCTAAGACATCTTTTTTTCGAATTAGGTTAAGGTTAGTTAAGGTAAGTTTAAGGTAAGGGTTAGGATCTACTGCCAATGAAAAGTTCATTGAAAGGTAGAATTAACTCTCCCCAGTGTCAACAAACGATCACGAAAAAGAAAGAAAGAAAAATCCGCCCATAGTTTTTTTGTTTGTTTCTCCCGCCCAGTTCCATTAATTTGTTTGTTATCATCCATTGTTCTGGACGAGCTGGTTTGCGAGGGCCTAAATATAGCCCACCTACCAAGGTGATGGTACAAACGAGGTAGTATTGTTTCACTTTTGTTTAGTGTAGTTTCTCCTCGGGTGAGTTTAATGCTTACAAAAACAAATAGTGCATTGTAGTTAACAGTTTAGTAACCGCGTCATGTTTATTAGTAGTTTCAATACATAGCTGTGAACATTAAACGAGTCGACCATTCTACTTGTCTTTGTTATTCCATCTTCTCTCCACTCTGTCCGATTTCTGTCTTGTACTCCTCCCCCCCCCCCCCACGCACTGTTTGTATATCTCACATAAATATCTATCTTCTCATCTTTCCTGTCTCTATCCAGCCCTCAGTTTGGTTCGTCCTCGGATGTGTTAATACGAGTTACGACTGTCATAATGTTGACACTGGGAGGGGTGCGGGGTTGTGGTTGAGAGGGGTAGTAGTGGCTGGTTGTCGTGGGGTATGAGGTACCGATGCTGTAATCGTCCTGGAACAATGATGAAATCTCTCCTGGCTCGTTTAGATGTTATATAAACACACACACAGACAGTTCTAAGCTATGCAAACAATCGCTGGATACAGTTCTAGTATTTATTTTCATTCAATAATCCAATGGTACAATATGTATGTCGAAATATACAGCTAAAAGCAAGTTTACAGGCTGGGCGGTTAAAACAAGACTAGTCCACACCGCTCCCAAACCAAGACTAGTCCCTCTGCTAGTCAAACCAAGACTGTCCAAAAATGCCCGCTAACCCTTCTCTATCCAAAATCACGTGGTCCCACCCAATTTGGTTGGTCAATCCTTTAATTACTTTCATTTACATCTGATTCTCATTGGCTGGTTGGAAGGTATCCATAGACAATGGAATGACACGATGATTCACTAGGGGAGAAAAAAGGGGGGGTTTTAGGCGGGTGTACATGAAGGCACTAATACAGCCAGCACAATGGGTGTCAAAGTGTCAAGGGAGGGCGGGAAGACGATTTATTATTCCTTACCGGGGACAATGGGTGGCAAGGTGTCAAAGAAGGGGGGGGGTCGATTTATCACTCCTTACCGGGGACTTAATTAACAAGAGTTAGTTATGGGAAGGAAGGTGTGATGGTCTAGGTAGACATAGCAATAAGAATAATAGTATAGTTATTGACATGATATAAATATATACATTAAGGAATTCACATATCTGACACACATACTTCTCATTCATTCAAGATTGTGTACCATCTCGGTAGCATAAGTCAGTAACCTCTGAATTTGGGAATAAAAAGTGTAGTGAAGATTAAAGAAAAGTGTTGAGTGAGATAGAGATGTTTTATGGCGTCAGACCGCTCTCCTCCTTTCTATTCTAAACTTATACGCTACTCTATGATCTTGCGTTCTACTATCTATCTACATTAGTGCTAATAAGTCATAGTTTAATCCAGAACTGTGACATTCGCCCGGGCAACTTGGGAATTTACTCTAGGAGTAAATTCACCTAAATTACTCTGTCTGGGGCAGGGGTCTGAGGGGTGTCAGTGGGTCCTGAGTCAGGGCTGGGGTCTGAATCGGAGTACCGTGACAGGAAATCTGCGAGATGGTGTTCCTTCCAAGACTGGTAGATGGTCTGGAAGCTGTACTGTGACAGGGTGAGGGAGTATCTCATTAACCTTCTGTTTAGGTTTTTTGCGCATGCGAGAAACGTGAGGGGTTGGTGGTCTGTGTGGAGGATGAAATGCCGACCGTATAGGTACACGTTGAACTTCTCAATTCCAAACACAAGAGCCAAACATTCTAGCTCAGAAGTACCGTAATTCATTTGGGTGGCGTTGAGCTTACGCGAGGCATAAGCTACGGGAAACAGCATATTATCATGCTCCGGGTCGGGTTGTAGCAGGGCCGCGCCGACGGCGCGCCCACTAGCGTCGCACTTCAATACGTAGGGGCGGGTCGGGTCAGGCAGTCGAAGTATGGGTTTACTAGTGAGAGCAGTCTTCAGCTGGTCGAACGCTAGCTGGCATTCTGGTGACCAGGTGACTTTTTCCGGAAGGTTTTTCCGCGTCAAGTCTGTTAAAGGGGCCGCGATGCTATTGTATTGCGGTATGAACTTTTGGTAGTATCCTGTTAATCCTAGGAGGGACCTTATACCTGATTTGGTGGTGGGCTGAGGGGCTAACTTAATTTTCTCTACTTTGGTTTCGTCTGGCATTATTTTGTTCTTTTCGATCATGTGGCCTAGGAATTTCAGTTTATCGAAACCTACCATGCATTTCGACGGCCTGGCGGTTAGGCCGGTTTCGCGGAGTCTAGCTAGTAGAGCGGTTATCGTTTCTACATGTTCTGCCCAGGTGGGCGTGGCTATCAAGATATCATCCACGAAGTGGGTGATCCCAGGTCGGTCAATTGGCTGAATCAATTTGCGCATCATGCGAGTAAACACGGAGGGGGAATTGTTTAGGCCAAAGGGGACGGTTTGGAATTCGAAGTGGCCTTGGTCGGTGGTAAAGGCGAGGTAAGGACGGCACTTCTCTTCTACTTCTATTTGGAAGAACCCTTTGCTAAGATCAAACTTGGAAAAGTATTGAGCGTTACTCAGTTTTGAAAATAATAAATCAGGGTCAGGCATGGGCTCGACTTGAAATTCAGTGACTGCGTTTAACCGGCGGAAATCTATGCACATGCGGTGAGATCCGTCTGATTTCTTTACTAATACTATCGGCGCATTGTATGGGGAGGTTGAACTCGCGATGATGTTATTGGCCAACAGATAATTGATTTCTTTCTCAATGACGTCCAGTTTGGCGTGGGGCATAGCATATGGCTTGACCGTAATGGGTTGCGGGTCAATGACCTTCATGGTGAACGTCTCTAAGTTAGTACGTCCTGGGGTGTCAGTCAGCACATCTGAGTATGAGGAAAGTAAGTTTTTGACTGCTTTGGTCTGTTCAGGGGTTAAGAGGGGACAGATTTCTACGTCATCCATGGTTTCTCCCTTATGTAAGGGAAACGCGGTTAATGAATCATCGACTTCTGTTTCTTCAGCGATGGCGGTTGCTACAAGGGGCGTATCGTCGAGTGGGCGTTCGAGGTATTGTTTTAGCAGGTTGATGTGGAACAGTTTGTCTTTGTTTCCGACTTTGATAAGGTAATTAGTGTTTGAGAGTTTTTTTGTAACTGGGTAGGGACCTCTCCATGCTAACTGGAGTTTGTTGTAAGAGGATGGGAGGAGCAGTAGTGCCTTATCGCCCGGAGCCAGAGAGCGTTCTTTGGCCCGCCGATTGTATAGTTTCTCCTGTTTCTCCCTTTCCTTGGCTAAGTGTTTTGAGGCAATAGTGTGGACAGTTTTAAGCCTAGCCTTTAAGTTGTTGATGTAGGCGTGGACGGAGAGTTCTTCTGGATGTGGGGAAGGATTGGTCCAGGCGCGCTTGAGGAGTTCTAGAGGCCCACGGGGTTGGGAACCGAATAACATCTCATAGGGAGTGTAGCCTAGAGTAGAGTGGGGAGTGGACCGATATGCGAATAAGGCCGTGGGGAGGAGTGTGTCCCACTCATCCAGAGGGCCATCGACGGTTTTCTTTAACAGCCCGATTAAAGTTTGGTTAAACCGTTCGACTAACCCATTGCATTGAGGGTGGTAGGGGGAGGATCGGATATGGGTGGTGTTCATTATATGCAGCGCTTCTCTCATCAGCGTACCGGTGAATTGGGGCCCGTTATCGGAGAGTAGGACTTCGGGAAACCCCACTCTCGTGAAAATGGTAAACAGTGCCTCGGCCACGTGTTTCGCGTCCTCTTTCGGCAGCGCTACCGCTTCCGGCCAATTGGTAGCCTGACATATCACGCAGAGTATGAACCTGTTCTTCTTACGTGTTATGGAAAGTGGCCCGACGAGATCTACTGACACCCGCTGAAAGGGTGTGTCGGTCACTGGGTGTTTACCTAACGGCACTGGTTTAGTGTGGTGGGCCTTGGACATGAGCTGGCATTGGTGGCATGACGCTACAAATCGTTTGATCTCGTTGTGCATACCGGGCCAGTGGAAATAATGGGTGATTTTGTTGACTGTGGACCCTTGCCCTTGGTGACCACCCAGGGTTGAGTCGTGGGCCGCCTCCATTACTTGTTTACGGTAGGGACCGGGAATGATGAGCTGGTCTCTGACCAATCCGTCAGGAAGGCTGGACCGTCGGAACAGTCGTTTCCCTTTTTGAATAAATGAGTAGGGTTTCGGGGGGTCTGGGTTTTGACCGACCTTAGCGAACAGTGGGGCCAGGGTCGAGTCTTCCTGTTGGGCCCGCAGGAATTCGTGGGCCGTGGGGGATTCCACGGGAGGGTGGGGTACAGGGTCAGGGTGCGCGCGTGTGGCCACTGAGGCTAGGGGAGGGAGGGGGACATCGGCAGAGTTGAGGTATCGTTCCCCCAGAATGACGTCATAGGGTAATTCGGCTCGGACTGCTAGGGTAGCCGTGCCAGTGTATGGTTCTGACTTGATGTGAACCTTGGCGGTTGGGAGGGACTCAACGTATCCCGTTACCACTCTATATAGGATTGACTCGCCAGTGTAGTCGGTGGGACTCACGAAGGAGGCCTTAGCGAACCCATCGATCTGGCATCCTGAGTCGAGAAGGGCCCTGGCTTTTTTAGAGTTGATCTCTATATTTCTTTCTGTCCTGGTTTCCGGTTTGTCGGAGGGTGTAAGCGGGGGGGTGCCGGTTTCTGGGTTTTGCGTCCCGGGGATGTCCGCAGGGCAAAGGGTGACGGTGTATACTGTAACTCCTCGGGGAGGCTTCTGTGAGTGATTAGGGCTGGTGTGTGCCTTGGGCTGTTGCTCAGTGGAGTTACCCTGTCGGGTCGAATGGGGATGATTGGTTCCGGTTTGTGGCCTGGTAATGTGGTGGGGCTGGTCCGCACGTCGCGAGTCTTGGAGGGGCGGTTGGGGTCTGGGTTGGGGTGGACCCGGACGGGATGTCGGGAAGCTGGTTTGGCTGATTAATGGGGGAGGGTTGGTGCGGTGGTAGTCCCAGTTATTCCAGTGTGACTGTGGGTGACCCGGGCGGGCTAGATGGCCCGGTGGCCGTGTCGATCTCCCATTTTCCTGTCGGGAAGCGGGATGTGGGTGAGATTTGTCCCGGGGATGGGATGATTCCACTAAGTTAGATTGCAGAAATCTATCTGCGCCTTGCAGGGAAGGGTTTAGACCGGATATTCCCTGTTGGATTAGGAAAGCCTTTAGCTTGGGGGGCATCTGGGATTCTATCTGTTCCGTCATAAGAAGGGTGACCATGCCTTCAAAGGATTGTTCTATGTCCCCTAATTCTACCCACTTAAGTAAGTAGGCCTTAATTCGCTCCGCGAATTGTGTATAGTTCTCTCCTGACCGTAGCGTGGCGGTACGGAATCGTTTCTGATAATGCGACGCGTGTAGTTGGTGTCGGTTTAAGAGTGCGTTCATCAATGCATCACACGACTCCCTATCGTCTGGGGGAAGTTTGCAATGCGTCTCATAATTCTCTCCCCTCAGTGTGGAGATGAGAATTCGGCAGTGTAACTCTGGAGGGACCTCGTTTAACTCCATACAGTCACTAAACCGTCGAAGATAAACGTCAAATTGTTCTAGTCGGGGGTCGTGGATGTCTGTCCATAGAGGCGCGTGTCGGGGGAGGGGAGTGTTGGGGTTGGCTGAGCTAATTGATGAGGGGGAGTTTGGGTGGTCAGTGTTGTCGGGGGCCCTAGTGTTTGCCGCTAACTCCGCTAATCTAAATTCATGTGTCCTACGTGCATCCTCATCAGCTAACTGTTCTGCCCTAATTCTATCCTCTCTAGCTAATTCTAATTGTTTTTCCTCTCTAGCTACCTGTTCTGCCCTAATCCTATCCTCTCTAGCTAATTCTAATTGTTTTTCCTCTCTAGCTACCTGTTCTAGTCTTAGTTTCTCTGTCTTGGCCTCATGGGCCGCTACCTGCTCAGTTACGTATTTAGTGACGTCTGCGTCACTGTAGCCTATAGCTATAGCCTCTTCTCTCAACTGCTTACGCAAGAGTACACCTTCAGCCATAGTGACAGAGTAAGGCGAGAGTAAGAAATAAGAGCGGACAGATATATATACTGAGATAAAAGGAGGGAAGTGTAAGAGGGGTTGGGGGGGTTCAGAGTTTAACTAACTTAATACTAGTCCAAAATGGTACTCACCAATCTGCAAATCCTAGAATTTTACACATATACACTAACACACATATCTCCAATTATAAAGTTATCGTTTATTTTACGCTTGTCGCTGTTGGTGCAGGTATCTTTGAGATAGTTAGGAATTCTTTTTCCCCGTGCCGGGACTGGATTACGTTTAATGTTAGTGTCTATTTTCCGGGTTTGGATACCGGGAAACTACGGCGGGTTCCTACGGGGAGGTTGACAGGACGGTTGTCGGGTTCTCGGCGGTCTCTAGTTGTCGGGCAGGCACGTCGGTGCGGTGGCTGTGGATCTCTCTGCTGACGTCTTGGGTGCAGGTACGTTGATGCGGTGTCGGAGGGTGGCGATCTGGAGGTTGGGGTGGCGAATCTGGTATAATGGGGTGGCGAATCTGGCTTAATGGGTGCCTTGGTTGGCGTTGGGGTGACGAGTCTGGTTCCTGGCGTGTTTGGAGTGGCGCAGGTGGCGTGAGTTGACGAGTCTGGCTCAGTGGGGTGACTTGGTTGGCGTTGGGGTGACGAGTCTGGCCTGCGTATCTGGAATGGCGTAGGCTGCGTAAAGTGGCGAGCCTGGTTTGATGGGGTGACGGATCTGGTTACTGGCGTATCTGGGGTGGCTTAGGCTTACGTATGTGGGGTGGCGTAGGCTGCGTAATGTGGCGAGCCTGGTTTCATGGGGTGATTTGGCTGGCGTATCTGGGGTGGCGTAAGTTGCCGTATCTTAGAGTCTTTGTGTTGTAGAGAGGTGAGCCCCCATCCAGGGTCGGTTTCAGATTCGGCGTAGTCCTCGGGTTGTTGCTGTTGTTGGTGCGCTGAACGGCTTGAAGTTCAGGATCACCGGACGAGGTCCCAACTTGTCATAATGTTGACACTGGGAGGGGTGCGGGGTTGTGGTTGAGAGGGGTAGTAGTGGCTGGTTGTCGTGGGGTATGAGGTACCGATGCTGTAATCGTCCTGGAACAATGATGAAATCTCTCCTGGCTCGTTTAGATGTTATATAAACACACACACAGACAGTTCTAAGCTATGCAAACAATCGCTGGATACAGTTCTAGTATTTATTTTCATTCAATAATCCAATGGTACAATATGTATGTCGAAATATACAGCTAAAAGCAAGTTTACAGGCTGGGCGGTTAAAACAAGACTAGTCCACACCGCTCCCAAACCAAGACTAGTCCCTCTGCTAGTCAAACCAAGACTGTCCAAAAATGCCCGCTAACCCTTCTCTATCCAAAATCACGTGGTCCCACCCAATTTGGTTGGTCAATCCTTTAATTACTTTCATTTACATCTGATTCTCATTGGCTGGTTGGAAGGTATCCATAGACAATGGAATGACACGATGATTCACTAGGGGAGAAAAAAGGGGGGGTTTTAGGCAGGTGTACATGAAGGCACTAATACAGCCAGCACAATGGGTGTCAAAGTGTCAAGGGAGGGCGGGAAGACGATTTATTATTCCTTACCGGGGACAATGGGTGGCAAGGTGTCAAAGAAGGGGGGGGGTCGATTTATCACTCCTTACCGGGGACTTAATTAACAAGAGTTAGTTATGGGAAGGAAGGTGTGATGGTCTAGGTAGACATAGCAATAAGAATAATAGTATAGTTATTGACATGATATAAATATATACATTAAGGAATTCACATATCTGACACACATACTTCTCATTCATTCAAGATTGTGTACCATCTCGGTAGCATAAGTCAGTAACCTCTGAATTTGGGAATAAAAAGTGTAGTGAAGATTAAAGAAAAGTGTTGAGTGAGATAGAGATGTTTTATGGCGTCAGACCGCTCTCCTCCTTTCTATTCTAAACTTATACGCTACTCTATGATCTTGCGTTCTACTATCTATCTACATTAGTGCTAATAAGTCATAGTTTAATCCAGAACTGTGACAACGACCACTCCATCGTTAGCGTTGAACAAAATGTTGGTCCTACCATTTAAACCGATATGTTCTGAACATTTGGGGAAATTTCAATGCAGGCATTTTCTTTGATTTTTATTTATAGTAGGCTACATTTCATTCTACCAACCAACCCCAGTGAACGATATAAGTATGAGTGTGTCATATATTGCATTAACATCACTCTGTCTATATGGTGATCTACATAGTACTAATTTGTCTTCTCGCTACAACAACACAGTTCTGCTACATTGTCTCAATATGTTTGAATAGAAAAGTATCTTGTTGGTCCATAGATCCAGTTTCAATGTCCACGGCGTACAAAGGGATTGTGTGGTCAGCACAATCAGTGCCCAATCTCATTTACTTTCCTAAAGTCAGGTAACCATCAGAGCTGAATCAGAATCTGGTACCTGTTCAAGAATCAAGTTACGGTCCCGGCATTGTTACTGAATCAGAATCTGGTATCTATTCAAGAATCAAGTTACGGTCCCGGCATTGTTACTGAATCAGAATCTGGTATCTATTCCAGAATCAAGTTACGGTACCGGCATTGTTACTGAATCAGAATCTGGTATCTATTCAAGAATCAAGTTACGGTCCCGGCATTGTTACTGAATCAGAATCTGGTACCTATTCAAGAATCAAGTTACGGTCCCGGCATTGTTACTAAATCAGAACCTGGTACCTATTCAAGAATCAAGTTACGGTCCCGGCATTGTTACTGAATCGGAATCTGGTACCTATTCAAGAATCAAGTTACGGTCCCAGCATTGTTACTTGGTTTTACAGCCTGAGACCTTCAGAATGGCGATTTAGTGCGCTACCTCTAGGCCACAATGTATGTGTAAGCCTTCAAAGATTAAACTCTAAGCCACCTAATTTCTTGAAAACAAACACTGTAGATATTTAAATGTCAACTGTATAGTATGTATATACTATACATACTATATACTATGTATATACAATGTGCCTCTTGCCATTTCATTAGAACGAAGACAACGTCGAGAGCTGAAATACGAATAGTAGAATGTGGTTCAATATACATTGATCTCAAGGTCTTTTACCGTCTGTTCTTAGGATTTTTCTCTTGTTTTGATGAAACATTTTCATTTCAATACACTCACTGTCACGGTTTTATTCCGCTAACGGTGTGATTCGCGGTACTTTCAAGCAGCAGATAATAAAGATTGGTTTTCCCTCTTAAACCGTTTAGCGACCAGTCCCCACCCAGCCACCCTCCTTCTCCAGTTCTCCATCGACGAAAGAACAATTTTCACCCTAAACTATTCTAATAAATTCCGAAACATAAAAATTAACAACACCGGGTTAACGTGACCTCCCCCATAAACAGCCATTTCCTAATCCAATTTAAAGGGGCGATAATTCAAGTGTGCCAAAGAGTTTCACAACAGACGGGGGACGTAACCTAATATTTTGTTTAGAGTGGTCCGTCCTTTTGTGGGGGTCAGTCCGTGGCGGTGTCGTCCAAACATATGAATACCCGCAAATTATAGGGTCAAGTCTACGCCATACATGGGTTTTGGGTCATTCATGCTGTGGCCATTCTCTAGACGTCAGAGCCGACTAGTGGCGAAACACTGACCGCATTATAAGAAAATATTGGTACAAGACAATGTAAGAGAGAGAGAGAGAGAGAGAGGGAGGGTTAAGGAGAGAGAGGGAGAGAGAGAGAGAATGTATTAGTGGCGTGAACTAGAAGAAAAAGAAACACGGACGGGTCTGGGTGAATTGAAGAAAAAAAAAGCCCAAGAAAAGATAATCCAATAATAGTGTGCTGAGTTAGTTCCCTTGACTATGGCCCTTGTGAGTAAAGGAAAGTCTACTAGTACAAGGGAGACGACGAGTTTATATCTCCATCATTCAGTCCTACCATCGGTCTGTTTCATTGATTTCACTGCTCAGGCTACTGTGAGTGTGTGTTTTTCCCCCCTTTTCTTCATCTTCTTCCGAAGCTTGGATCGAGTCCTGTCCATCGTTTTTTATATATATTTTTTTATTTTGAGGGCTGTGAGTTCGAGTGTCTTAGTCCCACGAGTAACATATTACCAGCTATTCCCGGGACCAGAGACAACACTATTGACTCGTGAACAATCCCATATAGGAGCCGATTGGAACCATCTTTTTGTCTTAATGATGATCAAGTGATTTATTTCTGAAGGATTTGTGTGATTTATGGAAGATTTTTGTTTTATATAGTATATAGCCAGTTGTTTTTTCACTACGTGTGGATTACACATTATAAATTGGGTAGGCTATATACAAATTATACAAATATTTTATTTATATCAAGATGATGAACTAAAAACATGAATTACGTGTCAATAACTTTCGTTTTCTTCTGCAATGCATAACGAGACTATGAGACCATAATGAAATATCAATATTCAATATACATTGATTTGTTACATTGACTTGTGTAACATATTGAACATATATTATTATATTGAACTCATCGATTTGCTTAAAGCCAATACTTCGCATGATTTCAACATTATCTGCTACATCAAATACATGTCCTTTCAATATAGTAAAATGTTAATTGTTCATTTTTTTTTACGTTAAAAAATTAAATTGAAAAAAAAATAATAGAAATTTTAATCCTTTGACATGGACATGAAGTTTTATCTTCCTACGAAACATCATTTTATGTATTGAGAATCAGATATAAATATATCTTGTATAAAAATCACATATAAATACACTGAGTCATTCCTATTAAACCTATAGGCATTCTTTGCTTAACCAATTAAATATTGTTTCTTGATAATTTCAGAAAAAACTGTACATCAAGAGCTGATTCAAGTTTTAATTATACAGGACAAATAGGTGAGTACATAAAATGTCAATTTACTGTGTCCTACTCCTCTCACTATATGACCATTTTGTGTACATTTTTTTTCAACATTACCAATGACCTGTCACTTACATTACACTAATACAAACAACCTTTGAGTTAAAACGGACCCATTTCCGAATATGCACCCATCACTACACCCCCCCCCCCCCCACACACACACTCCACACCTCAGTCCCAAAGATAACACTACTCTTACAAAAAACAAACAAACAACAACAAATTACATGTATTACAAGAATTGAAACATGTGTCCTTTATTGTTCTTCTTGTGTAAATATTTATATATTAAGGTCATACAAAGGTATTCTTTTTAAAAACAAGACTTTTTTTTAGCCCTTATTAAAATACTCTTCTTAATTTGTGTCCTTAAATATTAAAATTGACCTAATATGTACATAGCTTCCAAGAGTTTCATCGACTGAAATAGACCTAATATATGTATAGCTTTCAATAGTTTCGTCGACTCCAATCGGCCTTCTATATATTAGCTAGCTTCCAATACTACTGGTTGAATTGACTCCAGTAGACCATCTATATAGATAGCTTCTAGAATGTCTCGTTTCGTTGAATGAATCACAAAGACATTAACAATACAAAGTAGGGCACACTATTTGTTTTAAAAAAACAAACAATATTAAAACTACATCAAATATGTATAGCGGCTGTGAATGTTAAATAGGCGTGGGCGAGTCTCATTCATCCCCAGACAGTTCCTAGTATTCTTTTTTTTCATTCAACTTCCCCCCCCCCCCCCCCATGTAGTCTCTAGACGCGCCGCCTCTGGCATGTCTTTCGTCTCAGGTGCCTAATTAAATGTTTAATTATTCATTCATGGAAATGCTAATCATTTATTTCCTCTTCTTCCACATCTAGTTCTGTTTCTTTCCCTTCTCATCTCCCTTTGTTTTTTTTTTGTTTGTTTTCTTCACGAGTTTAACATTACTGTTATTTCCGCCCTCGTACAGAATGCTCAGTTCATGTTGAAATGATCGGTTAATAACCATGAAATACGAGTTGATGAAGAAATGTGTTAGCCATTGTAATTAGTGTTGTAACAGGAGCAATGAGAATTCCCAGAGGGGAAAATATTGATTTTGGTCATTATATGGGACATTTTTTGTTGCTTTGTTTGAAGACTAGTCAGTAGTAATGTATTGCTATTTAACAAAGGTATTATTATAAGTTTGATTTGTATATTTTATGAATAAAAACAAACGTAAGTACGTACTGTATTTGTTCACATAATTTATTGTGTAACAATTTTTTGCCTTAAATGAAATAAAGATAGTAGGTAAACATTCAGCTGATTCTATCCTTCTATAACTTATATTATTATATAGGTATCAATTTTCAACATTTAAGTTTTATCTCATTTGCGTGTCTCTCTCTCTGTGTCTCTATCTATATCTCTATTTGCATCCGTTATTTCTTTCACTGTGAGATAAAAACTTCTGTGGAAAAAAAGTATTGAAGCGTACATCTGCTGGTCCCAACTATATTTTACTAGTAGTTATATCCGTCAAAATGTCGGAGAAACCAATGATTACAAGTAAAAAAATAATATTGAAGCGTACATCTGCTGGTCCCAACTTCCAACTATACTTTACTAGTAGTTATGCTCGTCAAAATGACGGAGAAACCAATGATTACAATGTGTACAAAATAAAAGTATTGAAGCATACAACTGCTGGTCTCAACTATATTTTACTAGTAGTTAAGCCCGTCAAAATGACGGAGAAACGAATGATTACAATGTGTAAAAAAAAGTATTGAAGCGGACAAATGCTGGTCCCAACTATATTTTACTTGTAGTTATGCCCGTCAAAATGACGGAGAAACGAACGTTGATCTTACAAAACATAATATACATTATATACATAACATTATACACATTTCTATTCATTCTCTACATTGTATACATTATATACATTATAACATTTCTATCATTACTGCTAACCAGCGCATATTTATGATTGACCTGTACATACCTGTACTAATCCACAGAGTGTGTTCTAATGTAAACATTTATTAACATACAGCAACTGTCTTTTAGCTAAAAATATTAATTCTTTTGTTAAGTTCACAGATTTCATTTATCCTTTGCTAAGATAAAAAGATAGTATAAAGGCACTGTGTTCTTCAGAGGGCGTATGGCCCCACACACTTAGAACCGTCGTCTTAGAAAAAACAAATATTTTTGAGGTGGAAGAAAGTATATTATGAAAACTCTTCCTTTGATCTTCTCCCCGAGTGTTGTCATTGTGTAACCAAGCACGAGTTGATTCCACCGCTCTACCTGCGTGAAGTCCTTCATCGAGACCAAAGACGAGGTGCAACTGTGCAACGCTACACTAACAACTCTCAATATCTACATGCTAGTCACAATTCATTAACGGGTGGGAAGGGGGGGGGCAGGGGTAGCGGATTGCAGCACGCACCGAGCTCTTAAACTTGGTTCATTTATGAGTGAGTACACGACGTATTTATAGCATTTGTTTACCATAGCTCTATTATGCCGTTTCAAATCTCAGTGTTTGTTTGTTTCCACCAAGCAACTGCCAAAATTTGTCGGTATACTTTTTAGATTGTCTGCACATCATCACCCCCCCCCCCCCCCCCAACACCCAACCCTTTCCGCGCCAGTCTCTCCTTTCTATATAAATAGAAACCTCTAGCTAAACACATAAGCTGTTTGTTTGCATTGTGAGATAGTTGCACAAACCTTGCGTGCTGGGGTTTAAAACGGCATATCATACCAAGCACTGATTATTTAGTTTAATTTGCATCACATTTTAAATCATAACTGGTATACATTACTTCATACTAATACCTGCCAGGGGTCGGCATCCCTTTGATAAAAGTGTGTCATAGTAGAATTTCTCATACCTTTAGCACATGTTCTTTCTTTATAGCTGTGGCTTAAATTGCATTTTATTTGGCCTTCCTCGTGCTCTCGAAAATAGCTCTGCGTGCCGTAGGTTGCCGACCCCTTCACCATACAAACCGTTCAGCATATATCTTATGTTTAAATGTGCGTATATCATATTTTTCATAAACATAAATGTAATAACATAGACTGGGGAAAAAAGTTAAGCGTGTTCAGTCTTTATTTTTTCCTGCATATCTTAAAGTAATTTACCCAAAAAACTGTTGAAATCATTTTGGATTTTCTAACGGTAAATCTCATCCATTTTTGTTTAAAATCAAGCATTGACATTAATTTTGGGACATTCTTCAAGGTGACTAAAAGGAAACATAGTTTTGTCATTTCTTTAATAGATATCATTTACCTTTAAAAAACAAGATTTGAAATATAGTACTGGACTGGATTGTTTGCGCATAGAAAAATGAATCACAAAATAAATCACGCGCTGGAACGAATCATAACCTTTAGATCTTTGGTCATTCCTTGAGTCAGGTACTCTTCTGTTTGAGGGAAAACTAGGGGAGTGGGCACGTGTTCACCATATTTCTTGGCATCCACTTTACGTGCTGACAGATGTCCATCGCTGACGGCGTTTAGTGCCTAAGTACATACATAGTAGCTAGCCCGCGATAAGAGAGACAGCAAACTTTTACCTAAATGTCTGTCATGCTGTCATATTTAGTGTTGTATTAAAGGGTGCTACTCTCAGCAACCCGACTCCCATGAGTCGTCCCCCCCACCCCTAAAAACAACAACAACTGAACAACGGTTGTAGTTGCTGTTGAACATTGTGCGTCAAACTACAGGGAAAGTGTGTGTTTACTCCCTCTCCCTCTGCTGTATGTGATGTTCTAATTATGTCTGGAGAAAAGTAAGGCCCTCGCCCGTAAGCTCGTTGGTTTGTGTAGCTTTACTCGTCATCCACGTACCGCTACAAACTCGGCATTTTGGGGATTTCCCGACATAGAGCTGAGTTAATATTGAAAAAAAAAAAAGTACCCGTCGGACCGAATTGATCCATAGGTCCGATGAAGCAGCGTTCACCAGTTTCTGTGGCCACGGCATACTAGGTGATTGTGTGGTCAGCACTATGCACAGCCGCCTTTACTTTTCCCCAACTAAGGTCAGGTACCCATCAGAGCTGGGTAGACTCAGGGACACCCTCCAGACCCGGGAAAAAATCCTAGCCTGCACCAGGATTCGAACCCGGGACCTTCGGCTCGCCAGTCGAACGCGCTGCCGCTCGGCTACCGTGCCCCATGAGTTGATATTGAACCGTCTTTCAATTGGAATAGTTTTACACAAGTTAATCTGCATCGATAATACATAATAATATTGGTCTAGGTATCATGAAAGTCAAGTTTTGGTTAGCTATTAGCTGCCCACATTGACGAAGACCTCAGAATGGGCCTCGTCACCCCTAAAAAAAAATCTAATGGACTTGCCCAATTACCAGTGGTCAGAACTAGATAAACAAACGCTATTGACCAGCTGTTCTTATATTCGACGCCTCTATTGTTGTACCCTCCCCCCCCCTTTTTTTTCCCTTCTGCGTTATCGATTAATTTGTTCTGACCTACTGCACAAGAGAAAGTGTGTGTGTGCGTGCGTGCGTGTGTGTGAGGTAGTATTTTGCATCCATTGGTTTTGAGGTTGGTAGTAATGGCTAGTTGTCCTTGACTGACCTCCCCCAAGGGCATATCACCATCCTCCCCTCCTCCCTTTTCCATGTGGTGTGTGTGTGTGTGTGTGTGAGCTCCAATGTGTATCTCAGTACAACTCTACCCTGGATTTAGGACGGTCATTGGTCAGTGGGGTCTGGGCATTCATCAATGTCGAAGTCGTAGACCAGTGGTATACTGACCTCATGGCTTCTTGATTTAGAGTAAACAGACATCATTGTCCGGCCTCTCTATTTCTATGAAGACCAAAGTTATTCTCAATGCCAACCATTCAGATACGAGCACAAACTCTAAGGGAAACAACTAGGATGTTTAGACGAAACCTGTGCTCATAACTAGCGCCAAAAATATTCATTCTTACATTTCTGTTTATCGTATGACTCCTCGGGCTTTCCATTCTTGAGCTCTACACTAAATAGCCACGTAGTGACCAAACTGTTTATAGTGCACAAACTAAACAACACATAAAACAGAACAACACTAAATAGCCACGTAGTGACCAAACTGTTTATAGTGCACAAACTAAACAACACGTAAAACAGAACAACACTAAATAGCCACGTAGTGACCAAACTGTTTATAGTGCACAAACTAAACAACACATAAAACAGAACAACACTAAATAGCCACGTAGTGACCAAACTGTTTATAGTGCACAAACTAAACAACACATAAAACAGAACAACACTAAATAGCCACGTAGTGACCAAACTGTTTATAGTGCACAAACTAAACAACACATAAAACAGAACAACACTAAATAGCCACGTAGTGACCAAACGGTTTGTAGTGCACAAACTAAACAACACATAAAACAGAACAACACTAAATAGCCACGTAGTGACCAAACGGTTTGTAGTGCACAAACTAAACAACACATAAAACAGAACAACACTAAATAGCCACGTAGTGACCAAACGGTTTGTAGTGCACAAACTAAACAACACATAAAACAGAACAACACTAAATAGCCACGTAGTGACCAAACTGTTTATAGTGCACAAACTAAACAACACGTAAAACAGAACAACACTAAATAGCCACGTAGTGACCAAACTGTTTATAGTGCACAAACTAAACAACACATAAAACAGAACAACACTAAATAGCCACGTAGTGACCAAACTGTTTATAGTGCACAAACTAAACAACACGTAAAACAGAACAACACTAAATAGCCACGTAGTGACCAAACGGTTTGTAGTGCACAAACTAAACAACACATAAAACAGAACAACACTAAATAGCCACGTAGTGACCAAACGGTTTGTAGTGCACAAACTAAACAACACATAAAACAGAACAACACTAAATAGCCACGTAGTGACCAAACGGTTTGTAGTGCACAAACTAAACAACACATAAAACAGAACAACACTAAATAGCCACGTAGTGACCAAACTGTTTATAGTGCACAAACTAAACAACACGTAAAACAGAACAACACTAAATAGCCACGTAGTGACCAAACTGTTTATAGTGCACAAACTAAACAACACATAAAACAGAACAACACTAAATAGCCACGTAGTGACCAAACTGTTTATAGTGCACAAACTAAACAACACGTAAAACAGAACAACACTAAATAGCCACGTAGTGACCAAACTGTTTATAGTGCACAAACTAAACAACACATAAAACAGAACAACACTAAATAGCCACGTAGTGACCAAACGGTTTGTAGTGCACAAACTAAACAACACATAAAACAGAACAACACTAAATAGCCACGTAGTGACCAAACTGTTTATAGTGCACAAACTAAACAACACATAAAACAGAACAACACTAAATAGCCACGTAGTGACCAAACGGTTTGTAGTGCTCACATTAAATAATAAATAAAACAAAAACAACGCAACACGCTATATCATACACAGTCCAAATAAAGAATTAAAGGGGAATAATTACTAAAGTAAAACATATAGTTTCACTAGACGCCATTAATGGTCTTATCTTTTTATATATTACAGCTGCTCCTTTTATAAAGAAGATTATTGCGTCCTACGCTCATCTGTGATCCGAGTCTAGTTGTGCATTTTTTTATTAATAATTTAAATGATGTTACGTTACTGGTTTTCCTGGTTTATTCATGCGAATCATTCCATGCCACTCGGGAAAAAAAAGAGTATTTATATGCATTTGTTCTCGCATTAGGGATAAGGAAAGTGTTTCTATCCTTGTTTATCTAAGCTTTGCAGCAGGTTGTTATTGGGTTGTTTTTCTAAATTAGAGTTTAATGCTTTATGTATTTTGTTTACTACTTTAGGCTTTGCTCTTCTGTCCTCTAGTGTTTCTAGGTTTAGGGATTTAATTTATTGGTGTTACTCTTGTCAGTTGTGAATATTCGCTAGTAATGAACCTTGCAGCTCTTTTCGTGTGATTTAGTAAAGCTGTGCACGCTGATAACATAGTCCTTACTTACCATAATAAATGAGACCAACTTTTTATTTAAAGTCACTTTTTCTTTAAATTACATAACGTTAAAACGTTCAACATCGTAAGGTGTCCATAACTTTCAACATAGTAAGGTGTCCATAACGTTCAACATCGTAAGGTGTCCATAACGTTCAACATCGTAAGGTGTCCATAACGTTCAACATAGTAAGGTGTCCATAACGTTCAACATCGTAAGGTGTCCATAACGTTCAACATAGTAAGGTGTCCATAACGTTCAACATCGTAAGGTGTCCATAACGTTCAACATAGTAAGGTGTCCATAACGTTCAACATAGTAAGGTGTCCATAACGTTCAACATAGTAAGGTGTCCATAACGTTCAACATAGTAAGGTGTCCATAACGTTCAACATAGTAAGGTGTCCATAACGTTCAACATCGTAAGGTGTCCATAACGTTCAACATAGTAAGGTGTCCATAACGTTCAACATCGTAAGGTGTCCATAACGTTCAACATAGTAAGGTGTCCATAACGTTCAACATCGTAAGGTATCCCGAAAGACTTGTCTGAAATTGTTAAAGTGTAATAACTACTTTAAAAAAGGTGCAATTTGTCAATTAAATACTAGATCGAATTCATTAGAAAAAGGAACAACAAATTGAAAGCCATACTTCAGAGTTTAGAAACAATGTGACGCGCGTGATCAATAGATAAAATGAGACTAAAAGCACCCACTTTCTTCAAAACTGGAAACTCGGTGTCGCCCCGGTAATGATGGGCTTCCCACCACGAGTTTGCTTGTTATTTTCTCTCAACGCGTACAGTCAACAACATTCGTCACTTAGTGGGCAGATAACTGATACTGACCGATCTCTACTTTCACTCACATTTAGATTCATGTGGGGTAAACTTGCTCAGTTTAATGGTTATGACTTTATCTATCTATCTATCTATCTATCTATCTATCTATCTATCTATCTATATCTGTCTGTCTGTCTGTCTGTCTGTCTGTCTGTCTGTCTGTCGGTCGGTCGGTCGGTCGGTCGGTCGGTCGGTCTGTCTGTCGGTCTGTCGGTCTGTCGGTCGGTCGGTCTGTCTGTCGGTCTGTCTGTCGGTCTGTCTGTCTGTCTGTCGGTCTGTCGGTCTGTCGGTCTGTCTGTCTGTCTGCTGTCCATCCATCCATCTTAATCTATCTACCTGCATTTCTATGTATATCTGTCTGCCGTTTGTCCGCCTGCCTTTCTATATATTAGTCAGTCTATCTATTGGTCTATCATCTTCTTGTTAACCTACTTGCGCCCCCCCCCTTCTCTCTCTCTCTCTCTCTTTTCAACACAGTTCTGGCTGAATAGCTCTTTACATTCATATTACATTCCTAACATTGTACTCTTCTATTTCCATACGGAGACAATACAAGCACAAGAAGTCAGACAGTCAAAGTCTCTTCAGTTATAAGACTTCTTAAATCCATATTGATTCATTAAATAATATTAAAAAACAAGTAATATTTTTTTGAAAACTCGCCCGAAGTCTCAGTTATTGAAACTAGTTGTTTATTTTCCCCGAGACACGAACTAATAAATAGAGAGAATGTTGTTCATACTTTCTATTTGACGCAGTTTCTGTTTCTCTAAGTGAATAGTTCATTAGTCCTGTATTAAACAAAAGAAGTTAATTAAAACCCCATGGAATGAATTATGGAAAATGTTTAATGTAGCCTACATAACTCCATCTTTTGATTCTTTTGTAGAGTTCTATCGCTTTTACTCTTTTATTTGCACAAGTATTTTGATGTTGTGTGCATTTGGTAAATCTATCCATTTAAGAATTAAAATTGGCAAGTCATTTAGTAAATTTTATTCAAAGTCTTTTTTTTTTATTGTTCTAAAGATAGTTTACAGGAATATTATATATTCTGGAGGGTGTCCCTGAGCTGTACTGAATTGTGCTCTAATGGGTACTTGTAAAAAGTTGGGGCTAAGTAAATGCGGCTGTGCATTTTGCTGGCTACAAAATCTCCTAATATACTGTGGCCATGGAAACTTGTGAACGCTGCGTCACAGGCCCTGTAGGTCAAATAGCTCTGACGGGATGCTGTGAAACAAATGTTTAGCCTATATTTGAAAAAAAGAAAAAATAGATGTAGCAATATTAACATCGTTTTCGATTGATGGGTTTTAGACTAATTATTAAGCAATAATAATATTATATATTTTTCTTCTCTTTCTTTCTCTCTCCTCATTTCTCTCTCTCTCTCATACGCTTGCGCGCACTCACACCAAGCAAAATCCTAGAGATAGACGGCAATGGTATGAGCTATCGGCATATAAACTATAAACATCTTATGGGGAGGAAAGCCTTTGGCTCGATTAACCAAACATCGGTTAGTGTTTGACGACCCCAACGAAAGTAATTTGTAATAGCTTGACCCAAGATCTACTGTTCAACCATTGCGTCTCGGAGGTCCGCTTATTGACCGGACACCAGACTTGCAGGAAAGCCTCTTAGAGATTTAAGAAAAGGTCCGGCATATACTGGCTCGGCCCTCGACCCTGATTACATAAATCCCGTCACTTTCATTTCCCTTTCAATTATCTCCCTTAGCTTATCTCTTCTTTTTTTATATTTCTTCCACCGCCCTCGCCAGCCCTCTCGCGGCTTGCTGAAAATTGCACGGGTTCTTTCCCTTTGTTTAAAGTGGCGCTTCCCTCGCACCTTTAGTACTCACCACTGTTCTCGATGGAAGTGTTATTTAAACCTTCAACACAGCAATAGTCTTTTCAATTATTTTTATATTGTTCTATATTATAGTTTATAATTTTTTTTATTATCGTAAATTAACTTTGGTGAAGTACATTAGTAATACCAAATGATGACCGTTAAATTAAACATCAGCTCTAAAATAACTAAACACTGAAGCTCATTCTATACAATTATATACCGCCATCATCTTTACGACCCAAATCTCCAACTGTGTGACAATAAAAACAAAAACACAAACAAACAAACAAAACATACTACTACAAGAAGTTTTAATGCCATTTATTTTCATACACTTGAAAAGGATCAGGTAATTTTCTTGTTTCTTTTTCTACACCAGACTCAGCAGAAGCTTTAAAAGAAACGAACATTGTGATGACATTTGAAACCTCATTAGCAGAAAATAGACATTGTTTCGGTGCTTTTGTTGCTGTTTTTCTCGGTGAAATCTATTTTCGAGTCGTTGGCGAGGGTTTAAAACTCTAATGGCTAAAAATAAAGTTATTTATTACCGGTAGAACATTTCATACGTCGAGTTTTCAAAATGTAGTAAACAAGCATGTATGGGGAAAAAAACAACTAATTTTATTTTTCTAATTAATATCTCCTTTACCTGTAATTAAACAGACGTTATAAAGAAGTTTCAAAATAAATAAGCTACACTTTGGAATCGGCATGAACCTTGAAATAACGAAAGGCATAGTTTATGCACGTTGGTAAAGTTTGGAAAACTGAATACAGTTTGTTAATTTTATTCAAAAATCAACAGACCAGCGCAAGACATTTTAGTTAAAGTAAAAAAAACAACAACTACCAATGATTAAATGATTAACTACATTGTTAAGAAGTTTTTAAATTAGTGATATTATTAGTTATTAGTGATACTATTAGTTATTAGTGATACTATTAGTTATTAGTGATACTATTAGTGATACTATTAGTGATACTATTAGTTATAGTTTTGTTTTGATAAAGCTGTTTCTCTGAGTACTAGGAAAAGGAAATCCAAAATAAAACCTTCAATGCGGATCTATGGGTCTGTGAAAATTTAAAAAAAACATGGGAAAAGTTTAGGAATTCGGAAATGATTTAAGAGGAAGAATCCTTTCAGGGATTTTCTCCTGCCCCTCCCCGTTTCACCTACAGTTTTTTTTATAAATAAAAAAATAGATGTCGCTCCCCACCTTACAATCTCCCTGGAAAAATACTATAAAATAGCTATATACCGTCCTCACATAGCTATATACTGTCCTCACTATGAAAAATACTATAAAATAGCTATATACTGTCCTCACATAGCTATATACTGTCCTCACATAGCTATATACTGTCCTCACATAGCTATATACTGTCCTCACATAGCTATATACTGTCCTCACATAGCTATATACTGTCCTCACATAGCTATATACTGTCCTCACATAGCTATATACTGTCCTCACATAGCTATATACTGTCCTCACATAGCTATATACTGTCCTCACTATGAAAAATACTATAAAATAGCTATATACTGTCCTCACATAGCTATATACTGTCCTCACATAGCTATATACTGTCCTCACATAGCTATATACTGTCCTCACATAGCTATATACTGTCCTCACATAGCTATATACTGTCCTCACATAGCTATATACTGTCCTCACATAGCTATATACTGTCCTCACATAGCTATATACTGTCCTCACTATGAAAAATGTCCAAAATGAGTTGTGCTTATTTCCTTTTTCTTTTCTCCTAAAATTGAAGAAATTTGAATCTGCCGAACATATTGGTGGAGGGAGAATATGCAGGTGTGGTGAAACTTGTACATCTGCAACATTCTATGAGGTACCAAAAGCTGTTCATCTTTAGCATCCTAGAATTAACTTACTCGCCAACTATTTCATCCAACACCACAAGGTCATCATACTTAGAATGCTATACAAACTTGGAGAAAGCTCAAGAATTTTTGCTCTCTATTTGAGCCTCGTGCTATGACTTGCCATCTCGTCAATGAAGAAAACGTGATAAGTGTCACTTGAAAAAAAAAAAAAAGAAGAAGAAAAAGAAAAAAAACACCTCAACTTGCTCTCGTGACCTTCTGTGCCCCGAGTATTTTGGAGGGCTCCCTCATACTCCCCAACTCTAACATGTTGTTCTTTTCCATTTCATCGCCTCGTATTTCTTTCTTTTTCATTCTTTTTCTGTCTTTTATTTTTTATTGTTGTCTCCTTGATTGCAAAAACTACTCACGCACAGTAGGCCTGTCTGAAATGATTTCCCCCCCCCCCCCGCCCCACGAGAGTCTCATCCTAGTCCAAATTGGTCCTAAATTGCCACGCCCATTCTCTATCAGCGGCGGGCCATTAAGGTCTCAGATCGAGGGCAAGATGGCCCGCATCAAACCCTTGTTCGATAACATCCCGTATTCCTCTTTTTCTTTCTACCCAGAGAGAGAGAGAGAGAGAGAGAGAGAGAGAGAGAGAGAGAGAAAGAGGGGAGGGAGGAAGAAAGAGAAAGAATAAGAAGGAGAGAGGAAGAGTGAAGACGGTAAGAATAATAAAAAAGGACTGCTTCTGTGACTCGAGTCCACCACTACAATTATACAGATGACACGAGTATATCCAGTAACGACTAAAGCACAGAGCTCCCCCATCTCTTGGAGATATAATTATTTGAAATCGAAGCACACAATTAAGGCGAAGAAAGACTGCCCCCACTCCTCGATAAATTTCGTTCATTCTAAGTGACATTCTCTGACGTCTCGTAATATTTATGAAAAAAAAATTACGCCTCCCTTCTACCACGCTTCACTCTTACCAAAGACTATAAAAAGATGGACAGCTTGCTCTATTTTTAGAGTTTATATGTTCTTTTTTTTTCCGTGCGCAACCAACAAGGCTGTTTTGAATGGCTTTTACGCTCCTACGATTGCATTAAAGGTTTCCGCTGTATACAACTTTCGATTTTAATCTTAATTTTTCCATTGAGAAAATTATAGCGGAAGTCTAGAGGACTTAATCGAGTTCTCAAATAGAAGATAAATAAAGGCAAGCGGTCCATCCTATTATAGTCTTTGCGCTTACTCATAGTCATTTTTTGTTTATATAGAACAACACTTTGGCCTTCAACCTTTTTTTATGTGGCTTACACCATCTCTGCCTCTAAATCTAAGCATAGACTATAATAAGATGGACCGCTTGCTCTATTTTTATGTACTTATATTATGTACTTTTTTTCCCGTGCGCAACCAATAAGGCTGCTTTAAATTACTTCTACGCTCCTCGTTGTTTCTTAAATGTTTCCGCTGTATAGAACTTTCTATTTTTATTTTAATTTTTCATTGAGAAAATTGAAGCGATTCAATAAAACGAAAGTGCAAAGGAAACAACGAATCGGAAATTCCGAAAAGCAGCCTTTCGAGTAATCATATAGCAGAAATACTAAAGCAAGCGGTCCATGTATATTATAGTTTATGATCTAACAATAAACAATATACTAGGTATGGACGGCTAACGATACTCTATAGCAGAACTGGGTACGCATGGTACTCTCGACAGCCACATGTTTTTTTGTATATTATGTAGAGTCACACCATAATCAAATAGTCTAGCATTGTCCAGTCTAAGTCTAATGTTATAAATACACGCATTCATCAAACTTCCTACCCATCATGTCTAAAACTTGTATGTCAAGTGCAACAATAAGAAAGAAAATTACAAGTATTTAAAAGTGGTCTACGAAAGAATTAGGATGCGCGATGGCCGAGTGGCAGTGCGTTCGGCTGGCGTACTAAAGGTCCTGGGTTCGAATCCTAGAATTCTAATGGGTACCCGGCAATAGTAAAGTAAAGGCCACAGAAACTGATGAATGCTGCCTCACCGGCCCTATGATCAATTTAGTCTTTACTTACTTTACTACAAAAGAATTAGGCTCTGCGTGTCATAATAATTTAATTTTTGAAGACAATGAAACTTTCACTGAGAGCGAGACTTTATTCAATCAAGATCCACAAAAGACGGAGCTGCATTTACACACAAGCTCTAAAGTTTTGAAGGTATATAATAAAGATCACCTCACGTTGCTTTGATAGTGATCTTACTTTTGGGTGCGGATACCCTACATCTTCAGAGAATCTCGGATTGTTTGGAACCTTTTCAGAAAGTGTCTTTGCGGCTTGGAAGACATGTATACATCGCTGCAGCGATAAATAGGCTACAACCTTTTAAGACGTTTGTTTATGAAAAATTTTGAAGTTTTCATTATTGTATCTAGTAAAAAAAACTGAATGCTACTCATTCCAGACTTTTGTTTCTGGCCCTCGAGACACGAGAGAAAGCTCGATAAACGCGAGACACCGTTCACCTAAAGCATGGCGTCTAGCGTGCTATGAAATGGGAAACAAAACAAAATTATGGCATCTAGGTCTATGTCACTGAAGAGTTGGGCACGTTTTTCTGTTTCTTGCAAGAATGTACACGAGTACTCTTTCAGATTCCAGCAGTCACCCCTTCTCTCCCTGTCTCTTTAGTCGTCTCTTTCTCTTCTTCCATCACCCCCCCCCCCCCCAATCCTGAGATTCTGGAATGAAATCGCTCAAATACCCACAGGCTAATGGCAGGATAATGATAGGTTCGGATTTAATCAAAATACGAGGGGGAGGGCGAGGGAAGGGAAAACAGTTAGGCCTATGTGTGCCTCGTGGTGCACGTGCATCCAGTGATTGGGCGCTTTCCGTTTTGAGGCGCTTGGCGGGTGGGGGATGCACGGGTTGATCAATGTTTTTTTTAATTGTCGCATGGTGTTTTTGCGCGCGTGCGTGCAAAAGTGGTCTTTCAGTCATTCACTCTAAAACACACACACAAACACAGAGTGAGGGGCACACGGAGAGAAAGAGAGAGAGAAAGAGAGAGTATTATCCGTTTGTTTGTACACATTATTCACCTAACTCGAACGGGCGTGAATTAATTAAAGTGACTAATTTGAAGGTCCCTGTCCCGGAGACTTCTAGTTTTAATGTATTAGCTTCCGGGCTATTGGATTAGGGCGCAAGTGCCCCCCCCTCCCCCACTCGCAACCCCCACCTAAGCCCTGGTTGTTATAGTGTCCGATAATGATCGATAGTGCCGAACGCACTGAGAAACAAAAGAAAGTAGAGGTCGGGTTGGATGCTGGATGGACTGACCTTGAATAACGTCAAATCGTATTCATAAGAATTGACAAGGGGAACCTATAGAAGGTGAACTTGAAATTGTGATAGATGATCACGTGATAACGGATAATTATAACAATTTCAATTTACTTGTCACTAAAATTATAGTAATGTACCCAGTCGGACGAAACGGATCCATAGGGCCGGTGAAGCAGAGTTCACCAGTTTCTACTAAGGGGATTGTGTGGTCATCACGATGCACAGCCGCCTTTACTTTACCCCCAACTTCAGTGTCATGTACCCTTCAGAGCTGGGTAGACCTAGGCACACCCTCCAGTAGCGGGAAAACAACCCTAAACTTCACCAGAATTCGAGGCCAGGACCTTCGGTATGCCAGCCGAACGTACCACCGTGCTCCATCCTAAAACTATCAATCATACTTTATTACTTTATTACTAGGGATGTTAAACGAAAACCGGAATACCGGATTCCGGTTTTGAAACCTAAAACCGGTTTTGATTTTCCAAAATCGGATTTCGGTTTGTTGGTTGAAAGTTGGAAGGTAATCATTACTTCAAGCAGAAGATTTTTTTTTTGGTTCTGATTGAAATATTTTAAATAAATAATTGGATCCGCACAAAAGCATTTTTGAAATGCCTTGCTAACACTATATAGTCTTAGATATTGTGTTTCTTGTGATTCCAAATACCAACTATGGCTTGTGATAAAAACAACATCAAACCAATTGTTAAGTTACAGTTACAATTAACATGAATCTTTTTGCTTGTCGGCTCATCGTTTAGATGTTCGCGCCTCTTTGATGTACGCAATAGAGAGAGGCAAACTAGCCCTTCCCTGCGACCCTGAACAATTATTCGGCTAGGCATCGCGTCTGTGCTTTATTGTTAACGGAACTATTAAATATACATTCTTTTGATTGGTGATACGCGAAACCTTTCAATACAGACATTATTTTACAAGTTACCATATTATATGCCACTTCATATGCTTCTTAGTAGGCCCTATTATGATTATGGTCAACGATAATCGGAGATTTGATTATCACTATTAAAAAATTGAAAGCTATTATCGGTTTTAATCAATAAGCCCACATTTGTTTTTAGTTCTAAAGAATTTTATGGTAAAGTGTACAAAATCATATTGTATTCACACCACTCAACCCTTTGAATGCCCTGCAAACACTAATTAAGTTTGAACTACTTTTCAAATATAGCCTACCTACAAAACTACGTACATTAAGCTATTCCGGCCTGTGAGTGACTTGTGATATTGCGCGGGAAGGGGGGGGGGAACCGAGATCCGGTTTTAAACCGGTTTTATAGAACCGAAAACCGGTTTTGAGAAAAAACCGGTTTTAACATCCCTATTTATTACATTATTGTACGTTTTTTTGTTGTTATGATTTCAAAAATATCTTTATTCAAGTACCGTAAAACCGGAGTCTAAAAAAAACCCCACGCCGTGGAGATGAGTAGTTGGTGGGCTTTTTTTTTTCAACCACATCCGCCTGGGAGTCTATCATCATTGACAATGTATATCTCCCTCCCACGTACATTGAATCCTTACCCCCCCCCTCCCTCCCCTCATTCCTACACACAGAAAGAACTACAGCTGGAAACACCACTTAAAAATACAGCACGGCTAAATTTCAATCGGTTACTAAAGGATTAAAAGGTGTTCGTAAATTAAGCAGAAAAACCTTTCAGTCAACTGATGAATAAAACCTTTCAGTCAACTGATGAATAAAACCTTTCAGTCAACTGATGAATAAAACCTTTCAGTCAACTGATGAATAAAACCTTTCAGTCAACTGATGAATAAAACCTTTCAGTCAACTGATGAATAATAAAACCTTTCAGTCAACTGATGAATAAAACCTTTCAGTCAACTGATGAATAAAACCTTTCAGTCAACTGATGAATAAAACCTTTCAGTCAACTGATGAATAAAACAAATAAAATAGAAAGAAAACTTTTACATTTTATGCTGCATTAAACTTTCATATGACCCTTTAAAAAATTGTCTACCCTTAGCTATGAACAAAGCGGATGCAATCGACATTTATATTGAACAGTTTTTAAATCGCCTAAATATAAAACCTCGCTCCCCACTCCCCACCCACCCACACCTCCACCATCCCGTCACCTCTACCCGAACTCATTTATGATAATTAAAAAAAAGAGTTTCAATGTGAAAAAAAAAGATTTCAGGTCGAGTTTGAATCGTTATGCCGAATATGCTTTGTTTTTGTTTGTATGTGTGTGTGTATGTTTGTGCATGTGTGTGTTTTTGTTGGTTTGTAGTTTGTAGTAGGAAATTCTCGACATCATCATTATACCACGTAGCCATCTTGATCACGTGACGTTTCTTTATCCCACAGCCAAACTTTTTCCTAACATTCTTTTTGGAGTTAATTGTATATCAGAGTGGAATGATTTTGAAGTGTATCATATTGAGATCACATAGAAGCATATCATATTAAGATATCATTGAAGAATATCACATGTAGGCAGCGACTAGACTGCATAAAAACCACTTTAACACAACTTTACATATTTTCTCAATCTTTAAAAAAAAAAAAAATCAATGTAATCAAATCATTTTTTTTTAAATTATTTTTTCTAATAATTGTATGTATACATTTTAAATCAAAATGTATATGTGTGTATGATTATATGTATTTGTGTGTGCTTACATTTCTTTATGTATGTTTTTATGTATTTATGTATGATTATATGTATTTGTCAAAGACTCCTCTTACTATTAAGTAGTTCTTGGTATTTGTGTATATGTATATTTTTATAAGTGTATTTGTATATGTGTATTTGTGTGTGTGTATTTGTGTGAGTGTATTTGTGTATGTTTATTTGTGTATGTGTATTTGTGTATATGTATTTGTGTATTTGTGTATGCGTTTTTGTGTATGTGTATTTGTGTTTGTCTTCTGTATTTGTGTACGTATCTAGGTGTGATTGTGTATGTGAACAACTCGTTCTAATACAACCCATTTCTATGTTTAAAGTTGTTGTGTTTTCCCCTCAATGTTCCACTTGTAATAAAATGTCTTGACTAAGTAAGTGAGTTAAAGATTGTGGGCAGACGACGATCAATGTAACACGTTCCCTAAGAACAACAAGAAATGGAAGCCACAACATGGGTGGACGAGAAAATCGTTATTTTTAGGTGAAAGCAACATTATTAACGGACCATTGCAACACCCAAAATGTATTCCCCATAGACACAGTTCCCTTTAAACGTATTTAGTTAATTTCTTGAAACTTTTTACTTTGACCGAGTTCTCGTCTTCGCCTCGGTTTTTCCCTTCTATCTTTGAATTTAATTAAGGCACGAGTTGTTTTTGGTTAGTTTTAAGACACAGTATCTGAGACTCGGCTAAAAGCAATACATATATATATATTTGTAAAGTAGACTGCATGTGTGTTCAACCAATCATATTAGTTAATCTATAGACACATGAGCTTATTGTCTCATATTATACTTTTGCGATTTCACTTCGGGCATGTGTTTTTGCTAGCTAAGTGGTTAACGTATCTGACTGCCATGCGGGCGACCCGGGTTCGATTCTCCAGTTAGTCTATTGCCTTTTTACTACATTTTTATGTCAATTAGTGTTATTAAAAAAGATTGTAAATCTACGAGCAAAACTGGGCAATTTAGATTTTTATTCAATAAAAAGACTTGCCTATTTTTTTTTTTGATTACAATATTTATTTTATATTACTTTCCTAAAAGTGTTCAGTAAAAAAAATTTTTTTTTTGTATTATCATATTACTATTTATAACTTTTTGTTGATTGTTTATAGCAACGATGGGGAATTTAGCTTGTATATATATTTATAATGGAACACGTATTGAATTTTAACTGCTTCATATATTAAAGCTTCATGCCATTGATTTATAAAAATGCCCAAAAATTTGAAAGAAGAGTAAGTACATCTATTTTCTTCATGTCCCTATGCTAGGATTATATGACCAGTGTAATAAATCAGATGTTCCAACAAGCTCTGACGTTTCATCTTCTCTCTCTGCGAGATTAAACATTCTCTAGCAAAGTTCTGTCACTTTCTGACAATCTGCTGTCACCAGATTTGCAGCTGGTGTCGTATTAAATGTCAAAACGTTTTTTTTTTTTAAACTACAGCAAAAAAAAAAACAACCCAACCGCACTCGCCCTGCTGTCACAAAATTGCCCCTTGACCTCAGCACGCGACACTTTGTTTTTTCCACTTTGAAATAACTAGCAGTAATTATTTGTGACCAATGACGTCATCGGTGTGTTTCTCCTTGGAAGTAAAAATGTTTGAAGATAGCTTTCTTAGCCTCTAAAACTGTTGGCGGAAAAAAAGATATTAGCGTAGTAATATTCTGATCAAATATGACACAAGAAACTCCGTAAAACAACATTAATGGCAAAAAAATATAATAAACGTTTATAGTTTGTTTTTTTTTTTTTAAACTTGGAAGTTGTTTTTTTGTTGTTGTTGCCTTGTCCTGGTATCCGACTCTTTGTGTGTTTGTGTCTGTGTGAGCATGTATCTATTTACGTATGTGTATTGTGTGTGTGTGTGTGTGGGGGGGGGGGTTGTGGGGGCGTTTGTAGTGTCGAAACGGGACACTTACATCCATTGGTATTGTCTGCAATTAAAGCCATCGAAGAGATCCTCGTCAGATTTCTTTGATTTGAATAGCCGTTAAGTTTGTGTATGTGTGTGTGTGTGTAAATGTCTTTTCTTCTTCTTCTTCTTCGGAGATTAACTATGAATCGCTGCTGGATTCCTCCCTTCTACATACACTATCAGTGACACCCTTTACATCAGGCTTGTTGGTTTGTCCGAGCCAAATAGGTGGTATAAGTAATCGATAACTGATCCATCGGGTGTGGTGGTGATGGGAGGGGGGGGGGGGGGTATACCATACTTAGATGAGTGTTTGCTTCAGTGAATCGCTTCGTTTCAGTTAACGTTCGGCGGGGTATCGCTTCCAGCTCTGAAAAAGAGCTCATGTTACCCGCCACGAGAACAATTAAGGCCACTAAGCCCCGAGGAGCAGTTCGAGGGCTGGGGCTGATCGGGTTTCTCCTACTGTTCTTTCCGAATAAGGTGAGACACACGGGATGGGGTGGGGGGCAGGAAGAGAGGGAGGGGGCGTTTAATAAGGTTATAAAAAAAATTAAATCACCTCACTGAACTCGTCTCTGACGTCATGAAACCCAGCCAATGAAATTAGAGCTGTTCAAAATTGACTGAGATTTGAGAGGCTAATATTTCTTCTTGTCAAAATATCTTGTCTATATCTTTAAAAAAAATTGTTTGCTCTGGTCGTAAATTCTTTTAAATATGACACCGTACACAGTAGGAACAACACCATATATTGTAATCATATTGTACTGCGACAACACAATATATTTAATCATGTAATACTGCGTTAAGAATATATTTAATCAGACTATACTGATTAAGACCATAATTAATCATACTATACTGCGTTAAGACCACATTTAATCATACTATAATGCGTTAAGAATATATTTAATCATATTGAACTGCGTTAATAATATATTGAATCAATTTATACTACGTTAAGACCATAGTTATTCATACTATATTGCGTATGACTCAAAGACTTACGACCTTATTTAATCATATTATACTGCGACAACACAATATTTAATCATATTGTACTGTGATTCTCTTTACCTTGTCCACGTTTAAAATAAACGCCGTACTAAAATATATGAAATCTGCATTAGAGTACGAAGCATTTTCCAGTCTTCGAACCATATATTTGGATTAACCTTAAAAGTAGGCGTAGGATGCATGAACCATCAGACAGTTTAAAAACATGAATTATGTTTGGAGACGAAACAAATATAAAAAACAAATTTTAGAAAAGCAGTATAACTCCTTAGTAGGTTTTTGAAAAAGTAGAAACGTTTTATGAAAATGGAACAAAATAGAATACAAGTTTAAGTAAGACATTAAAAATTGAACACGTTCATACTTTATGACTATACTAGCTTCCATGGTTTTAACGTTTTACCATAAAGATACTACACTTCAGTCTCTTCAGTTTAACCACTTACTCTTTCACCATAGCTTTGTATTTCTTTAATATCATTTTATGGACAATCGGACAATCATCAGTTGTCGATACTTCTAGATACTATATATATATATAAAGATATATATTATATTAAAATTATTGTTAGCTTTTCATATATTCTTTTTAATTCTTGTTCGCTTCATATCATTGGTCAAGTTGACTTAATATCTTTATTCATTTTTGCTTTATATCTTAAAAGAAAGGTTCGCTTTATAGCTTTATAATGGTTTCCTTTATATTTTTTATTCTTATTTGCTTTATAACTTGTTTTATATATTTATATTTATTTATGCTCGCTTTTTATATCTATTCTATAGTAATGTTCGTTTTTTATATATTTATTCTTGTTCGCGCTATATATCTATGCTTGTTTGCTTACTATCTTTATTCCTGTTCGCTATATATTTATTATATTGCTCTTTCTTCTTTGACTAGTGATCCCAAGGACTTATCTCTCTCTTTCTCTCTCTCTCTCTTTCTCTCTCTCTATCTCTTTCTCTCTCTTTCTATCTTTCTCTATCTCCTTCGATCTCTCTCTCTTTCTCTCTCTCAATCTCTCTCTCCCCCCTCTCTCTCCTTTAACTGTATTGACCTGAATAAGAAAAGTCGAGAAATCTGTGCGAGTCAAAAGTCACGATTGCTACATTTAAACCGTGACACGGAGATATCCCCTCTGGGGGGGCTAAAAACACCAGACACGAGGGAGGGGTCAGTTGGTCAGGTCAGCGGCTCACGCCGGACGGTGTCCACTTTGCACGTTCCACAAAAAGCCCAAGCGTATGTGAGTCTTTTCTTCGGACGTGTTTGTTACTTTCGAACAAACACTTTTGGCGTGAGTACAAGCTTTCCTCTCTGTTGCATTAGTGGACACTGGTCAATATGTGGGGGAAGGCTCAGAAAACTTACCCCTTGTATGACTACATACATTCATGACCACTACAATTTAACGAAATAGGGCCTATACTCTATACAAACAAAATGTTTTTGTTTATCATAGAGCTATAATAAAGAAATGTATATATCACCAATTAAAACAACTGTATGGTATAGGCTATATATCAACAATTATAACAACTGTATGGTATAGGCTACATATCAACAATTATAACAACTGTATGGTATAGGCTATATATCAACAATTATAACAACTGTATGGTATAGGCTATATATCAACAATTATAACAACTGTATGGTATAGGCTATATATCAACAATTATAACAACTGTATGGTATAGGCTATATATCAACAATTATAACAACTGTATGGTATAGGCTATATATCAACAATTATAACAACTGTATGGTATAGGCTATATATCACCAATTAAAACAACTGTATGGTATAGGCTATATATCAACAATTATAACAACTGTATGGTATAGGCTATATATCAACAATTAGGCTATGTATCAACAATTATAACAACTGTATGGTATAGGCTATATATCAACAATTAGGCTATATATCAACAATTATAACAACTGTATGGTATAGGCTATATATCAACAATTAGGCTATGTATCAACAATTATAACAACTGTATGGTATAGGCAATATATCAACAATTAGGCTATGTATCTACAATTATAACAACTGTATGGTATAGGCTATATATCAACAATTAGGCTATGTATCAACAATTATAACAACTGTATGGTATAGGCTATATATCAACAATTATAACAACTGTATGGTATAGGCTATATATCAACAATTATAACAACTGTATGGTATAGGCTATATATCAACAATTAGAACAACTGTATGGTATAGGCTATATATCAACAATTAAAACAACTGTATGGTATAGGCTATATATCAACAATTATAACAACTGTATGGTATAGGCTACATATGTTGCAAGTCTCTACAGAAAGTAATTTGGAACAAGTAACAAATTGACTCGGAAGAACAAAAAATGATTGACTTTTGATATTTTAAAATAAATATCTCACAACCAAGGGAGATACTTTTTTAAAAGTCTTTCCTCTTTGTGAACTACTATTTAGTCGATTATATTATATAGTATAACAAAAATCTATTATGAAATATATGTAAGCATTTAAGCTGTCTAACAGCTAAAAGTTCAAATGCGTTTGCAGCGCCTTCTTGTAGAATTTTTTTTTCGGGGTTGTTTCGTGTTTTTTTAGAACCAGTTCCATTTGTTTTGATGACCAACAAAAGCCAGATTACCTGCCCTCCCCCCCCCTTTTTTCCTACTCACGAGCAAATGTAGACAACTAATCACCACCAACCACGAGCCGCCAGGCCAGTATTGCTTTACAAATAAATATCTCGTCTTTCGTGTCATCATCACACACATAGAGTTTACGGATGCAATGTTTCGGTGCTTTCATTGTGCGTAATGTGTAGTGTAAAATATAGATCAAAGCTGCTTCGTTAATATAGACACATGCAAAATGTGCATAACTCTTAAACGAAATATAAATCAGATACTGTTTCATTCTCATTTTTTTTGGTCTGAGAAAAACAAGTCTTAAAATATTCAGCTATTATGGTTGAATATTTATATATATAATATATATATGTATTAAATATACACAGTAGGATGGAGATATATTATTACATATAAAACAATTTTGTAGGTATTTATATCTCCCACAATTAGCAAACTATCTGAAATACCATAGCAATTTTCCCCTTGCAAGCTAAAACTCGCCTAGAGGCTCGATTTTTAATCCTTATTGTGCAATCTACAAGTAACAAAATACGTCGGTTGGTACTTCATACTATTTTGGCTGCTCTGGAATTTGACGACTTCTTGTTATAGGTACTAAAGCTGTATTAAGACTGTGACATTTGTTCACATTACATTTAGAATTCTCTCAGTAGTTTAAGCTTTAAGTCCATTCCTTTATAATATTTCAAGAACTATTTAAGAAGTAATAGTTGTTATAACAAAGAATAATAATTCGTCATTGTACCAACAGTGAGTCAAAATATATTCACACGTTAATAATATGACCTGTTGCTAAGCTTATCCCACGATGCAGACTTGAAGCAACCGATTTCCTCCCTTTTGCAAATACAACACCTTCTGCTCAATTTTCTGTTTAAATCTTTGTTTAACCCTTTTCAATCCCTCATGGTAGTACATGCATATATACAACATACACTTATACATCGATTGTGTGCACAAGTCAAGGGTTAATAAATAGCACTGCACGCTGCGCACACTCGTTTCTTTTTTTTTCTTCTTTTTTTCGTACTTATAATTGTTGTTGTTGTTGTTTCATCCAATGTCTGTTTATCGGCGTGTCCGTAACTATGGCCTGGACATGCAAGGTTTGGGGGCTGGAGGCGGGGATGGAAGAGGCTGCTCAGTAGAAATAAATAAACAGGGAAAGGCAACGTTGTTTATTGCGTCAATCCGGGATGCACGCGATGACGTCACGTATGTTAACGTGACATCACAAAACAACCGCTGACACACATACACAAACACACACACACACACACACACACATAATTCCATAGACATAGTTATTTGATCAAGGGAACACAAATATTACCACAGCAGGTTCAGGTCGTTGACAACCTTGGTTAGGGTTAGGCCCTGGCACTTCCGCGACACAAAAAACACTCAAAGCACTTGTACTGTTTTCATTGTACACACACGTTGGAAGTGTAAAAGTACGCCATTTTGTTTTAACTACCTGAATATTTACACCGAGGACATGCATAAATAACGTTTAATACGTTTCGACCACACCGTCTTCTTTACAAACGGAAACGTAAAAGAGTTAACAAGAAAATTGGCAATATAAAGTTACAAAATATTTCTCAGTTTAAAAAGTTAACGTTCCTGTACGATTGTACATGTATTTAGCGTCAACATTTTCACCCATATCCCTGGCCCACTTCTCCAGCCCTATCACTAAATACTTTTCCCTCCCTACGCCTGGCCAACTTCTCTCTCCCTTGCAGGGGCGAAGCTAGAATTGTTTTCGGGTGGGGGGGGTGGGGGTGGGTAAGAACTTTCGCGTGATAAATATTTACCAAATTTTAAGCGAATTTAGTACATATTTTAAAAAAAACTGTTAAAAAAAATATTTTTCCTAATTTCCAGGGGGGGGGGGGGCTTTTTTCAAAGGGGGGGGGGGCTTAGCCCGCCTCAGATCCCCCTGTGGCTTCGCCCCTGCTCCATTGCCTTATTCCACAAATTATGTGCATTCAGTTGATATCCACACTAGCTGGCTTTTGACAACCCAATATTCTAGCTTTTATTTTTCGCTTTTTAGCAGATATTCATCACTCCCCCCCCCCCATCTTGCCTACTGTCCCCTCCCCACTCCCCCTCGCCGTGTGGGTGTATGGTGACCGGATAAGACTTACCGAGTGACCGATGACCCACGTGGTTTCAAAGATTATCATTTCCCACCCACCCGCTCCTGTACCACCAAGCCCAGGCCAGGGCTAACATTTTGTTGTCAGTCTGTTGAATAATTGAAAACGCGGGAATTCCCTTAACCCACGCGGTCGACATTCACTTTAAGCAGATTCCATTGGTTAAAAAACAAAACAGAACAGAACAACACAGGGCAGCAGTAAAGAAACAAAGAGCCAATGCTACAATATATCGGACAATTTCACAATCTGAATTAATATTTATAGTCCTGCTCTATTGAACCCCCCCCCCCCCCCTCCACAAGTTTACGTTATTAGATTGGCATTTCCGATTTGGTTTTTCGCGGGAAAAACGTTCTGCGGTGTTTGGGGAGAAGCTGAATTGAATTAACGTTTTTGTTGTTTCTGTTGGGGGGAGGGGGGTATGATCCTGGAAAAGTTTGACAAACGTTTCACGTCTGATGAAGCTGAAATAGCACTTGTAAACCTGTCGATTGGTTGTTTTTTATATTCAACTTCTGCTCTCCATTGTGAAAAGAGTTGACAAAAATAGAAGGAAAAACAACCAGCAGTTGTCTTCCCCGTCTGACATGTCCATAAGGTAAATTATGTTTTCAGCTTCTGGATGTAGTATTCATTTCAGCAGACATGTTGGTTGTCTCTGTTCGTCAGGTGTCAAATGTTTCTGCGAGGTGTAATAGGGAACGGGCTAAGGGTTGTTTTTAAGAGTTCTCTCGTATGGACTCAAAACTTTTAACAACGAAACTTACCCAGTTTAAACAGAACACCAACCTCCTAATAGAAAACAAATAGAATAATGTGCCAAAGTAGAATTGCTCATTTATTCAGCTACCAACTGCCTAAAAGTCATCCTAAATCTAGCACTTAATTTCTTGTAGAAGAGAGTTGCTTTGCCTTTTTGGAGGGTCTTCCGCGTGCCTATGAAAATCGCTCTTCGTGCCAAGTCTGGCACATGTGATCCGTAGGTTGCCGATCCCTATTATAAAACTACAGATCAACGTATAGAGAGAATAACCTCCAGACCCTAACACAAAAGAGAGTCTGGTCGGGATGAAATTGTGAAAACTCTGGCCTAGAATGACATTCTTTTGTATTATTGTTTTATTTTTTGTATTAACAAAAAATTATTATGGGGCATTAATTTTCATCTCTACACCATGAGTGTTTGTTATGTGTGTTTGTATGTGTGTTTGTGAGTGCGTGCTACAGTGGAATAAAAGCAATTTTGTCAGCAGACGTAGACACTCGGCGACTTTCGGACGGTCACAGACATCTCAAAGGGAGGCTCACGTTACGTTCAAAATTGGAATGTTTTTTTTTGTTTAGCTTCTCTGAAATACTAATTAGTAGCAGATGTAGACTTGATACTCTCCCCCATCCCTCATTCATCCCGTACCTCTCTCTCTTTCTTTTCTCTCAATCTCTCCTTCTTTCAGTTTCCCTATCTACTATCTTTGTCTCTCTATCTATTTCTCTCTTTTTTTATCACCCTCTCCCCTCTTCTGTCTCTCCCCACCCCCGAACTCGCTCGATATCCATATCTAATTTCTACCTCTCTTTCTTTCTTCCATTCCTCTTCATCTCACACTCATTCTCTTCCTCTTTGTTCTCTCTATCTCGATGCATACTCTCTTCTCTCTCTCCAACTCTTTCTGGTTATGGATGGAACAGTCTTTAAATGTTTTATTTCTTCATTTGTATGCATAAGTCGAAAAGACGACAAACTTATTGTGTGTATTTTTCAAATTCAATGAGGTTTGTCCTTGCCCTGGATTCGGATTTTATCACAAAATGATAAAAGGCAAACAAACCTTTATGACGTCAAATTATGTTAACAACAAATGGTCAAATGTTAAAAAATGCATTGCTTACGATAGATTTTTTTTTTAAAGTTTAAAAAAAAAGTTAGTTGTCGGAGAAGAAATAATTGTGAAAGTTGGCCGTTCTAGAGAATTAGCCGCTTACTTCATCATGCTCACACACGTGTTAATTAGTTTCTTCTGAGTGTCGGCTTTAATTTGGCATGTTCAAAAACTAAAAAAACAACTTCACCCAGTTTTCCATCATTTCCCAATACCCTCGGACAGGGAGATAAGCATTCTAAACCTCGCTCAGAGTCTCGGGAACTGATAACTCTAATATGGCCTTAATGATGAAGGGAGTCACGAAACGTATCTTAAGACGAGGATGTGGCGATGACCTGGACACACTGGATTAGGGATTCTCTCTCTCTCCTTTTCTCCCCACCCAACCCCATCCCTCCAAGGGACAGAAATATGTCTTGTTAAGAGAGATGGACAGTGGTCTAAAAGTGAAGCTTGTCTTTTTCAATCATTGTCAGTTTCATATAAAAGATGGGGGGGGGGGCTTTTTGTTTCTATCTCCATGCGCTGCATGATGTGTGATTCCGGGGTGGGGGTAGGTGGCGTTAGCTGGACATTAGATGGAACACGCGGGGAGTTGATGTAGGCCACACTTAATTCAAACAAGGGGTAGTCGAGAAAGAGTGAGACACGTTCAGAATTAGTTGGGAGGGTTTACTCGAAAGCGGTCCATAGTGGCCTTTCAGTGGACCACTGTTATAATGGAGTATAAGGGCTTGGGTATTGTACAATGTACGACCGACCAAATGTTTCGAAACTTCATCAAAACTAAAAACTATATTGAATATCCCTCTATTGCTACGCGAATCCCATAGTCCCTGTAGCCACTGATTTTGTACATTTAATAATAATAATAAGACTTGTATAGCGCATATCCCATTGGGAACAGTTCTGCGCTGTCAACAGTTACAGACATAGTACAGACAAAAATGTATAAATTAGAATAAATTAGAATAAAATAGTAAAATAATAAACTGTTAATTGAATAGGTAGGTCTTCAGCTGGCTTCTGAAGGTGTCCAAGGTAGGGCTCTGTCGAAGTTGTAGTGGGAGGGCATTCCATGCGGACGGGCCCACGTATGAGAATGCCCATTCGCCAGCGGACACCAGTTTCACACGAGGGATCTGAAGAGTTAGTGTATTAGAAGCCGAGCGGAGTGGACGGGATTGAGTATAGAGCTCGAGACAAGAGCGAAGGTAGTTGGGGGCAGAGTTCTTCAGGCACTTGTTACATAGAGACGCCAGCTTGTAGGAGATCCTGTGGTTAATGGGTAGCCAGTGTAGAGTTCGGAGCAGAGGAGTAGTAGCCTATACGTCGAATTCTTCTTCTTAAGGATCAGTCTTTAAGAACTTTATTCACTACGTCATTTCCGATCTATTAATGACGTGTCTTTTGGGGGAAATTAGCTGTCCGAGTGAGAAATGATTATTTGAAATGCCAGCAATCTCAGCATGTCTGTGTGTGTGTGGGGGGGGGGGGGGAAGAGTAGAGCCCCACCCCTCCCCACCCGCCCTAAAACTACTGCACACTCCTAGGCTTGTCTTCGAGTATGAAATTTTGACAGAAAGTTGTCTTGACTTTCGCCGAGTGGTTCTAAGCTACAAGCTTACATACCGAATAATAACAACAAGGGAAGTGACGTAAAAATTTGTTGACGTGTGTGTATTGGTTTTCTCTTTTATTTTTACATAAACATGTACACACACTAACACACGGAGAGACAGTGGAATTGGCAGAGAAAGAGTTAAGTAAGTTTTTATAAAGACGGTATTTTTATAACTGAATATAAATGCAGACATTTTGTCATTCCTGTTGTAATAGCTTAAACTTTGTCCTTTGTGTGGGGACTAAACGCCCTGGGGACATGAGATAATATAACAAGTTACCAGATCTGCATTCTACACAATACTGTTATGTTGTTGTCGTTTGTGCCAAATGCATACAAGTTTTCTTTCTTCCCGAGTGGCATTCGGGCATTGAATGGGTTGCCTGAACAAACCTGGAAAACCAGTAACTTATCATTTAAAACTCTAATACAAATGCAGGACTAGACTCAGACCACGGATAAGCGTAGGACGCAATAATCTTCTTTATAGGAGGAGCGTCTGTAATATATATAAGTCTCTTCCATATTACTTGATATATGTATAAACTAAATGACGATACGTGTCCTTCACCGGGCTCGTGACCTTCCGGTTCTGAGCCGCCGCTGTCAGTTCTTGGCACTCGTCAAGCCTCACAAGTTGGACGAAGATGTAGAGGACGGCCAAGATTGTAAGAGTTCCCCTGTCTTGCATATTGTCAAGTCTGGCCATAAGTCTGACAGTATGTCTTCTCTTAACTTTTATATACTTTAATTTTCGCTCCTCCAAATACATCTTTCTATTTGAGAATATTTCTGCGAGTAAATGTTTCTACTCTAATGACTCTTGGACACTCTCCATTGAAAAAGCGAATGGGTGCACACACAACTATTTATTAGGCCTATAATATAGTGAAAAAACAATTTCCGGCTTGTGACCCTTACCTTGGCCCTTTACGAAATAGATTAGCTTAATATTTCCATTAATTAAATCATAAACAAACAAGCAAAACAAATTATGCATGGCCGTATATATTTTGTTTTAAAAGAGGACTCGGTTTATTTATTTACTCGCTGAAGCTTCGTTTGTTATATAATATCTTTTTTTTTTAATTTATAGCACTGGGATATAGTAATAAAAAGTTATAAAATGAAGTAGCCTATCATTTTTTATATATTAATATATTATATAGACATACATAATAAAACCACGTAAGAAATACAATCCTGGACTGATACAACCTTCCATTGCGCATGCCTATGTCTAGCAGACACTCAGTGGTCAGACTGAGCTCCCTTTAATCCAAGTCACGCCTAGAGCATTTCGAGTTCTGTCTGGTCATACTTCTTAGTTAAATTCCCATACGGCGCTCATCTTTCGCCAGAGACTTGGCCCGACGATTAGCGAAACGAGGCTAACGATACATTAGTTAGCCCCCGCGAGTGGCCCTCAATCTCGCTAGCCAAATAGTGTGTCGTCATTTCCCTATTAGAGGGCCGCGTCATTCCGGGCTACTTGCTCGTGTTTCCAAATTAAAGTTGGAGAAATACTGAGCCAATAAACGAGGGCTGGAATGTATTGGAATTTCTCTTCAATGTTAGAACATGTGTAGTTTTGTCTTCTTTAACAGACTATAATATTTTATTAGATGGAATTAATCTCTAAATTGTACTTGAGGTGTTATGACATCTATATTGGTCAAATTATTAAATATAATGTAAAGGGGGCATAGCTATTTCTATTAATGTGTATAATGGACTTAATGTAGTATATTTCTTGTGCAGAAAATTGACTTTGCTATTTATATTATACGAATAAAAACTAATCTGATAATCTTATTTTTCAAATTACCCATATCACTGACGTGGTCTTTGTTTATTCTTTCTTTCTCTCTCTTTTCCTCCAACTATATATCTCTCTCTCCCTCTTATTTTTCATATCCCCTTCCCTTCTTTATTCCAATAACTTTCTTGCTCTTTCTTTGCATTCCTTTTTAAATATCCCTCTCTCTCTCTCTCTCTCTCTCTCTCTTTCTAATGCTATACAAAAGTTATCAGTAAAAAGTAATCATAAAAAAGGAATAAAAAAAATATCAAGTAGTTATTGTATATTATTTTTTAACTGGGAGTAATTCAAAGATTACTTTTTCGAGATATATTTCACATTCTGCTGATTAAACCTTGTTATCAACCGAAAAGTGATATTTTGTTATCAACGTGCCAGTGATATTTCACACCCTCATTCCAATTCTGGCATATTGGCCTATTGACTCCATCACTTCTGGTCCATTTACTCCCACCCCTTTTTTTAAAATGGAGTAATAATACTTATCAAACGTTTGGAAGTAATGGTTTGGAACCAGACTTGGACTTATGACGTAAGCACAACTCTCTCACACAATGTTGACATAATGTCCACACATTCACCACACCATTCCACCACCCCTCACCGCCTCCCTCCCCCCCCCCCCCCCAACGTCCAGCCCTGTACATCTCTAAATCAGCTTTACTTTCTTTCATTGATGTTGTTGAGGTATGAGTGTAACAGTCTGCCTGTCCGGTTGTTTCGCATTGGACGTCTGGGTGACCAGTGTTTGTTGACACATGAAATTAACCGGCTACCCTTTGGAGGAGATTTTTATTTCGTTGAAGAAAAACTATACATCCTCCCTACCCCACCATAGACATAGTCAGCCAATTTTTCTCTCTCTGTCTTTGTTGTCACATTAAATCCAGCGACTATTTCCATATTATTTCTAAATATATAATTTAAAGAAATATTACACTAAGAATCTTTCAGTACATACATACGATCAGTAACGCACAAAAGCCAAAAGAAATTTCTTCGTTTTTAAATGCCATTCGTATGAAGCATTTCCATTTTTCTTATGGGGAAGAATTGATATTTATTCATTATTCTGTTATGAAATAATGTTTTCTTTTTTTTATTTGGCCTCTTGGATTTACTCATATGATTTATTTGATTGTTTTTATGTTTTTGTTGTGTCTTCGTTTAAAGAAAAATTAATTTTTGGTCAAAGAATGAAATAATTGTCTAAGCTAAGTCAACATGTTCCAATGAAAAAAAAAACTCTGAGAGAAAAGATGAGACTTTTTGGGGTTTTAGAGCTAATTTATCGTCTTTTGATATTTTTTTTTGTTTTATTATGTAATTTTTGTGTTATCAGCATTATCTAAGTAAATGTCTGGACTGTTGAAGTCTCATAAACATAACACGAAGGTTTGAATGTTAAATTGTTTGACAAAATATCATGTCTACATTAAAAAAAAATGGGTTTAGAATTGTTCATCAAAAAAGGCCTAACTGCGTTTCACTGCCAAAGTGAATTTGTTTTAGTCCAAGTATTTGTTTCGTTGCGCATTTATTTCATCGTCATCATTGACGTAAAACACGGTACTGTAAATCCTCTAAAAAAAGGAAAAGAAAAACTCAAGTAGATTCATGGTGTATAGCTGATTTATTTAAAGGGAAAACGACAATATATTTCTGTAACAAGTTAAGCAGTGCATTAACGTTTCTATTATTGTGTCTATTTATTGCCATTATTTATATATTTATTTATTTAAAATTATAACTAAGCTTATAAAGAAAAAAATGAACTTTATGTACAATATATAAAGATAGGCTACAAATTGGGTTGGTTTAAAGCCACGGATGAGCGTAGGACGCAATAATCTTCTTTATAGAAGGAGCGTCTGTAATATCTATATATAAGAAACGTGCAAATGTTATGACAAGATTTGTTCCTTTCTTCCCGAACATCCTCTGTGTGTGGGGGGAGGGGGGGGGGAAAGAAGATTTGTGTACCAATAGACGAGAGCACTTCCTACGGCTGGGCCACGTGGTAAGAATTCCGTCAATGTTAATGGTGATGAAAAAGTAATGAGCCCATGACGAGGGCAACATTAGTGGCAGGGAGCTAACGGCTAAGTTAATCTCCATTTTATGGGCCGTTAGTTTCTACAGCGGTAGGCAGCAAACTGACTCGGGACAAACATTAGCCAGACAAATGGGGGGACAACACTGTAGATACCAGGCCACTCCAGGGAATCGCTGGATGATACTGCTGGGCCGCTGTTACATAATGCAATACAAACACGTGGTATTTACGTGGCGAATTTCAAACGCGGTGCTTAATTTCAAACTATACTCAGTCCGATACTAAATGTTAGTGGATATAAAATACTAACAGACTGTTTATAAACAAACAACGTTTAAAGAAGCGAGTAAATATTATAAGGTATCATTGCATGATGAAACTACTTCATTCTGCCCGTCTTCCATATAAAGTATCCCGTCGGGCCTGTGAAGCAGCGTTCACTAGGTTCTGTGGCCACAGCGTACTAGGGGATTGTGTGGCCAGCATTATACCCAGCCTCCTTTACTTTACCCCCAACTAAGGTTAGGACACCACCCAAAACCCGGGAACAAATTTTAGCCTTCACCAGGATACGAACACAGGGCCTTTGGTACGCTAGCCAAACGCGCTGTCGGCGCAAACGTGATCCTTATAATATATATAAAATGAGACTGTTTGTCCCCATACATACGGATCCCCATTGGTCAATTTAAAATCACGTGAGTTTGTGTCACTGACCTATTTAGGCCTAGCCCTATATACAGTCTAATAATTTTTCACATTGGACATGTGTATTCGATAGCTCAGTGGTAAACGTAGTAGACTGCTATACAGGCGACCCGGGTTCGATTCTCCAGACTATACTTTTTTTTTCGATAATTTTTTTTCCAAACTTTTTAAAACAAAAGGCATTGTAAATCTACAGGCAATTTAGATTTTGTTAAATAAAAATATTTTTTACCCGATTTCAATATTTATTTACTTTCCTAAAAGTATTCAGTAAAAAAAAATTTATTTAAATATAAGATTTATAGCTTTCTTTTAAGTGTAGTTTATAAATTTGTTATCTGCACCTTAAACAGTCCTGTTTTTTTTTCACCCGGGCAACGCCGGGCAATGTAGCTTGTCTTCGGCATAATATAAGTAAACAACAAACTATCAATGTCAGATATGTATTGGTCCGCAGGACTGGTAAGATATAATCAGTTGCATAGTCTCCGTGGTCGCGCAAACAAGGGGTATTGTGTGGACTTTGGCATGACCATCCCTTCGCACTGTCGCTAGACCAACATGTACCTATATTCACATACTTAAATACATTCTAAGCTAGCCATCCCTTCCAACTCCTTCCCTCCCCCTTAACTGGGACGTACGTTTCATTAAATAAAAGTAGAGAATTTAGAGGATAGCTTCGTGTGTTTGCTCGTGTGTTTGCTCGTGTGTGTTTGAAATTTGAAAACTAAATAGAATATAAAAAACAAAGATCTAGATCTATATTTATTGGGTTGTTCAAGTTATAAATAAGCATATAATGTCCATGAAAGGCGGAAGATGGGGGGGGGGGGGGGCGAGCTATCCAGACAGAGATTGGATTGGATGTTTAGAGGGAGGGGGGGGGATTATAACAGTGTTGAATGTAGAAAAGTCCAACTTAGGGAAGCTAAAAGAGAAAACGGGTTAGATATATGGGGGAGGGAGTGGGGCGTAGTCTGATATTGAACAGACATTGCAAATAAATCTTCACTAATTTGGCCATTTGGCGCGTTATTTGTGTGTGTGTCTTTCTGTTGGGTCTTTCTTTTTTTTCTGATAATCTCCCTCTCTCTCTGTTATTCTCTCTGTCTCTCTTTTCTATCTCATAATTTGTCAGTCTCTATCTGTCGCTCACTTTGTTTCTCTCTATTTCCCTCTCTAAATCTGTGTGTGTGTGTCTCCCGCTATCTCTCTGTCTTACGTTCTCCATGTTTCTATTTAATTCACCTCTGAACCAACTGTTGTTGTTTTTTGTTGTTGTTGTTTTTGTGCTAACATTTTCGTTTCGTCGATAATCCTCAATGGCCCCATATATAATCAAACCAACGAATCGTAATATCAGCTATCAACAACACATTAGTGTGATTAAGCTTAACTCGAATCATATATTAAGATCTGTGTCTTTAAGGAGACGGTGATTGTAAACAGTTCCCATGAGTCGCTTGCACAGAACGAATTCATACCAGAGTTATAATATATGCGTTTTGTTATTGTTCCAGTCAGGCTTGTATGGCCAACACAATGCCAAAGAAAACCCCGTTATTTTCTGCAACCTATTTTCGCGAACCTTTGAGACTTTATTAAGTAAACTGAGATTAGTTAATCCTTAGCTCCGGGACCAAGTGGAAATCAATCCATGTGGATACAACTCTAACGTTCTTCATTTAGCAAAAAGACTATACAACATTATATATATACAACATTATATATATACAACATTATATATATACAACATTATATATATACAACATTATATATATACAACATTATGTATATACAACAATATATATACAACGTTATATATATACAACATTATATATACTACATTATATATACAACATTATATAAATACAACAATATATATACACAACATTATATATATACAACATTATATATATACAACATTATGTATATACAACATTATATATATACAACATTATATATATACAACATTATATATATACAACATTATATATATACAACATTATATATATACTACATTATATATATACTACATTATATATATACAATACTATATATATAACATTATATATATACAACATTATATATATACAACATTATATATACAATATTATATATATACAACATTATATATATACTAGATTATATATATACTACATTTTATATATACAACATTATATATATACTACATTATATATATACTACATTATATATATACTACATTATATATATATACATTATATATATACAACATTAAATATATACAACATTATATATATACACCATTATATATATACACCATTATATATATACACCATTATATATATACACCATTATATATATACACCATTATATGTATACAACATTATATATATACTACATTATATACAAATAATATATTATATTTATATACATAAAGTAAACAAGGTTCATTAAGGTTACGTCCCGAGTTTTGCACTAAGTTACACTGCCCGAGATTAGCATCTTCCGAGTCACCTACATGTCGGATTGACTTAAACCTCAGCAGGTAGGTTACGGTGACCTCTGTGACATCCACACGTCAAACCCTTCCCTCCCTTTCGCCCTCCTCCACGCCTACAGTGGCCTTAATTCAGCATAGCCTCCGGCCACTGGCTGTGCCTGACCATGTTAGCCATCGTGTCCACTCGACCAGTGGTTACGCATTGGTCTTAATCGAACACTTTGATCATGCGTGATGAAAAACGGAACGACAAGAGAAGAGAAAAGAGAGGCCGGAGGAGGAAAGGGAAGGGATGGGGGGGACTTCCTGGACCTAACTACCGGCCCTGCAGGAAGCAATACATCACAGAACGCACACCAGGTCGACACGGAGGATATGGACCTCAGTAATTAGTCTAATTTACAGTTCAGTTCAATACCAGGGGAGTGGGAGGGAAAATGGGTGAAGAATATATTCTCTTCCCTTCCCTCCCCCTCCTTACCACAGTGGCTTACTTATATAATGGCTTTGCAATCAGTGCCGGCTCTGAGCAGTTGCTTAGGGCGCCAGGTTTTTTTTATAAAGAAAGCAACTACACAAATATTTCAATAACGATTGATATTGAGTTCATTTTTTACCTTGTGGGATTTTTAGAATTATACTTAAAAAGTGGCGCCGGAGTTCAGCTTGCCTAGGGCGCCAGCAACCATATAACCGGCACTGTTTGCATTCACCATCTTTTTATAGAAACACAGACACTCCTTAAAATAAAAAAAAACTTCGACATTCACAACGCATTATTTCTTCATTTACTGAGCCAGACACTCGAGGGCTTTAACCTTTACCCCCCCCCCCCCCCCCCCCCAAAATCCTTCATTACATCTACGGAGAATGTATGCTGATGTGGTGATTCTTTGTGAAAGCATTTCTATAAGAAGCAAACCGTGCTTAGCCATTATGCGAGTCGAATCGATCCGCGAACCGCCAGTTAAAAGAAACGTCATAATCTTTAATCTTTTTCCTCACATATTACATGCATTTGATAATCTTCAAGTATCTTATATCTGGATCTCCTAATACTTATTTTAGCTATTGAGCTTTCATTGATGTGATGTTATGGTCCGTCGAATGCAGACATAAGGGCTGATATATGATAATTGAGATAGACCAAAACTTTTAGTGGTCTCCTGCACGTTCGAATTCTTGTGTGCTTCCATTGGCTGACTGACCACTCTTTAACTTCTGTTTGGTTCATCATAATCATTTACAAGCATACAAACTAACTAATTATAAGCTCTAACTAATCAAAAGTGATAGCAAATCATTTCTACTAGTGTGATAGTACAAGCAGACATTATTCATTGCTTTCAGTGGTTCGTCTTTGTGTTTCTACTCCACTGCACCATATACTCGTTAACCAGGAGGGGGAACATATGACGAGGCGGAAACGAGAGTTTCTCGTGATGAGCCACGACTGTAACGAGAGCACATCATAGCATGGCGCGGCTGTCCTCCTGCTAATGGCTCACGTGAGAAACTGGAGTTAGAGATAATGATAGTGGAAAGGGGGGAAACAAAGGGTTGAGTGCTTGAGGTGGGGGGTCGGGAAAGGGGGGAGGGGTATAGTTTACAAATCATAGTCATCAGAGAACATTAGACCGTTCAATGCCAATACTCATTGCTCTAACAGCCAACAAGAACATTATAGCCAACAAACGTATTACATATTTTACTGAGGACTTCAATAAATCATTTTTATTTTATTTATTTCCATTTTCTTTAAAAGAAATGATCTAATTTCAGTTATACCGATAAACTACAAGCATGTTTTTTATAGCATTGTTTATAATTTATATGATTTTATTATTGCTTTGAAAAGCAAGACGTAATTTGTTCATATTTTAGAAGGAACTGTGTATTTTTAAGCCCTCGTCAGAAGCTCAGTTTAGTGAATAGAATTCGTGTTCTCCCATCATCCAATATGAAATCTCGACGACTTCCTGTAGCCCCTTGAGTCACGCAAAGAGGAAGAAGGCAAGTAAAATAAGGTAATATGGTCATTATTTGGACACGAGCTTGACCATCACACACAGAGAGTCGCCCTGACTAGTGGTCTTCTATTTGTGGCCCTCCGGGAAGGAAAAATGGACACTGATTGCCTGTGTGGGCGGGCGGATGGGATAAGAGGAATAGGATGAGGTTGGGGGGGGGGGAGACTGACTGTTGATGCAACTCCAGGGGACGATCGTTAGTCGTTTGGTTGACGTAATGTTTAGCGAGAGTAGTCTTCGCCTGACACTCTTGTTTTTACCTAGTTTGGCTACTTTCAAAGCCCGAACATTCCATTCGTCATTCGTTATCAGCTGATGGCTACTCTTCCAAGCCCCACTACCCACCTCCCTTGACCCCTCAAACGTACTCTTAATTCCTAACTTTCCCCACAAACACCGCAGACGTGCTTTACTTTATGATTACGTTCCCTTGTTCATTATAAATGTTTCAATACTCAGGTATTCTACACTTACTTACAGCTTTTAGTGTGAAACGAGACGCAGAGAAATGAAGAAAGAAAGAAATAACAAACATGCCGCCCTGATTTTAAGTTCATTGCAGAAAACTGTCTATGTCGATGCCATCGGCACTGAACTAAGCGACAGGTCACGGTGACACGCACTCACACAGGTTATATTCTACTTCTAGAAATTTCTTCAATAGGTGATACCACTGGACAGGTGCAGGCAATGGCACAAAGCTCATGAAGTTATTGAAGGAGAAATATCTATAAACTTTATATTTTCTCTAGCCCAACGAAAGAAAAAAAAAGGGAGATAATATGGGAGATAAACTCGTAAAAATATAAGAACTCTCCATCGCCTCGGGGTGTCAACAATCGTGTCAAAAGAAAAAGAAATACAGGAAACTTTCATCACCCTCTTCCAGCAAAGTTCGTAAATTGTTTAGACTCGTGGCATCTCAAACTGTGGAGGCGAGGTCGTGTTGAAAAAGGTGTGTGTGTGTGGGGGGGGGGAGTATTATGATAGTATTATCCCGTAATACAGTGGTCGGCAACCTTTTAATAACGCTGTGCCAAACTAAGATTTCTAATTCATTTAGCGTGCCAACGGTCTAAAAGTCAACCTGGTCTGGCACTAAGTTTCCTGTAAAAGAGACTTGAATTTCTATTTTGGAGGTCTTCCGCGTGCCACTGCAAATCACACTGCGTGCCAAGTCTGGCACGCGTGCCGTAGGTTGCCGAACTCTACCGTAATACATCTTTTTTTTTCTCTCTGTTAATGGAAAGCATTTTTTTAGATGCGGTGGTCTAGCGGGAAGAGCGCTTAACTGCTACCTAAAGGTCTCAGGTTTACATTTGTGTATCACACAATTCGAACTGACGATTTCGTAAAACTTGATAATATTTTCCTTGGGTAGGACTATGACTGTGTCTTTTAAAAAGGGAGTCACTGTGATGGATTAGTTAATTAAACTAAACAATGGCTCAAGACTTTAGGGGGTGTATGTACAACTGGATGAGACAGATAAAAAGTATCATTGTTTCTGTGGGGGCTGTATTACTAGTAATACATATCACATTATGGGCTCCAGAGTGACAGAAACTATTTTCATATCCCAGCGGAGGGGGAACGGGAAAAAATGAGGTGGGGGAGTTTTAGGGGCGGGGTGGGTGGGAGGGTATTATCACGTAGTGGTGAATGAGCACAAACGAGAATGTATTGATTTTTTGTGTTGAGTACCATTGTCTGTCTGTCCGTCTGTCTGTCTTTCTTGCGCGCCTTCATACATAATCATTGTTCTTATTTGTGAACAGTTCACGCGATTTGTATACCGTCAGCCATTGTTTCTATACACAATCGTTGATTCGAATAGATATTTTGTAATCGTTAGATCTATAGAGACACATTCATTCTAGATCTATTTACACAATCGGTCTAGATATATACTATCAGGTTATATCTATACGTATACAATCAGTCTAGTTCTATACACAATCAATTTAGATCTATATTTGTACCATCAGTAGAGTTCTATATACACAGCCATGCCTAGGTCTATATAAAAAATCATGTCTAGTAGGTCTATATACACAATCATTGTACCTGTTGTACAACCCGTTCTCAATGAAATTAACCATGTGTGCATGCAGCAACACGATGTGTACATGAAGAAATAAGATGTGTATATGAGGGGTGGAGGGTGGATGCGTGCAAGCCCAAATCAAATTCCGTCGTTGTAACAGGGTGTGCACGTACACCCACTGAAACCCAGTCACTCACGTTTTAGACTTTACGATGACCGTATCAAAACTTCTCCCCACAACGTGGACACAGTGTAGAGATGACCACAACAAAAGTAGGCTACACGTGTGTACGTCTTTAGTTTAAAAAGTAACTAAACTAACTGAATTAGATCTAGTGGTCAGTGTCAGGCTTGGACAGTGGGCGGTGGCGTCAGGGTATAAAGTTTTCTGTACTTGGCCGGCTCGCACAATTAATCTTCATTCTATGACAATATCGACTTTTGCCTCTCCTTCCAATTTCGGGAATTCCCGCGTCTCTTCTCTTTAAGCCAATTCCCTTATGTGAGGTTTAAGAGTCTACTCGCCCTATACAACGTTACTATAAGAAGTAAAAGTAGGCCATTTCTATTATCTTCTTTTTGTGGCCAAGGTCACACAGAATCGATATATTATTGACACACACACACACTGCTGAAAATGCCATAAATATAATTTCGCAAAACTATTTATAGAGTCGGTAGTAAACATGTTACATTGCACTTCCCTTCCATTTTAAGATAGCATTAGAATGGAACAACACAAAGAGATTAGAGTTGAACTAACGTTGCCGATGTCTATCTGTACGCCTATGTTTAAAAAATAATAATAATAATAATAATGAGCACTTTTATAGCGCAACTATCCATGCTATAATAGCATGCTCAGTGCGCTGTCATGACATAGATACAAGAGTACAAATTAGACAATGATTACTTAAACATATAGGACTTTAGGTTCTTTTTAAAAGACTTTGCTTCAGTTTGCCTTAGTGAAATAGGCAAATTGTTCCATAATACGGGCGCCACCGCCTCAAAGGCGCGCACTCCAAAGGTTTTCTTTCTATGTCCAATAAGACTGGGAGTCTTGAGTAATGACTTTTCACTTGAACGGAGATCTCTTGCTGGAACATATGTTGTAAGAATGTTTTGAAGATAGCTAGGTGCAGTGCCATCCAAGCAGCTGAATGCCAGGGAAAGAAGCTTAAATTCAATTCGCTTTTGCACGGGGAGCCAGTGGAGATCCCTAAGTATAGGGGTGATGTGAGCGGACCTCTCGACCAGAGATACTATGCGTGCCGCATTATTTTGCACCTTCTGGAGTCTCTCAATCTGCTTTTTTGGAATCCCCCACAAGCAGCTGTTGCAATAATCAAGTCTTGAGAGAATAAGAGAGACGGCAACAGCATTTGCTGTTTTCTTGTTTAGATGAGGTCGCAATTGACCTAAGGCTCGTAATTGCATAGAGCATGCCCGGACGACAGAGCTGACATGGGTAGTTATTGAAAGTTTACTGTCAATAAACAAGCCAAGAAACAAGCCATTTTAAACATTCAAAACACTAAAACTCTAATTGGCAGCATTACTAAGAAACTATGTTTTGTTTTGATAAAGAGTGGGGTGGGCGGCTCGATATATTGACATTCACGAAACTGCAAGATGTCTCTGAATTTGACCATTGATTGAATTTTGGTGAATGGCATTCAGTTTAAACGATACATTGCATTAAGGTATCCATATAACATGTAGGCAGAGTTCCACTTCTATATTGAAACTTTGCCAACATGACGTGATCACCACCTGATCGTGACGTAATCATCGTCTGACTGTGACGTATTAACTGGATAGTTATTTTAAAATGTCAACTGAACAGCGCCCCCCCCCCCCTCCCACCACCATTTCGCTACGGACTTTGTGCTCAGGGTGGGGCAAACGAAGTTTCCCGTCCCGTGCCGGTCACCAACGGAGTGGTCAGAGAAAAGATCTTAACCCCACTTTTTGCTTCCTCGCAGCCAGACAAATCACTCTGGCCTTCAAAGATAAGTGAGTCTGTCATTGTCCAGTTCTTAGTGACTCGTCATGTCCAACTCCATTACTGACCAGAGAACATTTTTTTCTTTCCATGCTTGAAGACAAAAAAATCTGAATCTATATTCTTGTAAAGACAAGATGGTAGCACGAGTAACTTATTTTTTTGAAAGTTTATTTTTTTTGAAAGTTTTGGGGTACTTTTTCGTTTGTTTTGGGGGCCGACGACTATTGTTTATTTAAAATGTCTAGCCAGTAATACATTAACATATACACATAGAAGCTATATCTAAGAAAATGCAAAGTCGATTGCAGATATACAAACAGATATACACACAGATATACACACGTTAGATAAAGGCTCTGGTATAGATGCTAGATAAAAAGAGTGTTCCTTAGACCAGCGGTCGGCAACATTTTGATAATAGTGTGCCAAAGTAGGATTTCCAATTCATTCGGCATGCCAACGGTTTAAACGTCAAACTGCCCAGGCACTAATTTTTTGGAAAAGTAACTTTAATTGCCATTTTGGAGGTCTTTCGCGTGTCACTGCAAATCGCCCTGCGTGCCAAGTTTGGCACGTGTGCCTACCGTAGACTGCTTATTCCTTCAACTTTGTACTAAAATTTTCTCTATCTCTATTTGATACTGAGCAGAATCGATCATTTCTATGGTGTGACGTCATTTAATGTAAAGAAAGAAAATTTCCCGACTCAGTTTATTTTTTAAATTATTTTCCAGCCGTCTGACGTCTAATCATAAGGGATGTAACTTTTGAAAACTTAATATTGACCTTGAACACTTTTGTATAATAATAATACACTCTTAGTCTTTCTTAGTGTTCCTGTAGATTGTAGATGGACTTATGGCTTATAGTGTCAATATCATAATAAGTAAAGTACCCGTCGGCCCAAAATTGATCCATAGGGCTGGTGAAGAAAAATCCTAGCCTGCACCAGGATTCGAACCCAGGACCTTCGGTACGCTAGACGAACGCGCTGCCGCACGGCCACCGAGCCTCCGTTAACATCATTATACATGTTTAAAAAAATAAAATAAAAATACACACACTCCATGTCCATGAAACAATGGACATATAAATCTTTTGGAAGTATAATTGAATGAGTGGACTGAGGTCTCAGGCACATTTTGTCGAGCGTGATTCACGGGTTTCCCCACATGGCAAGATAAGCGCGTCACATCGCCATAGACAGGATATTATTGTGGCATTCGGGCCTTGGAATGGGTTGCCTGAACAAACCAAGAAAACCTGTAACTTAACATCATAAAAAAAAATTAATAAAGACTAGACTCGGACCAGGGATGAGCGTAGGACGCAATAATCTTCTTTATAGTAGGAGCGTCTGTAATATGATAAGATAAGATGTTAGAAGTTAGTCAAACAGGACAATTTGCCCATTTTTATTTGCTACTCAAATATGCCTACACATCTCTGCACAGAGTGGATGCGTCAACAAACCCCAATTGATAAATGCTGATTAATATGTCTGTATTGACCTTCAAACTGTATTTCACAGTTCACATAACTCTAAAGTTTTCTACGTAATTGACTGGTATATATTTTTTTTTTTACTGTTCGCTTAATTTAACATTTTTATACTATACACGTCAATGATATACTTTGGAAACTCACAGGGCAATATCAGATTTTCGTGAAGTTAATTTACTCAAAAATACAAAGGCTGTGCGATGCCCTTTATACACCAAAAGATAACCACTTTGACGTAATCCAAAAGTAGACACCTGATTGGACAATTCGTTCCCAAGGGAAATCATTCATTTCAACTTCAGATTTTTCCCCCTATTGAATACACCCCCCCCCCTTTCGTTATTCAACCGCCTTGGACTACGCAAGATGGGTGGGGTGGGAGGAAGCAAAATTCGATTGCCATTTGCGTGTGAAATTTGTATTTCTGGTATTTTGTTACAGACTACACAGGGCTTTCCTCCCCTTGGTTGTTGCCAGATTTTACTTGCAACATGTGGGCTTAAATTGGATGGGATTTAAGTTTCTCTTTTAAAATGGGATGAACCACTAAGCCAGATTTTTTTTGGCTCGCACAATGGGAGTTTTATTTTTGAGTGTTTATTTTCAATAGTGTTTGTGTTTTAGTTGCAAACATGGATAGTGGATTATAGTCTTTATATTAAAGGCGAGCATCCATAGTAATGAAAGTCTCGATGAAGTAAGCCGGACAAATGGAAATGCCTTGTTCAATGCGACGTGGGAAGCTTGCATATGGAAATAGTAGTAAAGTAACACAAGTGGCAGCACAAACTTATTTTAAATGACGTTTTCACTTCATTTTAGGAGGCATGTGACGAGGTCTCTATCTGAGTGACCCAACTGATCAATACGATTGAGATATACAACTTAATACTTTGACAATATTCGTAGGATTATTAAGCATTGCCTTTACCCTCCTTTACCCTCCTACTTCTAAATTTAGCACTTGTTAAAAAGCCAGCTGCCGTGTTGTACAGGCCGCTTGCTATATAATATATGACATGATGCCAATTTCCTTTACATTGATTTTGTGCAAGATAAACAATTTCTGCCCTGGCAATGATTGTATGTGTGTTAGAGGTATATATGTATACATCATTGGAAAAATGATTGAGTATATGTATAGATGATATAATGTATGTAAGAGCGTGTATGTGTGTTATTGTAGGTGGTAATAAATGTATTCGTGTAGCCTTTTCATGCTGTATATGTGTTTAACTGTATATATATGTTTTAATCTATCTATCTATATATCTATCTGTCTCTATCTATCTATATAGTTTTTTGTATCTATATATCTATGGATCTATATATCTATTTACGTATTTATCTATCTACGTATCTATCTTTCTATGTATCTATCATTGTATCTAGCTATGTATCACTCTATGTATCTATCATTGTATCTAGCTATGTATCACTCTATGTATCTATCATTGTATCTAGCTATGTATCACTCTATGTATCTATCATTGTATCTAGCTATGTATCACTCTATGTATCTATATATTTATCTATCTATCTATCTATGTATCTATCTATCTATCTATCTATGTCACTATCTATATATATTCATTCTATAAATGCCTCCTATTACCCATACATTTGTTATATAGCGACAGGCAAGAAGACACATACACCAATATATATTTAGAGAGAGAGAAGTAAAAAACAAACAACGTCTTAATCCTATATGCCCTCAATTTTTGTCATTTTTCCCTTAGGGACAACCCCACCCTCCTTTCTCCATAGTGTAACTTTGGGTTTTCCAATTTCGGCCCTCCATTATCCCTCGTTAAAGGGATTAATAGAACGGATTCAGGAAAAGGTTGCTCGGGACGGAGGAAGACACACACAGACAAAGCAACTAACAAAACAAACTTTGTGTGTCCATGGTGACAGCATGTTCCGATCGTGTGCCGCCATTAGTTTGGTGTGACCATAACACGATAGATGTTTGCATAAATATATATATAGATCTATATAATATCTATGTATGCATTAACTGTACACTGTTAGATGTTTTTACTATACAATTGTCTTCCCGTTGGCTTCGTGGTGTGATACAGCTATAGTCTGTGGTAGATTGAGTTATGAAATCCAAAGTGAAATTAGTACGTTTTAAAATGGGTTTATCCCAAAGTGCTTTAAAAAGCACAAAGTCACAAAGTAGAAAGAATAATAGTTTCTTAACGCACGTTTTTGTAAACAAAATATATGGAATAAATAATAAAGTTGTAACATGAATCGAATTTGACCTTTTACAATATGGCAATATCCAAATAACACTATAGCGTAGCATCAAATGACATTGTAGCATTTCACTAAATGACAATGTAGCGTTGCACCTAATGACTCAAGTGTAGAGATACAACAAATCACACTGTAGAAGTGCACCAAATGACAATGCAGAGTTGTACCGAACGACAACGTAGATTTGCACCAAATGACAACGTAGATTTGCATCGAATGACAACGTAGAGTTGCACCAAACGACAATGAAGTTTTGCACCAAATGACAATGTAGCGTTACACCAAATGACAATTTATCAACGCATTCGTTGTATTCTCCTGGAAATCACAATAACAGCTTTGGACAGTATATAAAACTCAATTTATCGGCTTATCCTCTAGTCTGACACAGAAAAAAAGAAAAATGTTGTATCATATCTCTTAAAAGCTTTTTTTCTTTCACCCCTGAGGCCACAGGAGGGCTCGCTGCCATTAATTTGCCAACAACGGGTCATTGCTATATACACATTCACACACATACACACACATACACACACATACACACACATGCACACACATGCACACACACACACACACACACATACACACACACACACACATACACACACACACACATACACACACACACACACATACACACACACACACACATACACACACACACACATACACACACACACACACACACACATACACACACACACACATACACACACACACACACACACACATACACACACACACACACACACACATACACACACACACACACATACACACACACACACACATACACACACACACACATACACACACACACACACACACACACATACACACACACACACACATACACACACACACACATACACACACATACACACACACACACACATACACACACACACACATACACACACACACACATACACACACACAAACACACACACACACACATACACACACACACACATACACACACATACACACACACACACACACACACATACACACACACACACATATAATGCATTCACATTTTCTATTATTTTTTTAATATAATCCTACATCTATTTTTTAAAATTATCATTCTAAATTTTATTTGATCCAAATGCTTTTTCTATGCTTGCAGGAAGTGAAAGGGGAAAAACACGAGCAGGGATAACTCGAAACACACGAGGGCAGCTCTGAGGGTGAGTACATCACGCTGGGTAGTTCAATAGAATTTTATTGTTTTGGTTTCTTGCAATCCATCTAAGAAAACAGAATTGGGCTAGGTGGTCGAGCGGCAGCGCGTTCGTCTGGCGATCCGAAGGTTCTGGGTTCGAATTCTGGTGGATGCTAGGATTTCTTCTCTCCCGGGATTTGATGGTGTCCCTGGGTATACCCAGCTCTGATGGGTACCTTACATTAGTTAGGGTAAAGTAAAGACGGCTGGGCATTGTGCTGGCTACACAATCTCTATAGTGTGCCGTGGACAAAGTATCCGGCGAGCTCTGTTGTATGTACGAAACATCGTCTGAATAGGCCACGGTTAACTGGCTTACCAAAATCAGCTGGTCCGATAAACGAAGCAATCCCCATACTTATATCGCACATTCAACCAAAACACACTACACTCCACTAAGAAATCAAAAATTCAAATTTCGGAGAGAGAGAGAAAGAAAGAGAGAGAGTGTTAACAAATTGATTACGGGGCAACAACAATACCATCTCACGTGACCTTGTTAGTTCACCCTTTGCCCACTCCCGAGGACAACTCGACCTATAATTGGGTCATCGTTCTGAGTCAGTTTTTTTTTTCTAATACTTTCTTTCCATCTCATTTTTTTTTCTTTATGCGCAATCATTTCTTCAAATGAAATAGTACGGATTTTTTTTTTTGTATGGAGGGAGGGCGGGATTGGAAGGGAGAAGTAAGAAGGGGGAATAATTCAGATTTTTATGTTTGGAGTGGAGGGACAGCTCAAACATATTGACTTTTTCTTCCATCAATCAAACATCAATCAGATACAAATATTGAACTATTAGTCAACGAACCTTTTTTTCTTAATATCCCCTTGGTTATAAAGCAATTATCTCAGATCCCTCTCCCCCCACCCCTACCCTACCCCAAATCCATCTAATTTCTTAAATCATTCACTTATATTATACAGCGTTCCCTAAGTAGTGCCTTAAAGCAATATTGACTGCATATCATATACACTAATACTAGCTATAAATTACACGTAACTTTTTTTATGCTAGGTCTTTTTGTTGAAAAATTATATAAATCCATCTTGAACAGCAGCTACACATTACACATCAGAAATCTCCTACTTTTGGTACTTTTTGTTGTTGGTATTATAATTGATACTTTAGGTGGAACTTTAGTTGGCATTTTAGTTGGCATTTTAGTTGGCACTATAGTTGGTATTTTAGTTGGCACTTTAGTTGCTATTTTAGTTAGCACTTTAGTTGCTATTTTAGTTGGCACTTTAGTTGCTATTTTAGTTGGCACTTTAGTTGCTATTTTAGTTGGCACTTTAGTTGCTATTTTAGTTGGCACTTTAGTTGCTATTTTAGTTGGCACTTTAGTTGCTATTTTAGTTGGCACTTTAGTTCTTACTTTATGTACTTAAGTTAGTATTTTAGTTGGTACTTGGCCTAGCTAATCGCGTTGTTAAGTATTTTAGTTGGTACTTGGCCTAGCTAATCGCGTTGTTAAGTATTTTAGTTGGTACTTGGCCTAGCTAATCGCGTTGTTAAGTATTTTAGTTGGTACTTGGCCTAGCTAATCGCGTTGTTAAGTATTTTAGTTGGTACTTGGCCTAGCTAATCGCGTTGTTAAGTATTTTAGTTGGTACTTGGCCTAGCTAATCGCGTTGTTAAGTATTTTAGTTGGTACTTGGCCTAGCTAATCGCGTTGTTAAGTATTTTAGTTGGTACTTGGCCTAGCTAATCGCGTTGTTAAGTATTTTAGTTGGTACTTGGCCTAGCTAATCGCGTTGTTAAGTATTTTAGTTGGTACTTGGCCTAGCTAATCGCGTTGTTAAGTATTTTAGTTGGTACTTGGCCTAGCTAATCGCGTTGTTAAGTATTTTAGTTGGTACTTGGCCTAGCTAATCGCGTTGTTAAGTATTTTAGTTGGTACTTGGCCTAGCTAATCGCGTTGTTAAGTATTTTAGTTGGTACTTGGCCTAGCTAATCGCGTTGTTAAATACAGAGTCATCGTGAGATTATAAATCGTTTCCCAATTTAAGGGTTCTATGTGCCCTCGAGATTTTTCGATGACCTTGACACACATATCTCACTTAAATCGTGTTCTGTTATCCCTGGCAAGGTCAATTCCATTCCAGATCTTTCGCTCACCAAAGGGCTCGTTTCTATTAACGCCTTAGGGAAAATCTATTTTTAGAACATAAACACACGGTATGCAGAAAACAGGCAAAGGGGGGAAAACTCGATATTAACACAAAATGTTATACGGCGAATGTAATGAAAGGATAGTACGACATTTCACCAGATTCACGAGTCACGGAAGAAAACGACAAACAGGTTTCACTCATCACTCTCATATAACATCGTCAGTGTTTGCCAATAGAGGGAAGCCAAGTCCCACGACGCCTTAGCGAGGGCTGGCTTAAGGTTACAAAAATGATCTCCTTTTTTTGGCACTGTTTTATGAGCATCAATATGAAAACTGGGGGCTTAAAATGTGTCAAACCTTTAAAGCTACCGAAAAATCCCTCTCTCTAAGGAGAGTGAGAGAGATGGTGAGAGAGAAATAGGGTCAGAGTGAGAGACTAATGTTCTTAGAAAGTATTGTGATTTTAGTTTCTGATTTAAGACTTTTTCTTGACTTTTTTTTTATATTGTCTAACACTCTAGAAAGTTCTAGTTTAAATTAGAAATATGTTGATACTTTTTGGTATAAATGTCTAAATTAGAAATATGTTGATACTTTTTGGTATAAATGTCTAAATTAGATATATGTTGATACTTTTTGGTATAAATGTCTAAATTAGATATATGTTGATACTTTTTGGTATAAATGTATAAATTAGATATATGTTGATACTTTTTGGTATAAATGTTTAAATTAGATATGTTGATACTTTTTGGTATAAATGTCTAAATTAGAAATATGTTGATACTTTTTGGTATAAATGTTTAAATTAGATATATGTTGATACTTTTTGGTATAAATGTTTAAATTAGAAATATGTTGATACTTTTTGGTATAAATGTTTAAATTAGATATATGTTGATACTTTTTGGTATAAATGTTTAAATTAGATATATGTTGATACTTTTTGGTATAAATGTCTAAATTAGATATATGTTGATACTTTTTGGTATAAATGTATAAATTAGAAATATGTTGATACTTTTTGGTATAAATGTCTAAATTAGAAATATGTTGATACTTTTTGGTATAAATGTTTAAATTAGATATATGTTGATACTTTTTGGTATAAATGTCTAAATTAGAAATATGTTGATACTTTTTGGTATAAATGTTTAAATTAGAAATATGTTGATACTTTTTGGTATAAATGTCTAAATTAGAAATATGTTGATACTTTTTGGTATAAATGTTTAAATTAGATATATGTTGATACTTTTTGGTATAAATGTCTAAATTAGAAATATGTTGATACTTTTTGGTATAAATGTCTAAATTGAATTTTAAAATGTATCTAGTTTTGAGATAAAAAATTGATTTTCTTTTTTTTTTTAAATTTGTTCCTATTTCTCTTATGTCTAAAAAAAACACAGCAATTGTTACAAATTATATCTGCCCTCGCCTTCGCCTCGCATTACATCAAAATATGGTCAGGGTCGTGTTACGTCCTCATTATTTTTTTCTTCTTGAATTTTTTATTTAGCCTTTACATTTTTCTTCTTTTTCATTCTCTACTTTTTTTCGCTACTACTCTAATTGTCTCTACATCTCTTTCTTTCTCTAGATCTCCTTTTCTTTTAGCTTTCTTTTTCTCGCTCTTGTTTTTCTCTATATATTTCTCTCTTTCTTTCGCTATCTTTTTCTTTACATTTCTCTCTCAATATTTGTTACTTTATATTTCTATCTGAGGCACTATATAAGTGACTAATTATTATTATCTTGTTGTCCTCTATATTTCTCTCTTTTTTTTCAAGCTCTTTTTCTCGATATTTCTCTTTCTCTCCATCGCTTTTTCTTCCGCTGGTTACAGTCTCTCTCATTCTGTTTCTGAGTTTTCTTCTCTTTTGTTTCTTTCTCTCATTCTCTCTCTCTTTCGTCCACGTATATAGATGTACCCCCTTTCTCTCGGAAAGATTCTCGCTATTTCGTTTAAACGTTTCTTAGAACACTTTTCTCCTTTACTGCCCTCTCTTATACTTTTAGCTCTCTCTTTCTCTCCCCCTCTCTGTCTTTCTCTCCCCCTCTCTGTCTTTCTCTCCCCCTCTCTGTCTTTCTCTCCCCCTCTCTCTCTCTCCCCACTCTCTCTCTGTCCCTCTCGCTCTCTCCCTCCCTCTCTCTATCCTCCTCCCCTCTGAGGCTCTCTCGCTGTAACGGTTTCTATCACTCTCGCTTATTATATATATTATACGCACACACACAAACACTCCTATATTTAATTGGTTAAATTAATTACGTCTGATGTGACCAAACAAAGCAACCTCAACTCCAAAGTTCTCCGGGAGGGGGGGGGGAGTCTATCTTGACATTTGAACACGAACATTTTCATTGTGTCATTTACCTTTGATGGTAATTAATCGAATGCTAAAAGTGATGTGAATTAGTTGCCCCTCCATTCATCCGTTTCATTAAGTTCTCGCGTTTTAGTTGTTAGTTGTGGATTTTTTTTTATCGTGCAGAACATAACGTTTGATTGTAACACCTCCCCACTCCCTACTTCCCAGTTATGTTGTCAAGGATTGTTTGTATCTGTGTAAGAGTTATTTCTCTTTACTTGGCATGATTTAGTAGGTCCATGCATGGATTATGTTATTTATATCGTTAACTTTATTTTTTTAATGCCATTTTATATGTTGAAGTATTTTTTAAACTTCTATTTCTTTATTAATAATTATTAATTATATTACAATAGCAACACAACGTTCTACCCACTTCTGTGTTTTCAACTATAAGGTCAATTTTACATGGCCATTTGTTATACTCTTATGTCAATGTTTTGTTGTTATTGTTTTATATAGAACAATATTTATTAGACTATTATTTTATTTAATTGTTTGTTGTTATTTAAATCTAAATCCACTAAGTAAAATACGAAAGAAAAAGCCCTCGCTTTGTTCTCCACATTTATACTATTCATAAAAAATGGAATGTCTCCTGATCAACACTAATGGAATGCTTCATGGAAGTATTTATTTTATTATAAACAGGAACTTTTCCCCGTGGATCTATGTAAAATAAAAATGTTCAAATCTTATATAATAGGTAGGCCTATATGTAATATATTCACTATGGTCTACGCATACTTGATCACAATTTACACTCTCTTGCAATACACATAAAAGTATAGTATCCCGTCGGAACAAATTGATCCATGGGAACGGTGAAGCAGCGTATGCCAGGTTCTGTGGCCATTGCATACTAGAGGATTGTGTGGCCAGCACAATGCCCAGTCGCCATTACTTTACCCCAACAAAAGTCAGGTACCCATCAGAGCTGGTAGACTGAGGGAACAAATCCTAGCCCCCCCCCCCCCCCCCCCGTGCTCCTAGGATACAATACACATGCAAATGTATTCTTCACTAACGTACAGAAAGACGCATGGGACCGCAATTCCGAAGGTGGAACAGTAAAAACGGCTAAGCATTGTGCTGGCAACGCAATCCCCTTGTATGCCATGTCCATGGATAACCATAGTCTGAAAGGGATACTATACTTCTTTTAACTCGTGAATTTACATTACAATAATACGATAATAAAATATGTTTGTGTCTTTCTTCTAATAAATGACATTAGTGTATTTAATCATTCCTAGGCTACATATAGTTTTATGTCTTTTTTTAGCCCTCGCTTGTAGTTTCGTTACATCTCCTTTCTTAATCCACTTTACGTAATATGAATGTATGGAAAGATCTGTTGTTTTTGTGTATTCTATCTAAAGTAAAAGAAGAAAGGCAATTATACTGATGGCCAGTTAATGGCTATTCTTGTGTGCGTGTGTGAATGTAGCGTTGTTTATTTCTTCAGGCTACAAAGCATGTTGTTAATTTGATTCCGTTTCTTGTTATGTAATTGTCCCCCCGTGGTCGCCTCGTACATCAATGACGACTTTAGAAAGGATGGAGATGCGTTACAAGTTTAGACAGATGGAGGGAGGAAGCGAGGGCATATGCCCCGAGTTGTTGGACAGGGTGGATGGAGCGAGCAGGCTAGAGTGATGATGTTAGATCACACATAACACACATACGCACACACAAACATTACATTCCAATTAAGTAGTTTTCTACTAATAAATGATGAATATCTAATGCACTTTTCTCTTACAATTATGTCTGCTTATTTTCACGAGTTTAGTTGTAGTATTGCAGGACTCAAAGACAGGGCTGGGAAAGTTCGGGACAACTGACTTGATATTTCATTTTTGGGACAACTGTCCAAGGTTTGGACTAAACAATGTGGAAGAAAATGTTTTTACATGTAAATTGATAAATTCCTAAGTCTATCTTGTTTTTTCCCCCTAAAATTATTCTAAAACTTCAATTTGTGCTTTAAAAGAAACATCAAACTTTTCATTATTATTTGACTACCTGTAATCATTAAGACATTTCTCACATACCTATATAATTTTGAATACCATTGTGTAAAAATGTGTAAAAAGTATCGGGATTTTGAAATAATTTTAGGGTAAGAACCATAAATTTATCATCTTTAGTTGTTATTTTCTCTCTTTCTTTCTCTCTTTCTCACTCTTTCTCTTCATCTCTCTTTCTCTCTCCCCTTCTTCTATTAGTTCGCCCCTCCCATTTTTTTCTCTTTTACTCTGTTTTTCTGCCTGTTTTAAGCACTCATACTTCCTCCACTCAGTTCACCTTCTAACGCTCTTTTTGTGAGCTGTCCTCTCCCTCACACACTCCCTCACGTGCCTCAATCTTCCGCACATACTATTTGCCCAGTTCAAGTACGACCCCTCAAGTTGATAAAAAAAAAAATGAAAATTCACTTTTTATGTTAATGTGCTTGACGAGCGGTAAAAAAAAAATATGAAAGGACTTGAAATGGCAGGGAGAGTCACGTGTCATAAAGTCACGTGGCACCAGGTGGCGCTGCATTTCAAATTCATTCTTTGATATTCGATACACTGACACTGTTTATTCAACAAGAATACCCCCAATCTCTCTCTCGCTCTCTCTTGTTTCTCCTGCCTTTTCCACTTTCCACCTTTCCAGCCAGGTAAAAATGTATGCCAGATATGAAGCAGATAGTCTGACTGATATGAGTGTGGACAAAATGTGTGAGTACTTCAGAGACTCCCCTGTGCACCACGCGTCCCTTGAAAGATGGCGGACGCGTTAAATCACAATACTTGTTAGTATAATCAATACATTTGGGTTGAGATCTTTCTATCAACGATAGAGAGAGAGAGAGAAAGAGAGAGAGTGAGAGAGAAAGAGAGAGAGTGAGAGAGAGAAAGGAAAGAGTGAGTAAACGAACTAGGGTAGTGTGCATTGTATAGGAAAGAGAGAGAAAGAGACAGAAGTCGGGGTGCGGGGTGGGGATAGGGCGCCGGGGCATTTGAAATTCGCAGGGTGTTTACTCAGTCGTGGAGCTACTGAATGCCCCCATGTTGTTGTTTTTGTGTGTGTGTGTGTTGAATTAGATGTCACGTGATACTCCTACTATGAACGTAATTGTACACTATTCTGGCTCGTGAGTAGAATATCTGGTAAAATATTTTAGCACTGTGGTGTGAGCATAACAACACGTGTAGAGGCCGACCGAAATTCGGTTTCGGCGCCAAAAGTATGCAAATAATATCTTTCGGTATAGTTTCGGTTTCGGTCGAAGCCAAAATGTTAGCTTTCGGTTCGCTTTCTGTTTCGGCCCCAAACCGATATTGACTTTCGGTCACCATTGTCATTTTTTATGTTGTTGTGTCTAATTTTATAAAAATTATGTCATAATATTTACATTCAAAAATCTTATATATAGTTTATAATGCCTTTTATGTTAATCTTAAAGAGTATTCAATTCTGAATAAAATAATGTATAATACGTACTATATTACAAGTTCTATGGTTTACTTAAATAGAGTAACCATAAACTAGTTAATATTTTAAACAAAAATGTGCAGTCTTTTTTTTAAAAGTTTGTTTGGTAATTACGGTTTATCTTTCGGTTTCGGCTGAAGGTGTAGTAAAACTTTCAATTTTGTCTTCGGTTTCGGTCGAAAGTCAAATTATAACTTTCGGTATGACTTCGGTTTCGGCCGAAACCAAAAATTAGATTTCGGTCGGCCTCCAAACATGTGCCTTTAGGTAGTTAATACATTCGTTTGTACATTAATTTGTATTACTTTCTCACGAATAGGGCACTAAGTTCACAAGATTTTTTCATGTAGAATTGTCAATTAACTCTTGGACTAGATTGGGAGGCCTGCTGAAGTTGTGAAATTTTAATATCCGGGTAGAGTAAGAAGAAAACTATTAGATTCTACTTCCGCGTGGGTTAATTCGGGTTGTGAAAGTTTTGGGGAAATTTGTGAAAACTGAGCAAGGTATTGGAGTTTTACCAAAATATACAAAGCAGCGTGAAATTGTGTGTTTAAACATTTTTTAATGTGATTACTGTGTTATTAAGAAATTTTAACTCTCTTTGTGTATTAAAAAAACATCAACTAAATAGGGCCTATGTCTATTTAAAAGCATCCAAATCCATTTTTTTTTTGGACTGCTAGTTTACTCTTAACAGATATTAAGAGATTTCACGCATGCTGAGAGACATTGGTTTGTGAATCTTATATAAAGTTAGGGAATTTCAAAAATAATTTTACAGCAAAAAACCAAGCCCGCGTGTTCAATATTCACTACGTGTGTCACGTACTCAGCAGACCTTATTCTCAACTTGACTAATGCCGGATACACGTTGAACTCGAATGTTGACCTCTGCACCCGATATATTTGAATAGAAAATCCTAACAGAAGTGAAATGTCTTTAATGCAACGGTTTAAACTCCAAATAACTAGATCTAAAGGTCGTATTAAAGAAAAATTTTCAACAAACAGGTTTTGGCTCCTTAAATTATCTAACGCGCATGTTTTGTTTGTCCATGATTTAAAAAAAAATTATCGTTTTAAACGTCACAATAAATAACTAAATCTAAAAAAAAAAGAAATAAAAAGGTAAATGCTATGTTTTAACCCCAGTTTCGAGTGTTTTCAAAGCAAAACCAAACTACATTTTTAAAACGTGTTCAGAACAACAATGGTAGTAAAGTCGGTCTGGCCAATAGTCAAGCCACAGATGTTTCAACACTAGACTTATGGACCTAATAGAAAAATCAATGTCTGGAGCAAGTCATCCATCATGTGTTGGTAAATCCATAATAATCGAGCAGAGATAATGGTAGACCCGATTGATTTACTTGATGGGGCTCGCCGCCATAAGACCAAGGATTAAATTCTAGTTTCTCCCCCCCCCCCCCCTCCTTTAGACCTTCACCATCAAACCCTCGCTCTTAAGCTCAGTCAGTGAGGAGCTATTTCCCCCCTCTCTTCTTCACAATAGCTTAGTCCAAGGGGACGTCTGCTGAACGCGAGTTTTAAATAGTTTATATTCAAGTTATAGAATTGCATTTGTAAGGAGATGTATTTTTTTTCTAGCAAGAATGTCCGGATATAAAGTAGTAGACCTTACGAGGATATTGTGTTGCCAGAACAATGCTAAACCCTGGCCACGACTGAAAACCTTGATAATTGACCCTCCCCCTTCCCAGCTGTGGTGGCTGGATACTATTTCTTTCTATACTTTCTATATTTAGAATAGTATAGTAAAAATTGTTTTAAACAGTTAAGTGTAGTTTTGTTTATTGAACTAAAGGCGATTCAAGTAAGAACACAAAAGGTGTATTTGTATGTGTGTGTGTGTGAGGGGGGTGACTTGGTTGTAAGGTCCGTTAGTTTCAACGCATAAAAAAAATACTTCCAGGTGTCGTGTGTGTGTGACATGGGGGAAACGATTGACAGAGCTGCAAGCTGTCAAACAGCTAAGCACTTGGGAACAAGCTGTTGGTGGTTGTGGGGTCTATGGTTTAAAACCCACGAATTGAACTGGGTTGGACGGATTGTTTAGCGTTTTAACCCGGACGTACACACAGACACACACACGTACGCGCGCACAAGGAATCACACAAAAGACGTCAACAAATGCAATTTAGCAAGATCGGTAGCGAGGGCTGGGTGGAGAAAAAGGGGCGGCTGTGCTGGATTACCTGGCTATGATATCGCGATAGTGATAACATCAAGGTGTAGGCGATAAAGAGTTGTAATAATCGTCATTGAACTCGGGAAGCAAATAATGATGGTCACCTCCACCAGCGCTTACATCTGTAATAAACGTTTGCTTACACCAGATACAATAATTAAAGTCACTTGTGTTTTTTTTTTAATACTTTTTACTCACTCCTCTCTCTCTCTTTTAACTCCACTTCTGTCATTCAATACCTTTGCCTCCATCTCTCTTTCTCTCTCTCTTTCCATCTACCGCCCCATTCTTCTGTCCGCCATTTTTTCTCATTATCTTTTTGATCATCTCCTCGTTTCACCTCACCATTCCCCTCTACATCTTACATTCACTCTTCTCCCTTCCTCTTCCTCTTTTACCTCCATTTTATCCTTCACTTTTACCCTCTTTCCGATTCCTGCTCACTTTATGTCACTCTCACTCTCGCTTTCTTTTTTTTTACACTCTCCTTATTTATCCCTTTCTCCCTCCTCCTCTTTCTCTCAGCCCTTCTCTCTCTCTCTCTCTCTCTCTCTCTCTCTAGATTTCTATCAAGATATATATATCTACACACATTTATATTTATACTTATTTCTATATACCAAGTGCTTATTTTCCAATGAAAAGCCAACCATCTAGCCCAAGACAAGTGTACTTTAGGGTTACTCCTTCGATTCTATACAGAGGATTATCGCTGTCACAAAGTAATTTATTGCCATGTCCTGCAGTAAGTGAGGTTGTGGGGAGGGGGAGGCGAGAATGGTGCAGCGCATTGGTCGGCAACCTTTTCATAACAGTGTGCCAAAGTGGGATTTCTAATTCATACACCGTGCCAACAGCATAAAAGTCACCCTGCTTTAGCACTCTATTTCTAATTGAAGATTCTTGAATTATTTTTTTTTCATTCCGCGTGCCATTGAAAATGGTTTTGCGTGCCAAGTCAGGCACGTGTGTTGTAGGTTACCGATCCTTGCTATATTTTAAGGCGGACACTTAGAATAAAAAACAAGGAACAAAAAAAAAATCAAGCTTTCAAAAAAAAAAAAACAACTTTCCTTCTGGTGACACTTGTTGTGACAGACGACACGTGGTGTGAGATAGGACCGGAAGTAGAAACAGTTTTTCTTGTCTCAATGTGGGGCTTTAATCTGATCGGAAGAAAAGTTTTTTTCCACCAACCAGTTATATTGATATATCTATTTCCACTCTATAGCCTCCAATTTTTCTGTATCTCAACATCTTCTCTTCTAATTTCTCTCTTTCGTTTATTCTCCGGCCCTCGCCATCTTTGTTCCCCCATCCTCCTCTTTGTGTTGATCTCTTGAACAATGTTTTAATTGTTTAGACAAGGTTTGCCATTCTCAAGTAAAATGCTTACGTTTGTAAAAAAGAAGGCTTTACCCGAGAGATTGAGCGAGGGCTAGAAAGATTGTGAGTGCCAGACAAGACACTCGAAGTCTTGTCCCATTATTTCTGGTTAAATAAAAAAAAAGGTTGTTGAAATTGTCAATGAATTTCCTTGACGATACAAACGAAACTGCATGTTTCCGGTGAAAAGTTTAAAGGTATGGTTTTGTCAGCATTAAAAAAAAAAGTTATCGGTAGTCTTGTTATTAAAATGTAAGTTTCAGAAATTATACATTATACATTACAGACGCTCCTTCTATAAAGAAGATTATTAAGTTATTATGTATCGAATGAATGCTTTTATTGTAACGTTTATGAATTACATTCTCAAAGTTGTTGATATGTATATAAATTCAAATTCTTTTTTAAAATTGGGTTCCTTATAACTTTACTGCAAACTGATTCTTTATTTTGATACTTATCTAGATTATTATACAAAAATGAGTTAAAAAATAAGAAAGAATGAAACGTTGTCATTCCTCCACAGTTTCCATAGTTCTAACTAGTTAAGATTCCTATAAATGTTATAACAATAACAGTGGGTGTAAAGATCTCGAGGACCTATGGGGGATCTTTCTGTTTCATTGGTTGAAAGGAAAGGTGGTAGGAGGAGAGGGAAAATCTTCGTACAGCGCACTGCTTCCTAGGTCAGAGCTTAGCGTCCCCACGCCTTACATTTCATCTCACCCCTCGTAGTCCTGATAACACATTGACATTTTCACCTGTACCCAAGAGAACCATTGCTTATAGCAATCCCCCCCCCTCCCCCCCACCGATTACTTGGACAGGTTTTTGCCCTCGTGCCTCAGTTTCGTTTTCTATACAGTTTTACATTTTTGTTTTGTGAATGTGTAGTTTTATTTTATACAAATATTTTTTGTAACTATGTTTGACACTTTCGTATTTTTATTGTTGTATTATAATTTCCTGTATTGATATAATAAATGTTATTATTAAACTAGGCAAGTCGAGAGAATAAAATATACGAGGGGGGGGGGGGGGGGTCACTCAACGACCGCTATTTAAAATTCAGGGAATAAAAAGGGGGAGTAATTGTTGATGTAGACGCCATTCGATCTGCGGAGCTTTTTGTCCTCGTCCTAGCTCTCGCCTCGCGCGCACATTACATTGGTTACTCCAGACTGCGAGACACGTGTGCATAGTGTTGGGGGCCAAAAGTGGTGGTTGTTTTCTTTTTTTTTTAAAGCTCGCCCATTACTTCGAACTATCGAGGCTCTCGTCGAGGGTTTTTATATCACCGCAGTCACTTTGGCGGGAAGTGGTGTGATAAAGGCAATACGTAGCAACGAAGCATTACCTCGTTTCTTATATACAAATGGAATATTATATTTCTTTATGGCTCACGTTTCTTATTGTGTGGATATATTCTATGACTGTTTTTGGTGGGTATACGATTTGTTAAAGTTGTAACACGGTAATTTGAAAACAAAAATGAATAAGGGATGATTAAAATATTTAAATGTAGGCTACGTTTAGGGCCACAACAGAAAAATTTATAATTTTTGTAGGTAGGCCCTACCATTTAAACAATAAATTTTTTCTTAATGTTTATAATATAGGCTGACATAATGTTGTATAGGCCTACCTATTTAAAAATACATATTATATTTTAGTGCGCTTTAAATCTCACACTCTATCTCTCTCTCTCTCTTTCTCTCTCTCTCTCTTTTCCTATCATTATTTCTTTCTCTCGCGTCCCCTATCTCTTTATCTCTATCTCTTCTTCACGTTATCTGTCTCTCTCTCTCTCTCGCTTTGTCTCTCTCTCTCTCTCTCTCTATCTCTCTCTCTATCTCTCTCTCTATCTCTGTCTGTGTTCGCCTTTTATTTTTGCTAGTGTGTCTTTTAATTTTCATATTTTGTTTTTCTCCCCATAACTCTTTTCTCTCACTCTTTAACGTTCTCTCCATTTTCGCAGCCGTCAAAAAACATAAACAACCTATCATGGTTCAAGTATATCCTACTTCCCCCCCCCCCCCCCCCGTCCTTAAAAAAAATTTGTCATGACAGAATCACAAGTATCGGGTTCAAACCAGGACAGGGCATACTATTGTGCGTGTGTATGTGTAGGCCTATGTTTGTGTGTATGTTTACTGGCTAAAGAATCATGCACACGTATGTTTCACTAAAGCTTAAAACCTTTTCCAAAATATTCTCTTACTCAATGCGTCAATATAGCGTTACGGTTGTTATTGACACAATATATGTGTTTTTAAACACCAACATTAGCATCCGTCATTGTTCTATATTATGATTGTATAGTTATCACACAAGTAATGTGTCGTTAAAAAAAACACCTGAGTTTATCACCATTTTTTTTCTGCAGCTTCCTTGATTGTTTTGATAACAACACGAAATATAAGAGAAGTTGCTGATGACATAGCGAGGGGTAATTTGTTTTCTATGCATTGAAACTGTTGTCGTGACGCCGCTTAACGAGTGTTTTAACTAGTCTAGTCTCTGTATCAATATTTGGATGAAAAGTAAAGCAAGTCATTGGACGATAAATTTCTTCCCACATTCTTACTTCCCCGAGGATGAAAAGTTTCACAATTATCAGCAAAAAGTGCATCTTCGATGCGCATGCGTACTGTGTATAGGCTACATTTTTTTTTATTCTTCCTTTGTCTTATAATGTTTTCTTGTTTTGTTTTGTTAAAAAATAAGGCGACCAATGACGGTTCTCATGCTGGGGAAAGGGAAGACGGTATAAAGGGGGGGAAATAATTTAAATCTCACAAATTTCCTGACCTCCAATATAGGTGTCTTTTGAGCCATGTGCTTTTTTACCTGTAAAATATTCTGTGAACAGGATGTAAAACTATGCGATTAAAGTGTATGGCATTGTACACCAGTACAGGAAAACCAACATTCTACTGTATATTAAAGTGTATGGCATTGTACACCAGTACAGGAAAACCAACATTCTACTGTATATTAAGCCCGCTGTCTAAGCCATTCAAAGATTACGAAGTTCCTGTCCTAATATAATATTCCTCCAGAAGGAAAAAGACCGTATGCCAAAAAAAGCATCCGAATTCCAGCCCTCGCTCCACGCTCGTCAGTGAAACATCTTGAGAGAGAATTCGGTTTCTGCCATAAGTGACAGGACGTTAATATGTGATAGTCACGACGGTGACACAGTCACGTTGATGTCAATTAGCACGTCACGAGAGTATTCAAAGCTGCGTTCTTTTGGTCCGGAACTGAGTGGTTTGACTAAATACAGAAACATTGACTAAAAAAAGAAATATATTTTTAACAGACAAAATGTCAAGATATTCAAATTACAATTTGTTACTTTCTAAGTATGTTTCTTCTCTAGGTGATTAACTGAAAAAATATATTGTCACGTTGTATCGGGTGACTCTGACTAGCAATTCATTTCATTAAATTGACAAGATCGGGTTTCACTGTTTAAAAAAGTAATTCTATGTATTTGAAAAATCAATAAGTTTTTACAATAATATTTTTTTTAAATGTTTGTCGGTACTTACGTTTTCTTTGTTATGTTCGTTATGGAATCGGAACCGGTGGACACCGGGTTACATTGTACAGTCTTGAACACCCATACAGTTTTTTTGTTTTCTTAGTCTGCCGGACTCGGTACTGTATTAATGTGATCTTAATTGATACATTTTTCATATTTCTAGATTCTAGATTATACTACTTCTCTATGCTAGTCTTCCAGCCTCTCCTCATCCTCAATAATTCCTCCTGTATCTTTTTTTCTCCCTTCTGACTCTCAATGACTCTCTTCCCTATCAAACTCATTGGATGAATTTGATGAAAACTTCCAAATCTGCATCAGTTATTTTCCAATAAAAAAGTTTCCTCATCGAAACTTTCAATTGTTTCATTATGATTTTTTCCCCCATCCATCACTTGTTTTTTTTGTTGTTTTTTTTGTTTTTTTTTTTGTTGTTTTTTTTTTGGTGGTATTTATCGACAAATCACAATTTTTATTTTTCCCACCAATCAAATTCTAAAGTTGTTCTTAACATGCGATCGATTCAATGTTGTAATTCACACATCAAGTTGTGTGGCTTTAATGCTCGCTCATCAACATTAGGTTTATTTCCCTTCACCCAAAACATCATCAAGTTTGTTTTTTGTTTGTTGTGCTTCTATAAACTATCCCAGTGCCATATCCACGCCATTATCGATTAGCAGACGTTTATATTTTGCTCTTTCACGTTTTATTGTAACGTTTGTTTTTTCGGCTTTCATTACGTAACAGACCAATCGAGAAGTTCCGAATCCAACTTGTGCAAATTTTGTCCCTCGGCAATTAGCTCGGGGATACTCAATGCACACGCTCCTGAAAGGGGGGGGGGATGTGTTGAAAATATATTATTTCTTTGATAGGTTCCGGCGATGGTTCTTGTTTCCCTCTAACGCAATCTCTCATTAGTGTTTGTTTGGAATCGGTTGCTGGTCAGTTCCAACGGAAAACTAGCAGGCGTTATGTAGAACAATAATAATAATATAGAACAATCACATCTATCTATCTATAGACTATGGGATCATGCGTTGTAGTCAAGTCTATGTATTGCGTGTGTGTGACCAGGTTTTGTTGTATATTATATAATATAGAACAATCACATCTATCTATCTATAGACTAGGGGATCATGTAGTCAAGTCTATGTATTGCGTGTTAGAGTAGCGCGGCTCAGAGACTCGTCATACACGGCCACAATGTCCAAGTCGCGGCCACAATGTCCAGTCGCGTTAACTCACTCCGGCTGAATTCAGGTGCCCATCAGACTAGAACTCTTGTTGTCATGAGAGCTGGGATTACTCACCCCCATAGAGCCCTGGATACTGAGATTGCACGTGATGCTATAAGCTCTCCGAAGAAATCAATGGAAAGTGCGTCTAATTAAACTAGCGAGCAGGTAGCCATCAGTTCCGTCTAATTCAACTAGCGAGCAGGTAGCCATCAGTTCCGTCTAATTAAACTAGCGAGCAGGTAGCCATCAGTTTCGTCTAATTAAACTAGAGAGCAGGTAGCCATCAGTTCCATCTAATTAAACTAGAGAGCCGGTAACCATAAGACCCGTCTAATTCAATTAGCGATCACGTAGCCTTTAGACCCGTCTAATTAAACTAGCGAGCAGGTAGCCATCAGTTTCGTCTAATTAAACTAGAGAGCAGGTAGCCATCAGTTCCATCTAATTAAACTAGAGAGCCGGTAACCATAAGACCCGTCTAATTCAATTAGCGATCACGTAGCCTTTAGACCCGTCTAATTAAACAAGCGAGCAGGTAGCCACCAGACCCCTCCTAATCAAAAAGCGAGCAGGTAGCCATTAGGCCTGAATAGACCCGGAGGTTAACAAAATAGACCCGGTGAAACTAAATTGGACTTTTTAAAAGGTATTCGAGACCGATGACTTAGAATTAGCAACCGAACGCTCTGTTGCTAGCGAGCAACCACATATTCTTTCAGTATTATAACGCGATAATCATAACGTTATATAATATAATGCATACATAATACACATACTGCACAAATCAAATCCTAGAGTTCATTCCCATGTGGACAACGTCTTGAACTCTATCGTGTAAAGCGTTGCCGCATTATATTTACTTTCTCTCTTGCTGATTGAGTTCAACATGTCCTAGTGGAATAGTTTAAAGATGATATTGTTCAGATGTGAGCTGACAGACTCGCATTGTTTAAATCATCAAACAACTACTTGAAAACAGGCTCGCGATCTGATAATACCTTTCACGTTTGTTGTTTTTTCCCTCCTCTCTCCCTGTGTGCAATGTGTGCCCAGGTTTTTCAGCCCTCGTCAAAGCCTCAACAATTCTCCCTTTTTTATTACTCTCTATCCAAAACACAAACCTTGTTGTTGTTCAATTCAATTCTCAATGAATTATTTCCCCCCTCTCTGCATCTAGAATAATTATTGTTAACAGTTATAAATAGAGTAGAAGTATTATCACGTGACATTATTTATTTATTGTTATTTTAAATTATTTGTTTATTTTGCTACAATTTATTCTTACTCAATTATTTTCTTTTATTCCCACCCTAAAATTTGAATGAAAATGTTTTGAAAAATGGTAGATCTATACTTTGAAATTTGATTACGAGGGACAGAGGCAAGAAGAAATGACAAGTGGGGCGCCTGAGGGCGCCGTGTTTGACAATGTCGATGCAGAGAGGGAGAGGCAGAATTTCAGCCCTCAAAAAGTCCTCTTCTTTCCATAAATCTTTTATTTTCTACCGTCAGCTGTTACATAATAGTGAAACCTGTAGGTAGGCCTATAGAACTGGAAGAGACCGAATATAAAACCTTTAATATAAAAAGTAAACTACATCAGTAATAAATTATATTATATACATATTATATAACTCGACTAGAAAGTGTATTTTTGGGATGGTGGCATAAGGATATGTATGTGTACTTCCGGTGTTTGTCAGGTAATGATATGTAGTAGTATCCGTAATAGTATCTGTAAAAATATCTGTTGTACACGTGTTTTAGGAAACCAGGCTACCAGATTTAAGGGGTCAGATTTGTATGGGGTTTTCTATATTAATAAAAGTTCTATATATCCATATAGTTTTACAACTTCCAATTCAACATTAGAATCTCTTTGTATCTACAATAATTAAAAAAAACACACTGGGTATAGACATTGAAGTATTGGACTACGGGAAGAGAAAGGGTTTACCACGATCAACAGAATCACACCCGAGATATCCGTTTGAGAAATTTGTTCTACAAAAAGTTCAAAGATATTGGGGCATCAAGCAAATGACCATCTTAAAAATCTCACCACGATCTATCCCCCCTCCCCTCAAATATCTCTTTTTAAACAGGACACCGCCCACTAAGGGAGCTGTGTACACTGAAGCCTTTACTCCCTCTCAACCAATAGGGCGCCCCTGGATGAGTCCTTATCGAGACGGCCTGTGGGTTGGGGTAAAAAGGGCGGGGGGGGGGTATCCCCCCCTCGTTATCCTCTGTGTAAACACACGCGCACGCCTCGGGGGCCAAGCAAATGATTAAATCCCGTTTACGGTACACAATTTTCTTAGTTGCCCCTTCCACCCCCCTTCCCCTTCAGGCGCACCCCTAGTTTGGTTAATTACTCGTGTGTTCATTAATTATACCGGGTATTAATACAAATGCGCCCAAATGCGCCTGATGTCGTCTTCTAAATAAAAAACAACTGGCTTCCTCGTGGTGCACAATATTTGACCTCAAACGTTTCCTCGTCCATCAAAGCTCAATCTTTATTTACTCCACGGCGAAACATTGATTGCCCACACAAGCACACACAGACACAAAATTAATGATCTCGATAAGAAAAGTAGTTCCTCAAAAATATTTTGTTCACTCTTTTATTTCTTCTGGAAAATTCAGTGAGTCTCAATCTCTTTTTTTCTTTGATCTCCATTTGAATCTACACCCCCATATAGTCAGGTGGAAAGATAAAAAAATTAACAACTAATTTTAATTGAATAGGAAATACATTATGGAAAAATAATTTCTACAAACCAAGAAATGTATTTGTAATCCCGCCCCCTCCCCCCTCACTTAGGGCGTTAACAAAAAAAATTAAGATCCTCTGATCCAAATGTATATTCATTTATATATTTGCTTTTTTTTTTGTGGCCGTAAACTCGTGTATTAATATGAAATGTATTGATCGTATCAGACAAGGAGTTTGATAAAAATATTTATCTGTCCATCCACGTGTCTTCAAAACGCCTTTATCAATTATATCTTGATATAATAAAAAAGCAACCGCCCATTTCCCGTACAACTTGAATCAGACGTTATAGAAAAACAAAACTAAAACTAAATCAAACGAAACAAAGAATTTCGTTAAATCACTGACCATCACTTTGTTTTCTGTGAATAGTTTATATGCACATATTCTTTATATTAACTTCTGTTTGGGCAGTGGTCATATATTTACTTAAATTCCATTTGGGCAGTGGTCATCTAAACACTTTTTTTAGACAGTGGTCATCTCTTCCTAAACTTCTATTTAGTCAGTGATCTTTTTACAACTTTTTAAAAACTTCAACCACTGTTTTGCACATATTTTTGGTTTACATAGAATCTTTCGTTATTGTTTATAATGGAATACAAATGAATAAATAGCAAACCATGGCCCACTTATAATGAAATATGCATATCAGCTATTAATCAACTGTAGACATTGAATAGTTACAGTCTAATGACGTGGTTACATCGTACGTTATTTGTGTGTTCAGTTAGAGTACATCTCTTAATTTATTATCTTCAGTTATCTTTATAAAAGATATCTCGCTGTCGTCTTGCGTATACTAATGATAGCGGGGGAGATTAGATATAGGACTGATTTATATAAAGCTATTCATCACCAGTAGATTGTCTAGCCTTGTGTTTATGAACGTTGTATCAGGTCAACATTGTCATGTTGTTATATAAGGTCTTGACTGAGACTTTTATTAGGTCAGTATTGACATATATGTATTGGCATACATTTAGTCATTATTAACATGCATCAGGTGTCAATATTGACACGTATTATGTCTATATGGACATCTATTAGGTCACTATTGACATGTATTAGGTCAATATAGACACCTATTAGGTCAAGATGGATATGTATTAGGTCACTATTGACATGTATTATGTCAATATAGACACGCATTAGGATAATATGGACATGTATTAGGTCACTATTGACATGTATTGGGTCAATAAAGACACGTATTAGGTCAATATGGATATGTATTGGGTCGATATCTCTATAATAATATACGTAAGATATACTTATATTTCTTTATATCTTGCAAAATTAGCAACGCTTGGGGAGGGGCAGGTACGGTTTGGATCTATATTCTATATCACCTTCAATGACCTCCAATTGACTTGCTTCTAAGTCATGTCTGCGCACGCGCAGTTCCACGCCAGTGACAGGAGACAAAAGCATACAGAGCTTCTCGTATCAACTCAACCATTAAGTATTGTCTTACAGGACCAGATCAGATATTGAAACTATTGTCAAATCTAATATTTCTAAATCTAGAATCAACTTGTTTCATGTTTTGTCAAGACGAGAATTTTAAAAACCCGTTCTTTTCTGCTTTAAACCACCGACGTCGCCAACTATCTGACACTAAGCGATCAATTCAATCAAGCGTGTCGTGGCCATTGAAATAAATTTTCCCAACTATCTGTTCCGTGTATTGCACTCGTACCTACGTCTCGTTTAATGAAGAGGAGCAGCGAGTGAATCTTTTTTCTTTTTCTACTTGTGTTAGAAATACAAGTGTGTGGGATAATTATTCTGTGTTTCATGGTAATTTCAATACTATTACATCCATAGCAGTTTACACAGTGTTTTAGCAGAGTGTTTACTATCGATAATATCGACATTTGGAATACAGCTAATCGAACGATCAAATAAAAACATAACAGTCTCACTGCTCGTCTCTACTTATAAATTCCTTGCTTCAGTTGCCATCTTAGTCGAGACTAGATCGAAAACATTGACGCACTTTGAGGGCATTTAAACCCCCGTTGGTAAAGTATTGTCATGTTTGGAATACCTTAATTATACAATTCACAGCGGTAAACTAAAACTGATGTAGTTTCGCGGGGAAAGTGAAGTTAATCTTAGATTCAAATCCTATTTCTAGACAACAGCTATCAATATATATAATTACTCTTGCGTGTTTATGTGAGTGTGTTTTGTAAAGACCTAATGTAAGAGAAATAACTCCTTTATATAAAAAGTAGAGTTTCTTTACCTTACAATAAATTCATATTCTCAGACCGAGTCTTGCTATGCCCGCCTCCCTTTTTTTTTCCTAATCCGTTAATCCATTTCTTGCTACTGCGTTTTCAGTCATGACTATAACTCACATGTTTACATTGCAAATATAACATATATAACCATGACCATATGTTCCAGCCAATATAACATATTACCATGACCATATGTTCCAGCCAATATAACATATAACCATGACCATATGTTCCAGCCAATATAACATATAACCAGGACCATATGTTCCAGCCAATATAACATATAACCATGACCATATGTTCCAGCCCATATAACATATAACCATGACCATATGTTCCAGCCAATATAACATATAACCATGACCATATGTTCCAGCCAATATAACATATAACCATGACCATATGTTCCAGCCAATATAACATATAACCATGACCATATGTTCCAGCCAATATAACATATAACTTTGAACACAATTTCCATTGAGACTCGTCAATAAAGATTCAAATGTTTAAACTGTATTTCTCTGTACGTTTTAATTATTCCATTTCCGAATTCCTCTCCCTCATTTTCACCCCCCCTCCCATTTCCATTTCACCCCCTCTATTCCGCCTCAGTTTTGGATGGGCGTGAAATCAATTTCTGTCACCGCTCACGTCACGTGGACTTCGAGGGAAAGAAAAGAAACAAAAATATTGCCATCTGTATGAGTTTGCCTTTTGGCAAATGTCACATTATGACAGTGACACAAGCCTATATATCTAGTATTTCTTAATTTCTTCTTCTTATTGTTGCTTTAGATTTGGTCTGTGTGATGCCTGGGTCCCCACACAGATTATTTCTGTCACAAACCATATCTTTCTGTTACAATTAGCTTTACACTCTTTTGTCACAAGATCCCATATTTATTTCTGTCATAAAACCAAAATCTTTCTGTCACAAAGACATCTTTCTCTTTTTTTTAGAGATCTGGATTCCATTTAGACCCATCACCAAATTATTAGTATTTGTATTAACTATGACAAAACAATATAAACTTTTTCATAAATATATAAACGTTTGAAAATATGATTATATATTTGATTTTGTGTAATCTATGTTGTCTACTTTGCATAACAACATAATCCTGTAACCACTGAAACGGGCCAACACCTGCGGCTCACACACTAAGTTAATCTATATTGTAATTCTATTTCCTTTGGTATTTTCCTTTAGTGAAATCCACTTAGACATGACTTCTTTAAGCCTCGCTCACGCCTCCTCCAGTAGAGTAAATTCATTTAGCGAGCGACTCGGTAATTGCAAAGAGCATGTGACAAGAAGCTGTAGAGTCACTCGAAGGGTTTTTGACTTACAGCTTGACACGTTCGAACTAAAACACAGGTCAATGTTTCTATTGGGGAGCTTTAACCTTGAAAGCCACTTTAGCCCTCGTCTCCAGATCTAGATCTACTGAAATCTACTCCCGAGCCGTGTATCGAGTTGTTGAATTTTTTAGAACGCTTTTAAAATAAATGGTGTGACAAAACTAAAAGACACAAGGTGTGTAGCGATGGTGAGAGATTGATGGGTGTTATTGTGATGAAGTGCAAAAAGTTTCGAATAAATCCGTTTCATGGTTTTCAAAAAATATACAGATCTAGTGTTAAATAAATCATCATGAATTCGAAATTGTTACATAATAAATACTTTTTTTTTCGTTCATAACAATTGAAACAACAGGAAAATCCCTTTCTAATTATTTTTAAAGTATTCAATTGAAATATCGTTCAAATTGTATTTCGATGATATACAATCATTTAATCGTTAATAGCTCTCCTTGTAAAATAAAATACTTTTAAATTAAAAAGGCTTATGATTATGTTTAATCAATACATTAATTCTTTATATTGTTTGTTGAATTGTCAAGTTTATAAGAACACTGTCAATAAAACTGTATTTAATTTCCATCATTTACATTCTTCAATTTAAGCCAAGTCATATATAACGTAACGTGCTTATACCGTTGGGCAACTTTATGCCTACAGTAACGTGCTTATACCGTTGGGCAACTTTATGCCTACAGTAACGTGCTTATACCGTTGGGCAACTTTATGCCTACAGTAACGTGCTTATACCGTTGGGCAACTTTATGCCTACAGTAACGTGCTTATACCGTTGGGCAACTTTATGCCTACAGTAACGTGCTTATACCGTTGGGCAACTTTATGCCTACAGTAACGTGCTTATACCGTTGGGCAACTTTATGCCTACAGTAACGTGCTTATACCGTTGGGCAACTTTATGCCTACAGTAACGTGCTTATACCGTTGGGCAACTTTATGCCTACACCGACGATCCAATGGCCATACTTGTGTGCCGTTTATTTTGTTTTCAAAGATTTTATATTTGATTACGAGGGACAGAGGCAAGAAGAAATGACAAGTGGGGCTCACTGTGCCCACATGAAAGTAAGCACATCACTGTGCCCACATGAAAGTAAGCACATCACTGTGCCCACATGAAAGTAAGCACATCACTGTGCCCACATGAAAGTAAGCACATCACGGTGCCCACATGAAAGTAAGCACATCACGGTGCCAACATGAAAGTAAGCACATCACGGTGCCAACATGAAAGTAAGCACATCACGGTGCCAACATGAAAGTAAACACATCACGGTGCCAACATATTCTTTTTTTTTTTTTTTACAGCTGGCTGAACCCTCACAATCCCCATGTATGCCATGACAACTGGTGAACAACTGGTTCACTAGCCACGTGAAGCTTGTTTCACTTTTTCACACCATCATGATCGTAAAAGAAAGCATACTTTATACTTTGTAATTAAATTTTGGTCGAGTACTGAAGTTAAAGTTGGCACATTTGTAAAAAAAAAAAAAAGCAATAAATCAAACAGAAAAAAAACACATTAAAAATATATGTTCATAAACATTCTCTTGTGTAGACAGTAAATTATTGCTCTAATTGATTTAAAACCATACTTGATGTTTGTGTTAGCCTTGTTATCAGTCAACCATTCCACCATTAATAAAAAAAAACTAATGGTTAAAGCCTAGCATCACGTTAACACAAACACACACACATACACACACATTGCTAAGCGAGTTAAAGTATTCAATCAATATTTATCCTGGACATCAATGAAACGTCCCTTATACCTATATAAACCGTGGGGGGGGGGGGGGGGGGCAGGTGTCCCCAAAATATGCATGTTGATTTTTTTCTATCGAAAGTGGATACTAAAAAAACGTGAGAATAAAATCAAACAAGTTTCCACAGCTACAACAAATTTATGAGACGTGCACTTATATTTTTTTTCGTCATTATTAGCCCTCGACTACGCCTCAGTGCTTTTCAAAAGGCTCAAGCATATATATATTCTGTGTTGGTTCAATTTGTGTTACTGCTGCTTCCCCTGTATACACCCACAACGCCTTCGCCCACACACACAATCACACACACACACATTATACATCTAATATTTCTTCATTCATTATATTTTTTTTATATCCCACTTTGTGTGGATAGATGTTGGTGTTCAAGGTCATGGGTGAAGGGTTAAGGTTACAGTAATTGAAACACTATCATTAAAAGATGTTTAAAAACCCCTGAATGAAACTACGTACCGAAACCTTCACGGTCCTTGACAGAAAACTGGGTGTTTTTTTTCCCCCTTCGTCTTCTTAACAAGCCGATTGGTCGAAACCTACAATTTTAAGATGGCGGCGTCCCCCACGTACTTTTTAAACATAGTGTTGGTGTGGTAGTGTGGGGGATATATATATATATATATATATATATATATATTGTACATTGGTGTTGATATCTTGACGTGATGATTGTTCATCTATATGCACTATAGTGTGAGGAGATTGTGGAGCCAGTACATTGTTGTCTTTTATTTATTTCACAGTGAGTTTACATTTTTCCCTTACATATTTTAAATAGTACTCAGAATGAATACGGTTCTAGTATTACACAAAGTAATCCATTTTTCATTACATATATGTAATACAGTTTTTAGTATAATAAAAAAAATTCAATTTTGAGAATGATAAACACATAATACAGGTTTTGGTATAAAACACAGAAGTAATACTATTTTTAGTATCATCATCATCATCTGTCCTTTGGGTTCCTTGTGGAACATAGGGCCTCTGTCAAAGCACGCCACTCTTCACGGTCTCTTGCTAGTCGCTTCAATTCTTCCCAGCTCTTTCCAGTTCTTTCGATTTCATTCAGTATGCTTCGTCTCCATGTTCGCTTGGGTCTTCCTCTATGCCGTTTGCCCTGGGGATTCCACTCTAAGGCCTGTCTAGCTCTGTTGTTGTTATCTTTCCTGAGGGTGTGTCCAATTCATCTCCACTTCCTTTCCATGATTTGTTGTTCTACTGTTCTTTGTCCACACCTCTCCCACAGCTTGGAGTTTTAGTATGATACACAGGAATAATATCGTATTTGGTATAATACACAGAAAAAACAAAATAATTTTTTGGTATATAATACATAGAGAAGATGCAACAATAGTTGGTAGTATTATACAATATTGTGTATGCCTTGACAAATAGGTATGCCAATACACATAAATTAAGCTTTAAACAATGATGAATTAAAAATTAAAAGGTTATGTCCTAAGTGGTAAAATAATTATAGAAAACATGTACAAATATTGTATATTATTTGTTGAATATGAAATTTCTATATGTTGCACGAGCTGTTAGTGAACTTTAGCCTTACTATAATGAAAAGTGTAATAAATCCATACCTCCAATAGAGGCATGTACAAGCAATATACACCAATTGAAAGATGTTTCGAAATCCCAAAAATATCTGGAGGTGTAAACATATCGCGAGGACATAGGACGAGGGCTTCCCCTTATTCTTGAGTTGAACATGTAGAATATTGAGCAGTGTCGTCTGCTGCCGTTTCTTGAAAATATGTTCTGTCAATACAAACTTGGCCCTTAGGCCCCACAAAACCCGATATAGCTAATTGGCCATTCGCCAGTCTAGCTCCTCTGTTGCTCCCCCCCCCCTCCGCCCCTTTCCTTAAGGCTATATTCATAAACCCATTTCCAGCCATTTCCTCCTGTCCAGAGAAACTGTTAGAAATGAGCAGGAGGGGGAGCGGGGGCGGGGTGGTGGTGGAGGGCGCTGGCATACATCACGTGATTCTCATTTTTTATTTTGTGTGTGTTCAAAGTAGTGTTGGGAGAGGGGGGGGGGGGCGAGATCAATAAAATAATATTTAAAAAGACAGAGAGAGAGACATAATACAAACGTTGGATATAAAATGGCCACTTTATTTTTGTGGGAATAATTATTACATAAAAACGCACGGACCATTTTTACAATATTGACTTTAAAGATTTGATTAAAATAACACAAAAAATACAAACTTCATAAACAAATTACCTTTGTTTTTGAATTTTTGTTTTACAAAAATTAATAAATGAAAACTTATTTTCCAATTATTTATTTAAAACAACCGCTATGTTAACTAAATACAACGAGAACACATTGCCCTATATTGGTATTTTCAAATATAAACATTTATTATGATGTAACGCAATATTCCTATTAAGAATAATTGATTGGAAGAGGTGGCCTGGCCAAAGACCAGATGACACTGCAGACCTCCCCCATTTCGATGATTTAGCCTGAGGGAGGGGGGAATGAAAATGTTAAAGCGGGCGCTGTATCCGGAGCCCTTCTCCCTTTCGTTCCCGGCAGCCATTTAATATTGCGCTCCCCCCCCCCTCCCATCAATCATTAAATTAATGAATCGTTAGTTTGAGATATGACCTACTGTTGGTGGTCTCGACACTAGCCTCGGGGTTTCACTTGGCACTTGCCTCGGGGACCTTGATAATCACACCGTTTCAGAACTCGTCACCCATCTTTCAAATGCTCACTAGTACGCGTGGTTGCCCTTATATACTATTTCCTCGGGTTTCAACTAGTTAATATTCACTTAGTTCCGCATGTAGTAACTGAAACTTGATAGTTATCCTAAGCAGGCATCTCTTTTACACATGTACTCTTTACTCACATCCACTCTCTTTCTTTCTCTAACCCCCTCCCCGGTTCCCTCCCGCTCTATTTAATTTGTGCGTGTCTGTTTGAAATGATGCTGTTGTTTAATTTGTGCGTGTCTGTTTGAAATGATGCTGTTGTTTAATTTGTGCGTGTCTGTTTGAAATGATGCTGTTGTTTAATTTGTGCGTGTCTGTTTGAAATGATGCTGTTGTTTAATTTGTGCGTGTCTGTTTGAAATGATGCTGTTGTTTAATTTGTGCTGTCTGTTTGAAATGATGCTGTTGTTTAATTTGTGCGTGTGTGTTTGAAATGATGCTGTTGTTTAATTTGTGCGTGTCTGTTTGAAATGATGCATTTGTTGTTTTTTCGTTTTGTTCTCCCTCCACTACTGCCTGCTAAAAAAGTCATAATATTATAGTGTATCGAGTCAGCCCTCCCCCACATTCTCCTACTGGATGTGCACGACACGAGTGCAACACTTCACTCCTAAACCCTATTACCCATGCAGCACCTGGGAATTCTCTGCCACTGGCTTTATGGGTAGTATTTGTTTTTTTTTGTGTTTTTAACTTGCTAACGGCGAACAATGTGATGGAGTGGTCTAGCCATTTGAAATGACATGCAACAATTTCTATTGTTTGCTCATGTCAGATCTATCCCCCACCCTCCCCTGCCTAGTTCTACCTCTAGATCTAACTCTAATTCTATGTATCTTCCACGTCTCCATAGACTTGTCTAGATCTACTTAAACAGTTTATTATTTAGTTGTATATATTCAATAATTGTATTTGTTCTTGTGATATGTTTTCATTATTACGGCTTTTTTTATTTATTTTGGAAGCATTCTTCTTAAGTCTTGTTCAATTAAAACAGAATAATTGTAAGTGCGTTTCTCAATACACACTGTTAACTAAATATTAGATACTAGCTAAATTGCCCGGTGTTGTACCGGGTAATAATTAGCCTACATTTCTATTACAAAAAACAAATCCCTTAGGGAGAATCGAACACGGGCCACTCGTGTGCCAGGTGGGCATTCTAACCTCATACTACGGAGTAGACGTGTGTGAAAAAAATGCGAAACTTAAATAAACCTTTAAGGCAATTAGGTCACGTGTTTCTTGATATTGACCAATGAGCATAGGAATCAACACAAACATTCAACCGCAGTTTTAAAAAAATATGTTATTTCGGATTTAAACATTGAATTTAAAGATCAGCGCATGACGCTCATATATTTATTGTTGGTCTTTGATCTTAACAGAAGATACAACTATGGAGGCTAATACGATGGTGGAGTTACAGTTGATAAAACTAACTCAACCACCTTGGCATTTAGCTTGTACAATTTCGTTTAGACAAGGAAGTTTGCTATATTTTGTTTGTTTTCTTATGAACATTTCTTTTTTTCAATCATTTTTTTTTCGGATATATTATTTCCTATTAATTGTTATAGTTCGTTGTTTCATTTATTTTAAATACACATTAAAAACTGTAAAAAAATCTTTTAGAAAGTTATGACAAAGATTTTTTTTCAGATGACTCGAAAACTTACTGGCCTCGCTTTATGTCTCGTGGTTGCTGGTTGTTTTTTTATACAGAGGACCCTCCCACACATAGGTCATGGTCGCCAATAGAAGCAAGTGAATTAGACTCTAAGGGGAGGTTAAAGTGGATGGAACATGTAGGAAATGAATAAGACTTGGCCAGTTAGCAGGGAGTGGTGATAGAGAGAATAAAAGAGAGAGAGTGAGAGAGAGAGAGAATTCGGACGGTGCTAATTAATTGTAGTCTTAGGAGAGAGTGGCCTACTCCTGGTAGTAGTCTGTAGACAGTAGACTTGACATAGAAAATGACCAGCGCTTCCTGGAAGGTCCGTCCAGTCTACGTTCTTTTGTTTGTCCACTTACTGTGTTTGCCCTCCGTAATGCGGGGGCACTCTGACTGTTTGGTCTGCTGATTATTCCCAGGGAACTTAGAGTCAGCAGTGGACAGAGGCAGAGAAGAAAGAAATAGAGATTGCAGAGGAATAGATGTGTTGGTGCTGTGTCGCGTGGGAATAAATTAGGGAACACATCGAGCTGTAGATCGAGGGGGTTAATGGGAACGTCGTTCTTATTTGCTCGTTTCTAGGAATGGAACTATCGGTGTTCTCCATAATATACTTCCTTAGACTCTATATACACTGTTGTATCCTTATAAAATGTATATATTTCTTTTACAGTGTACATTAAATATACATGTGTTTTCTTGTGACATTTTATTAAGTTGTTGTATTTGCGCAGAGAATTTGGAGAAAAAGTGAGAGAAAAGTATGGGGGAAAAAGAGTGGAAGAGATTGCACGAGCGATAAATATTGAGAAAGAAAGAATGAGAGAGAGATCTACAGAAATCTAAACTACTTATTGATTGTAGTTATGTATTGAAGATTTATACTATTACTGTGCAAACCCACACGATAGTTGTTATTCTTTTTGGACCTTTATGTTGTTTTATAATTTAGAACTAATGTTCTTGTTTTTTAAAATTGGTTTGGGTTAATATTTAAAAGTGAAAAATCTGCTTACAATTTGTTTTCCAACTCAATACTTCCTTTAATACAATTCAAAACATACCACAAAAAAATAAAATGAACACAGGAACAACTAACAGTTGACTTGCACAAATTTTCATGATGTCATTTGTTAAAAAATGCTATCCACTACTCAGATTTGAATGACATCATTTGAGTAAGATAGTCCTAACGTGTTTCTAGAATTATACAAACATTACTGTGCTCCAGACTCGTGTTGTGTGAAGAAGAAGAAGATTCTCCCTTATCCAAATAACCCAGAGTTTGAAGGAAAGATCGAGGGCTGAAAAAATTGTATTGGTAGCAATCCAAATAATAGAAGTCGCCCCTTGAGGGTAATGAAAAACAAACAATTATAATCTCTCATAAAAATTGTCTTGCCGGTGTTATTAAATAAATTAATAGTAATACTACAGTACATAGGGCCCCGCTTGTAACACTACGTTATCAAAGTACTACAGTAGCCAAGGGAGGCGAGCATCGCCACCGGGAACAAGAGGAATTAATTCCAACGGCCCGCGGTCCATCTCACCCAATGGTAATCTGGTTATGTCAATGAGGAGCGCCGGGGGAGGTAACTCCACCGTTGTGATCATACATTGATACAATTAAGTCCCCCACTGTTGTGCTACACTTTCATCACAACAAATAGCGTCCCTTGTCTACAATATTAACAAGCGTTGCGTTCAATAAACCGTTTTTTTTTAAAACAATTTTTAGATATTCCGCCTTAAACCTCGAGTTTATCTTCTTACTTGCCAGAAATAGGCTGCAGGCGGAGTATGGTGTAATCAATGAATGGACTTGTGTCCAGTCTGGGTCAATCAACAGCTTGACTTTATCATATTTACTCCCCCACAACCACCCACTTTTCTTTCTTTGCTTACCAAGCTTTCAAAGTAATTACCTCCCCTTTATTTGGGTCTTGCCCTCAAGCATCCGTAGTTATATGACTTCATACAGTTGGCTTATGGTGTGAGTATTGAGCCGATAAGAGCAACATGTCTTCCTGTTATATTCTCTACACATATAATAACGTATACACACATATACATATATAGAGACAGATCTAACTGTATGGTCTACAGATCGTACCATTCCTTGATAGACGTAGTTTAAATAATTTAGTGAATGCCACGTCTTGATGGCGACATTGATCTCCATAGCAACAATGACATGCTCAAATGTACATTGATACACTTATCAAATATTCACTAGGGGTATTAGTAAAGCAGCATGATGCGCCTCACAGTCCCTATTTCCATAGTTTGGCTTGCGTCTTATTGTTGTAGTATTATATCGTTAGCAGGTGTAGACTCATATTCATTAAGCCTTTATTTCTTGAGAAGAATATTTGTCCTCTTATTCCCAGTCATGTATATATTTTTTTACATCTATGCAATAAACAAACACATTTATTTGACAGAAAAGTTGTATGCATAAAAAAAAAACAACAATAACACAAGAAAATATAATTTTAATGTTCATCACATTTTTCTCTTATACTCAATTAATATTGATTAAAAAAAAAGTTCTTTAGATCTATTTATTTCATCAAGTTAAAACTCTTTTTTAATGTCGAGTTAAAAATCTTTTATTTTATGGCAGTAATAGATCAACAAAAAAAAAAGTTGAAATTGTCTTAATGTCGGTAAACTAATTCCATGATTGTAATGACATTTGGGACATTTGGGACACATTTGTTGACATTTTAAATTACTTCGTGTTAACACATCAGATTAGATGATGCCATCGCATGAAATCTTTATTTTCAACAACTTCATCCACAATAATAAAAAAAAATTATTACTGTTTTTATTTTCTTTCTCTTCAAAATGTTTTAGATCTAATTGATTTGACCTTTAATTTGTGTAAACTTGAACAGTTTCTTTATTATTTTATTTTCAACAGATTTCTTTTGGGGAGTAGCCACAGTCGCATGAGAAGAAATGAAAAATAAAGAAAGAACTGAACTCTAAGAAGAAAAAGAGGAAGTTATTATAAAAGAAATATCCACTCTTTTTGCCGTTTATTGTTTCTTCTGATACCGGCTCAAAGGTTGTCTTGTCAGGACTTGTTAACAGGACTTGTTGCCAGGACTTCAACGGAACCAGTAGCTTTTATGATCTATTGGAATGCTGGAAACCAACTGACTAAATCAGATACAAGAAAATGTTCGTGTTTACAGTAAAACTTGGAATGTTTAGAGGTTCGCCCATCGCAGCTTTATTTAGCCTGGTACTAATGTACCTCTGCCTCAGCTCGACCTCAGTACTTTGCCAAAATATGGTGAAGCTACAGTATAGAATCAGCGAGGAAGGCGGGTCCGGTGAGTTTGTCGGTAACACCGGAAGGGACAGTGGGCTGTTGGAGCAATACAAAAGAGACTTTATCAACTTGATGTTCAAGCCGTTTGAGGCGGGGAATGAAAATTCTAAGTACTTCTCCGTTGACCAGGACACGGGCGTCATGCACACGGCACAGAACATAGACCGCGAGCTGATATGCAAGAAAGATCCGGTCTGCTCCATGGCGTGCGACATCGGCGCGTATAACAAGTCGCAGAATACGCTTGCCACCATCATTCAGGTGTCCGTCCTGATCGACGACATAAACGACAACAGCCCGACGTTCCCGAGAAAAGTCGTCGACCTGAAGGTCGCCGAGAACAACATGCTGGATCAGACGCTCTACACCAGTGTGGCCACCGACGCCGACGCCGAGGGCCAAAACTCAAAGATGACCTATAAATTTGAGACTTTCAGCGACGTGTTCGAACTGAGCACAGTGAAGACAAACGACGGGCTTGAGGATTTGGTCATCACTATTAAAAAGACTCTTGACCGTGAAACCAAGAGTTCTTACAATCTGACCGTCATCGCGAGTGACCTGGGTAACACTTCAAGAAATGGCACTGTTCTAATTAATATAATCGTCACGGACGTAAATGACAATGCCCCGATATTCGGTCAGCCCAATTACACGGCGAATGTTCTAGAAAACTCAGACAGAAACACACCGGTCATCATCGTGTCTGCCTCGGACATGGATGAGGGCGAGAATGGGCGGTTAACCTACAGCCTAAGCAGCCAGGTGTCACAGGAGATTCGGAATACGTTCATTGTGGATGAAAATACCGGGAAAGTGTTCTCCAGGCTTCCTTTGGATTACGAAACCGTGCCGCGACACCAGTTCTACGTTTCCGTAGCAGACAACGGAAGCCCGCCAAAATCTAGCTTCGCTTACGTCACTGTGAATGTCATTGATGTGAACGACAACCCTCCTTCTATCGAAGTAACCGTCGGTCCGGGCGGAGACAGAATCGAAGAGAGGGGCTCCATAGGCAAGTACGTAGGCATTGTCAAGGTCACTGACAAGGACGTCTGCTCGGAAGGAAAAATCAGCTGCGAGATCGAAGACATACATTTCAGCATCAGCACCATTAACCCCGCCATGGGCGTATATCAAATCAAACTGAGCAAGGTGCTTGACCGCGAGGAGTCTCCCCACGTCATCGTGAATGTCGTCTGCAATGACGGAGACGATCTCCGACCGCTCACCTCATCGGCGTCAATCACCGTGACGGTGCTGGATGTTAACGACAACAATCCGGTTTTCCGCGTCAGTTCTCTCTACGGTTCCGTCATGGAAAACGGCGACCCGCAGACGTCCGTGATGCAGGTCGAGGCCGCGGACATGGACGATGGAGAGAACGGCAGGGTTTCGTATGCCCTCACCGGTGGGGAAAACCTGTCGCTGTTCACCATAAACCCGAACTCGGGCGTCATCTCCACCCTTCAGACACTGGACAGGGAGGTGAAACAGGAATACCGACTTGAAGTGACCGCGCTGGACAACGGACAACCGAGACTGTCCACTACCGCCACGGCGACCATCAAAGTACTGGATGAGAATGACAACCCCCCGAAATTCAGAAACCAAGCTTATTTCAACGTCATTTTAGAAAATTTGCCCCCAGGTTCTCCTGCCGGTGACGTCCCTGCCTATGATCCAGATTCCTCAGAGAACGGACGGTTTCTCTTCACCATCTCTAACGGCTCGGGCTCAGAGGATGGGATTTTCTTCAGTATTGACCCAGACACGGGGCTTCTCAAATCCTATAAAACATTTGACAGGGAGTCTAAGAAGACGTACAGTTTCAAGGTCCGCGTGGCTGATCCGAAGATACCAGACTTCTTTGACGTGGCCAACGTGACAGTGACTGTCATCGACGACAATGACCACGCGCCAGTCGTGATCCAACCGCCACCTGGTTCCAGGACGTTCTACTGCGCTTTTAACCTGACCGTTGGCTCGGTCATCACGACCATCATCTCTTCCGACGAGGACGACCCGAAACAGTCTGAGATCTCCTACGACATCATAGAACAGCTGACCCGCATGCAGAACTCGCCGCTCTTCTCGATCGACCAATACACCGGAAAACTGAGAGTCTCCAGGCAGATAACCCCGGACGACGTTGCCACCCACTTGCTGGTCATCCTGGTCAAGGACAGGTCCGACCCCAAGGCGAAAACGTCCACGGTGAACCTGACCATGGTGGTGGAGCCGGGCAGCGAGGAGGAGATGAGGGCCTTCGGCGCCGACAACGCCAAAACCAACAACATGGTCATCGTGATCATCATCGTGGCTGCCACCATAGTGGTGGCCATCGTCATCGTGGCGGTCATCTGCCTGCTGAGGAGGAGCGACAAGAAGCGGGGCCCACTCCCCCCCAACCAGCACGCCTCCGACGCCAACAGCAAGATGTACCAGGCCGCCAAATGGGTCAGCTCCGTGTCCATCCACAACGACGTAGTCAGCCCGGACGAGATGAAGGCCACGCTGGAAGTGCCAGGGGAGAAGAAGAAGAAGAAAGAGGTCAGCTTCTCACTGGACGAGGAGGTTGTTGGGTCACCCGATACCACAGGATCTATAGCCAGCATGTATTCAAACCCACAGAAGATAATGGTACGTGATGATGGAATAAATTACCATGTAGTAAGTAGACACACTGTAAATTATCACTTTATTCAATAACAATTACTTTTATTTAAATAGTCATAGAACTGTCATCAAAAGGATATGCGCTATATAACCAGTGAATAAGCACTATTATTATTATTATTATTATTATTATTATTATTATTATTATTATTATTATTATTATTATTATTATTATTAAACACATATTTGATCACTGACATACAATTTCAAGTCCCCTGTCGGAGAGTTTCTCTTTAAATTGGGGCATCAAGATGGAGTTAAGTCAGCACAAGCTGCCCCCCTCCCTTTCCGTGAAATACAGTGCTTAAAGTAATTTATTATGTGAATACCCAGAAAGTATTAAATAATAACAAGCCTTATACAAAGAAATAATACAACTGGAAGAAATTCGTAAATGAAAAGTAAACAGTCATTTTTCATTTCGGCATTTAATTAATTTTTCTCATTTAATTTCTATTAATTGTGCTATGATCCATGAGCTCATTGTGACTACTTGAACGTGCTCACAAAAACCACTTATTCACTTATCCGCCCCTTGCTTCTCCTCCATGCTGCTCTCGGTTTTTTTTTGTTTTTTTTTCAAATTTCTTCTTTTCACTCGCAATATCCTCACAATTACAGCCCGCGCCTCATTTCCTCTCGCTCGTTTTGTGTCGTAATGAAGCGTCACTTTAAGCCCTCCTGCAAACCGTCCTTTCAGGTCCGGTCTCCCTTTCTGCGCCATTAAACGAGCATTGGCGAGATGCAATACTTTGGTTTCCGCTGCACTTGTTATTTTCATTTATTTATTTATGCGGCAATCAGGGGCCATCAGAAATGTACATGAAGCAATGGATTGATCTTCTAGCTTCAGTTATAACTGATAGTATTCAAGAGGCTGTTTCTTTTACTGGCAAAAGTATATTATAGTCTACACACACTAGTACAATATACATTTACTGACACTAGTACAATATATATTTACTGACACTAGTACAATATACATATACTGACACTAGTACAATATACATTTACTGACACTAGTACAATATACATTTACTGACACTAGTACAATATACATTTACTGACACTAGTACAATATACATTTACTGACACTAGTACAATATACATTTACTGACACTAGTACAATATACATTTACTGACACTAGTACAATATACATATACCGATACTAGTACAATATACATATACTGACACTAGTACAATATACATATACTGACACTAGTACAATATACATTTACTGACACTAGTACAATATACATTTACTGACACTAGTACAATATACATATACCGATACTAGTACAATATACATATACTGACACTAGTACAATATACATATACTGACACTAGTACAATATACATTTACTGACACTAGTACAATATACATTTACTGACACTAGTACAATATACATTTACTGACACTAGTACAATATACATTTACTGACACTAGTACAATATACATTTACTGACACTAGTACAATATACATTTACTGACACTAGTACAATATACATATACCGATACTAGTACAATATACATATACTGACACTAGTACAATATACATATACTGACACTAGTACAATATACATTTACTGACACTAGTACATTATACATTTACTGATATAAATACATCTACAAATAATTGCAATTATTAAATATACTAATAATACCTTTTCATTTACTAAACATAAAAAAACGCAATACTCTTTTCGGTTTCGTTTAATTTACTCTCTGTGAGGAAAGATCTAATGATGAAATTTAAAGCGCGCCCTCTTATTGATTTCACCTTCTAAGCCTTTTGTCTATACCATAATATCTGATTAGTTGTTGTTTGCTTTTATGTCAACTTTGACAATGTTTTGCAGGGCTATATTTAGAATCGAGTAGACTGTAACAGTTGGTCTGCAAATGTATTGAACGTACTGGTTTTTAAAGCTCTCGTTGCCAGGCTCCACGTTTAACGTATCTCCTCTGTTCTACTTTCTTTTTGGTAATGGCTTTAAATGCCGAGGCTGAGGTCGATACTTTTCAAAAAGTGGCCAATCCAATTTATCATGATTTATTGCACACGATGCACGGGGCTTTAGTTTTGCCCAGAGCGCAACCTGGGTATGTTTATTTTATTGGTTCTGTCTTTTCTTTTTTTATTGGCTCACTCTCTCCCGTGTTCTCTCTCTCTCTCTCTTTCTCTCTCTCTCTCTCTCTCTTTTTTTATCGCTTTTTATTTCTTCTCTCTTTTTCTCGGCATACTTTTCTGTCCCTTCCTTTCTTTCACTTTATTTCTTTCTCATTCTATCGCTTGTTCTCTTTCATGATCTCTTTATGTATATCTCTTTCTTTCTATCTCTATATCTACCACCGTCTTTCTTTATCCCTCTCTCTCGTATCTCTCCTCACTCCTCTTTGTTTCATATCTCCCTCTCAGATCATACCCAGCTTCCCTCAATTCCAATCTTGTTTCTCCAATTTTCTAGTTGACCCACGACTCGTTACAGGGTCGGATATCTACAAAAACCGGGGAGTTCTTTTTTTCTCTCCCCCCTCCCCTGACCGGACTCGTGACACTCTTACATCGACATGCAACCACACTCACTCACACATGCACGCACACACACACTCACACACAGAGACTAATATTGTGGTCTGTACAACCCCCTTGTCCGTAAACGTCACAGATTTAATCCATCACAAGATTTGATACATGTATCTAAAGGCTCAGCCTAACTGTCTGGAACTGCCTTGTATTCCAACATGTATCTAAAGGCTCAGCCTAACTGTCTGGAACTGCCTTGTATTCCAACATGTCCATCTACTCACACTTTCCTTTTGCTGATGATAAAATTATCTCCCCTTTCTGTATCCATTTGATCTTTTTTTTTCTAATGGCTTGTCTCCCTTAGGAGAAACTTGAACTTACTGTACTGTCCAATGTAACATTCTCAAACAATAGTGCTCAAGCCGTAAACTTGATTAGATTGAATTCATGTAATAGTGCTAGCGGTTCAAATACAAAATACTTCCAGAATGGAAACCAACATAATTCAAACATTTTGAAAAATATTCACCTAAACGAAGTCACTAGGACTCAGTAATTGTCTGTTTAGAATGATAGTCTGTAACATGTAACATATAACCTGTATACAAAATAATATCATTTAATTTCTTTTTACCAAACCTAATGTGTTTGCACAGGCAAACACAAGAAAAAAAAACTAAAACTGTTGTATTAAAAATTTTCCTACACTTAGCTAGGCGTGCTACATTAATCAGGTATTGAAAAACTACAAACTATGGAGCTTTTTAAATCTTCGTACTTCTTGTTCCCAACAAATGCACTTAAAAAAAAATTCCATGGTGTGTTTATGGGGAAAATAACAACAAAGACATAAAAGTGTTATTCTTAAATAAATTTAAATATTATCTTATCATTAGAACAGAAATGTAATGTTGGTTTTTGTTTCTCAGCCAGACTTGTAATTTATGTTCTTCTTCTCTACACACAATGATTGCTATTGTTGAACATTTATCTCCATTTGCCGCACGTTCTATTGCATTATTAAATTTTCGGCCCTCAACAACGCCTCGCGATACTTTCCTTTCCGATGTGTTTATATATAAACGTAGATTAAGTCAGGGGCATCCGTTTCTGAGACTGTCCTCGTCATAATGGTTAGGTCCCACATTACTAAAGAAGAGGATCAACAGCTGCGAAGCCTTTCCCTGGCCCATATTTAAATATCTCTCATTCACCCCCACCCCCCAGTCGAAGACAATGTCTCTCAGAAATCATTTGGTACACGTTCGGTCCTCGGGCTTGATTTATATCTTCTCACATATTTCTTTAGTAAATCAGGAAAACCAATTTTCTGCCTTACTTAGTGTGAATTTTTTATTTCTACTTTCTCTTTTTCGTTAAAGCTACTATTTCTAAGAGACAGAGAGAAAAGGGAGTGTGAAGGGTAAAATGATAGAGAGAAAGAAAGAGTAAATGAGAGATAATGGAAGGTAAGGAGGAAATGGAGAGAGAAAGAAATAAAGAGGCAGAGAGAGAGAAAGAGATAGTGTGTATTTAAGAAAGAGAGATGATGAAAGACAAAGGTCAAATTTGTATTTCCTTTGGGTAAGGAAAACGAGTTTAATCTCTATAGAAGAAAGATGAAGAGAGAAAAAGTTTGGCCATTTCTATACGTGGTCCAGCTTACTCGTGTCATCTGATCCCGTCACGAGCTGCAGATCGAGCGTTACAAGTTAAAGCTGTCATGGCAGTGTCAGGCATGAATGAAGGAAATGGCACACGTTGGTTTCCTGCAGAAAACAAGTTGTCGTTGTTGTTTTTTATCACACCCGTCCACTTGGTGCCGTGTGTTTTTTTTTCCAACCTTTGCATTTGGCACGCACGTGAATTAACAGGAGGAAGTTGACCATCGATCTTTCTCTGTCCCCCTCCCCACACCACTTTGTCCCTATGTCGCCTTTTTGTTTTTGTGTATGCTCGTTCCGAGCCCCACTTTGCAAGGTGCGGGGAAGAAGGGGGCAATGTCTACTCCATTGTCCGTGCTGATCTGACTATTGAAACAATTTGTTACTCTACTTTAAAACGCAATCAATTGAAAGAAGATGCGAGGAAGGAAAAATAGACAGTGGCAGTTGTACTCTACTTCATGTTATTTCTTATTGTCTCAGTTCAATATAATGGTTAAAATAAACAGCCAAGTATTGCACATTGTGATTTTTTTTAGTTGTTGTTTTTATATAATTCACTAGCTAAATTACCCGTCGATATCCTGGAAAACAAGTAGTAATAATCACGGTAAACTTTACACTTTAAATTTCAGTAAAATAAACGTTTTCACGGTGGAGAATCGAACCCTTAACTATCCACGTGATAGGCGGAGATACTTGTCACTAATTTACTAATACACATTGGACAAAGACATTTTAATAACTGAAATATGAGAGAGTTTTTTTTAAAGAAATGATTGCATTGGAATTAAATAATAGACCTTAAAGTAACCACACATGACCAAAACACACACTCTTTACTTTTTACTTATATATTACATATATATATATATAAATATATATATATATATATATATATATATATATATATTGCTTAATACAACAATTCAAATGTATTACTATGGCTAGGCTGCATATTCTATAAAAGTCTTAAGTATTGTGTAAAGTAGACGAACTCATTCAAATTACAATAAAAGGAAAAGAAAATACACAATTTTTGTTTGAAATAGAGTAGGCCATTGGTGGGTACGCCTTACTTTACTCAACAAAAACCTGCATGCGGCTCAGATTCGCCCATGCATGCACCATGTAAACACGTCCAATAATAACTGTACTTGAAAACATTGTTTCCTTATTTGTGTTCTGGTGTACCAAAATGGACACATGTTTGACACCATTTCAATAGTACTAGGGAAATATTTCCCAAATAGATGACAAAACCACAAACAAAGAGAAAGAGTACAACTCATTAGTTTGCCATCAGAGCACTTGTTTTACCCTCAAGTAAGATTACGTTTATATAAACACAATTCTTCCCCCCCACCTCCAAGTTTCAAAGTGTTTTTTTATAGTTGTGTTTGTTACCAAGATTTGAAAGCCAAAGACACATACACAGACACACACACACACACACAAGTTATGAAATGTTTCTGTGTTGTTGTGTGGAATGTCCAGTCACTGTTTGGTCAGACTTAATCGTAAATGCCCGAGTCAACATTATCAAAGAATCATCCAGAGAAAAAAAAGAAGAGTAAATATTCTGCAGACAAGGAAACCAAAAAAAAAATTTTATAAACAAATAATAGTTTTCTTTGATTTGGAAGAAAAGATCAGTGTTAAGGCCTGTAACCTTCTTCTCTCCCCTTCCTCTGTTTTCAATTTTCGCAGCAACATATCAGAAAGAAAGAAAAAAAAATCGTATATTTTACAGACGCTCCTTCTATACAGAAGATTATTGCGTCCTACGCTTATCCTATGTGAATGTATATAATGTGCATTTATTGGTCTTCCTTCTTTTTATTTTTTACTTTTTTTTGTACAATGTGTAGTTTAGTTGTATGTGTTTCTTATTGATAACGTTATAGTTTTACAATACATAGGTAGCGACCGGGTACAGAATCATGATATCAAAGTGATCAAGTCGCTAAAGAAAATCAAAAAGGAAATAAAAGTTTAAGATCTTGGACATACTAGTTGCTTCACCTGCTTCCAGGTTTGTCCAGCCTTTGGCTAATTCCGGATATAGCCAGCCCTTCAGCTGCTGCTATAAGCATAATAAATGAAAATTGTGTTAAAATTCACGACTGTTATACGATACTTAAAGTGAGAATGGCATTACAAATTTTACTGTATCAAGAAGTTAAAGTATAAAATGACCGTTTGTGTGTGTGTGTATATGAATTGTATCCTGGCTTATAATATCTGCCTGTCAAGCACTTGTGCTTGTCCATATCCTTGCCATTCTCTTCAATTATTGATCGAGACTCGGCTCTGGCGCCGCCATTGTCATTTGGCCATTAATTAATATTTCATAAAGCCACGACAGTTTCTTGTACTTGTTTGTTGTTTACAAATCACTATTGATATTTATAAGTTTCATTGAACTGTGCATGACCCCCCATTGTGGCCAATCTAGGTGCAATAAATGCGTGCGCGGCACGTGATGTGATAAGAGGCACTGTTCAATGCACGCGTGTGTTTCTAAGATTGGGGGTGGGGGGAAGGCGGGGGAGGGGCTTCGCTACAGTGAACAAAGAAAGTAATGAGAGTTTAATGTCTTCCAGTGACAGGTAGTCCCCATCAATCACACTATCCCAATGACTTTTTGTTTAAAAAGATAGTGTTTAGCTATATGCTTATATTTCACAATTACTCATGTTAAGATTATTTTCTCAATAGATTCAAACTAAAGATATCCGTAATAAAAACCCATAGTTGTTGAAATGTATACTATTATTATCTAAAAGTTATACCATCGTATACACGTATACTATGATAAGGTACCATTTATCATATGTATAAAGTTTATTATTTTTTAAATCTAGTTTGCATCTGAGTCTGAGTTTATTTGTCGCGTTTTACTTTTTCTAACAACAACAAAGCTTATTCTCATTTTTATTAAATAGATCTAGATAAAAAAAATTACATATTATAAATGCAAACATATTTTCAACTGTCTTCCCCCCCCCCCCCCCCCCCCCCCCACTAAAAGATAAATGGTAAATGGGCGGTATGTAATACGTGAATGTATAATTCTATGTCTGGGCACTGGCGTTGTCCGCGAGATCTTATTTCCGATTCAATGTTTCAAAACACGAAGTGAATGGCCGAGGGAGGAAACTTCATTTTTCACCTGACTGCATCCACGAGATGTAAATATCGGCTTAGAGAGAAAGGGGAGGGAAATGAGGCTTGGTGGGCAGACATGCAAGGTGCAGCATGTTGGCCATTCATGGTTGTGTAATAGCGGCACGCGTCAAGTAGAACCAACCTTACATTCATAAAGAAAAGATTTTAATATTTCTCTAGTAAGTTCCATTATCAATTCTAATTTGTTTTGGAGACTAAATTACAGACACAAATAAACAACTCTAATATTTGATTAAGTCTGCTACATTTGCTCTATAATTTAGAATGTGAGGTTGTGAACAACGGGATCCATGCTTAAATTAGTCATGGAAACGTCCGATATAATAATACATTTTTAAGAACAAAAATTCGTGCATGTATTTTAAAATGAGCTTTTAAGGTGAGGGGACTGCTGTAACGGTCGTTAAACTTTCTAATCCAGGCAGTGGAATCATTCCTTGTTTAATCCGTGTTTCTGGCTCTTTATATTGGATATTTTATAAATTATTTTTTTTTAAAATTATTCATTCATTATTCTCTACGGGAAAACACCACTCATAAAACTCTCAAAAGCCAGTTTGTCGTCTGCTGTGATAAATAAAAAGAATTTATTGGTATCTTAACCTAGCAGACCGCCAGGTGTATTGATAAAGCTGCTTAATTCCCGTTACCGGTGCTATAACCTTTCATAAATCAACGAATCAGAAATAGCGCGACCTGCCTGTCGACTGCTGCTGTTTCCCGCGCTAATCATTGAATGAAAAATGGAGGTAACAGGTGGCGCGCGTTACACGTACATAAAGCACAGTGCTTTGTTCGGTGAACAAATGTGTGTTTCTTAAGACACAAGCACGGAGAACATAATACACGTATGTTGTATACTGAACTCATTCAGTGTAGTAAAATTGGTGAAACATGCTATTGTTATAATCTTTCGTTTCTAGCCTGTATAGTAGGCCTATAAATATTTTAATGTAATTTTAATTATGTGTTGTCCTGGTTATGGTTTATGTTAAGTTTATTGTTTCGATTTCCCCTTATTATTTCTCCGTGTTTTCAAAATAGAGAAGTGTTATCTGATTGACTTAATCATTAAGTTAATGAACTGCCCAATGGTGTGAATTTTAAGCATTATCGTAAAAAGTATACTCCAAATAAGTATACATATCAATAATAAAAATACATACAATAACATTGTTTGAGCTGTTTCATTAAAACGTAGGGACATTCATATTATGATATTAAAAGGAATATATCCACCACTGCTTACTATTTAATGAGACTCCCCTCCCACACTACCACTCCCCTCCCACACTACCACTCGTCTCCCACACCACCACTCGTCTCCCACACCACCACTCGTCTCCCACACCACCACTCGTCTCCCACATGAAATTGTTGTAATCAGTTGTACTCATTCGTCGTCTGTTCAATATACTTGACCTGGTTATCTCCCGCCTTTTGTCTCTCTATCAGATCGGCTTTAATACGCCTCTGTACGTATGAAACGTGTATACGCATGAACTGCATTCATTTGTGAACATTTCCAGAATATCTAATTGACAATATTTATTCGATTCATGTACAATAATATATCACCCTCCCCCTTGGGCTCGTTTTCTCTACAAAAAAAAAAATAATAAAAAATAAACAAGCATGGGCTGTTTCGGGTATCTTGTTTGTTCTACAGATTATAGTTTTTGAGTCTATGTTTTTAGATGAGATGGCGTCTTACATTTAGAACTCAATTTGTTTCATTCCAGAAATCCAAACATGAGGAGTATATTGTCCTGAATGGCATTGCCCAGCCGGACTACAGCCAACACCTGTATGACGCAAGGGTCAATAACCCTTCTCACGCGCCGGTGAGGGTCTAGGCTATGTTCTTTGCTTTGTTTGTTGTATTGTAGGCTATGAAAATATTGTTGTCCGGTATGTCTGTCACGTTTTGCCTGTTCGTTGTGTCTGATCCGTTTGTCACGTGTGCCTGTTCGTCATGTCTGTCTGTCACGTTTGCCTGTTCGTCGTATTTGTCCGTAACGTCTGTCACGTTTGTCTATTCGTCGTATGTGTCCGTAACGTCTGTCACGTTTGCATGTTCGTCGTATTTGTCAGGATCGCCTGTCACGTTTGTCTGTCAGTATGTCCGTCAACTCTGTCTTCAATGTCTGCTATGTGTGTAGGCCTGTGTATCGATGTCCACTCAACATTTGTAAACTTTAATATGAATCCATCCTCAATATCTTTAAAAATTGTCTTTATTTACAATCTTTAAACTATTGTATTTGTATTCCTATGTTTAAAAACGTTGGCAGTATTATCTGTCAATTAATATATTATTAAAACAAAAGCGTAAAACACATGTAGGCTATGTAAATTGACTTGACACGTGCTACGTGTAGTTAGTCCTTTCCCAATGCCCCAACACACACACACACACACAGGCATGTACAGAGACCCCTTTGTACGAACGAAAAACGGCAATAGTCACACACACTCGCACTCACGCTCGTACACCCTTTCCAAAGACCATATGAACGAGGTCACGATTTGACTGTGCTTGTCTCCCCTTGTCCCCATTTAGTCATCGGAGGTTCACTGTCTTATTCCTTTTTTTTAAGAAGATCATCTGCCGAGCCCGCTAATGAGGGCTTCTGCCTTTCCATAACAGTGAATGTAGGTCACGTGGTTCGGGGGGGTCTCCTTCTAAACAGTGTACTTAAGTTGGCTAATTGAGTCTAGAGAGACATCCACTACCACCTGGGATGTCTACACATTGCTACTCATTCTTCAAACTCTAGAAAAAAGATCACGAGGAAGGAAAAGAAAGAGGCGGAGAGCCGAGGGAATAAAATCTAAATTATTTTCATATTTGTAAAAATAAAATGTACTTCAGACTAATTTCCCCTTCCATTTATTTTTTCAACAAAATGAAAGTAAAAAAAAAATTGTTTTGGATATTTTAAGATGGATACATTTACTTTCATATTATTTATTTTTTTAGTTTTATATATTAACAAATATTTTGAATATAGAGTGTGGCGGTCGTAATGCGGCCAACATAGTAGTTGTCTAGTTTACTAGGTTCGATTTGTGATTTAAAAAATTATAACTTATCATAGGGGTCAGTGATTCCAATGTAATACTACGGTATCCGATGTTTACTTGATAATTCACTAGCAGCTCAGAATTCAACTTGAGACCATAATATATTGGCAGGCGTAGGCCTACCGAAGGTCCTGGGTTCGAATCCTGGTGGAGGCTAGTATTTACTCCCTTAACTTCTCTGAAGGGTGCCCCTGAGTTTACCCATCTCTGATGGGTAGGCTAGGTACCTGACTTTGGGTGGGTAAAGTAAAGCGGCTGGGCATATTGTGCTGGCCACACAATCCCCTAGTATGCCGTAGCCACAGAAACCGCAGTTGAACGCTGCTAATCCAGCCCTATGGATCAGTTTGGTCCGACGGGATACTTTACTTTTTTACACTATTTCTAAAGTGGGTCATGTGACTTACCATCCCCCCCCCCTGTTGATTGTATATTTTTGATCTAATGAGACGTTTCCTCCGCCAGGACGAGCACCAATTCATGGAGGTGAACAGACAAGCAGAAGATAGGTACAGTGACGCGTCGTCTGGTGACACCGGGACCAGTGACAGTGGGCGGGGTGCTAGCGAGGACGAATGTCACGGCCACACAAACGTAGATGGAGGTAAGTGCTGAACGTTTTCCCGAGATTTTATATTAAGGAAGCATAACTCAACCCCTCTGTCCATCCATCTATCCATCAATCAATCTATCCATTTATCCATTTATTTGTTTAGCTTATACGCCTCCACCCATTTATCCATTGCATCGATCTATTTATCTGTCTACTCATTCATCCACACCTCTCTAGTCTAGATCCTATTCATTCATTCCTCCATTCGTCTAACTGTAGAATTATTTCCATCTATTTAACTATCTACCAATAAGATATAACATTGCATTTTATCCTCAAACCCTTAAAATTGATGTATAAATATAGTGTTTAATGTATTTTTTAAACTATAGGCCTACACACACACACACACATATATATATATATATATATATATATAAATTGAATAACATTATATTGAAATGTATAATTCATCATATCACTATCCTTCGAGTATCCGCCTTGACCAGACTTGAATAAGATTACTTAGTCTCACTCTATTGTTTACACCAAACATCCATTTGTTATATCGTCTGCTGGGTCTAAATAAAGATTGTGGAGCGGAAAAGATGGAGAAAGAGAGAGAGAGCGTAAAACTAACAACTTCTGACAGAATTCTCTGACAGATCACGGTGAGGAAGATCACTGGAGAAATAATAGAGGTCAGTTGTGATGGAGGTTTATTTTGAAAGTAGCCATCTTGGTTTTTTGAGTGGATGTGGAGGTTGGAGAGAAAAATAAAATGGAGGAAGTAGAAGGCAAGCCTGGCCACAAATGTATCCCTGTCAAGATGGGCCACGATTGGTCAGTCGGTAGCTGGATCTGATTGGTCCGTATGGGGGGAATCTTATTTCTTGTGTCAACATCTGTACTTCCTCGCAGGACTCGGGAAGGAATGGTCGGATCCTGGGGAGATGGCATCTCCGAAAGTGGGTCATGAATAAAACATACGGCTGTAACCTCATTTCACGTGCGCCAATGTGTCCGTGCCTTGTTAGTGTGTCATTAGAAAATTGTGTCAAGGCTCTGGTGTCTTTAGAAAGCTGTCCAAAGACTCGTGGTTCTAAGCCTCGTGCAGTGACTGTGCCCGTCTTTTGATTGTCTTTTTTTGTGTGTGGTCATTTCCTGTTTCTATTTTACGCCAAAATGACAGGACCCAGGTTTTATTTAATTTCCATCTTCTGCTTGCGCTTTAATGACATTAAGCCTGGACCAGCGAGCGGAGGTGGGAACATTAGTTCAATTGTCAATTTTGGTATCAATTTTGATCATTTCTTGTAAATATTTTCTTCACACAATCAACTTGGAATTTTTAATTATGTGACCCTTTTAAGGTCACGGCAGCCCAGGGTTGACCCGGCGGCCCAGGAGGATAAGGCCTGCATGCTACAGACTTCCGGTAGGAGGGATTTGTGGGGCTCGGATGATAGCGGGATATTTTATTGACCTTCGGCGTACCCAGGAGACTTTGTGCTCATAGATTTGTGTGTGAGAAAACTGTCACGTGATTTATCTAACTCCCCACATCCTCCCCCACTCAGAACTGCACCATTGACATAAGTGAAATTGTTTACCCCCCCCCTCCCCCCAACCAATTTCTCCTTTCCCTTGACAAACGCGGACTTAAAATTAATGTGGTTGGCGTAGACTATCGGTTATGTGCCCAGGAGTGGTATGGTTGGTTGTGTGCCCAGGACTGGTATGGTTGGTTGTGTGCCCAGGAGTGGTATGGTTGGTTGTGTGCCCAGGAGTGGTATGGTTGGTTGTGTGCCCAGGAGTGGTATGGTTGGTTGTGTGCCCAGGACTGGTATAGTTGGTTGTGTGCCCAGGACTGGTATGGTTGGTTGTGTGCCCAGGACTGGTATGGTTGGTTGTGTGCCCAGGGATGGTACGGATTGGTTAACAGATATTTCATTGAGGAACACAAATGTGAAAACTAACGAAACAAACAAAAAATCCATAATCTATTTCTCTGAGAGAAAATTTTTATTAAAAGCTGCAAGACTTCAAACAGCCGTGTGTGTGAATTCATAGATGACTGCCTGTAACAAAATGTCAACATTATAGCCACAAAAAATGTTACAAAATGTCAACATTATAGCCACAAAATTTTTTACAAAATGTAAACAAAAACTAAGAGGCTTTATATACATCCTACTATTTACTGCTCGTTTGTTATAGAATTTACTTTCATCTTCATAACATGTACCGTTTTTTTTTCTGAAACCAGGACCACGCCACTGTAGATAATTCCACAACCGCGCAGTCTTTTTATGTGACATTATTTGTTTTAGACGCTACAGTCGCTGTTTCCTTTCCACTTTGACCTTCGACGTCGGCGTTATCGCCCTTAACCTTTGGCGCAATCTTACTCAGAAACAGTGAACCCTCGCACACGCCTCGCCTTGAACCATCAAATCTACTCTCGCCCTGCATAATTTCAGTTCGCGAATTATTGTCCCCGTTACTTATGCATGTGCCAAGGCCGTGTTGTGGTATAGGCCTACTTATACACCAGAAGTAACATTTGGTACACATGTAACGTTATCACGTTACACTGTAGGCCTAGTGCTAAAAAAACAAAGACGTAGGCCATCTATTATGCATCATTATAGAATACGGTCGTACGTTAAAAACCTGATGGATTGCGTAATTGATGTTATACAAATAATCTTTCCTAGTATCACCTTTATATGATACTTGAAACTATATACAAACATAACATCAAAGCTTGTATAAGTCTATACTAATACTAATACTATCAATATAATAATTTGTATGGTATAAGAAGTTATATTGGCCAAGTGGCTTTGGTACACAACGCACTCGTTCCTTTATCTCCCTCTACGCCGCCTCCCACCCCCCACCCCATCCCAACCACGAGAGATCATGCGGAATCTCCTCTGGCACTGACCTCTGTAAACATCTGTTACGTCTAACCTTTAACCTCGCGGTGTCAACTGAATTACATTCGACCCCCGGAGGCTCTTCATCAAAGCCTTACGTCACCAGCCAGGTAGACCTTGATATCAGCAGCAGATAATATTTTTGACACGAGACAAGTCTGCATTTAGCGGCTTCACGGAAACAAAGAAAAGAAAGACTTGGTGTGGAATAGGCCTAGTATCTAGTTGTAACGTTTGATACAAAGTTAGACAGACAAAAGTTGCAAAGTACTTAGAATTACAATTTCTGATATTAAATATGTTCACTAATCTATTCATACATGTCTGCTATTGAATATATTCGCCAATCTATTGATAAATGTCTGATATTGAAACTATTCACCAATCTATGCATAGATCTACATGCCTGCTATAGAATCTATTTACAAATCTATACATAGGCCTACATGTCTTATATTGAATCTATTCACCAATCTATGCATACATGTCCGCTATTGAATCTATCCACCAATCTATACATAGGCCAAAATGTCTGCTATTGAATCTATCCACCAATCTATGCATACATGTCTGCTATTGAATCTATCCACCAATCTATGCATACATGTCTGCTATTGATCTATGCATACTATCTATACTATTGTTTATAACTGACCCAGAAGATATAATTAATTATAGAAACAAAACCCGAATACAATAGCTCGCTACTACGGTTCTGTTTCTTCAAATAAATAATAAACGAGTTCTCTATATTGACACAAGTTACGTGTGTGTTGCGGGATGGTTTCATGTGTGTGTTGTGGGATGTTATGTGTGTGTTGCGGGATGGTTTCATGTGTGTGTTGCGGGATGGTTTCATGTGTGTGTTGCGGGATGGTTTCATGTGTGTGTTGTGGGATGTTATGTGTGTGTTGTGGGATGCTATGTGTGTGTTGTGGGGTGTTATGTGTGTGTTGTGGGATGTTATGTGTGTGTGTGTTGTGGGATGTTATGTGTGTGTTGTGGGATGCTATGTGTGTGTTGTGGGATGCTATGTGTGTGTGTTGTGGGATGTTATGTGTGTGTGTTGTGGGATGCTATGTGTGTTGTGGGATGTTATGTGTGTGTGTTGTGGGATGTTATGTGTGTGTGTTGTGGGATGTTATGTGTTTGTGTTGTGGGATGTTATGTGTGTTGTGGGATGTTATGTGTGTGTGTTGTGGGATGTTATGTGTGTGTGTTGTGGGATGTTATGTGTGTTGTGGGATGTTATGTGTGTTGTGGGATGTTATGTGTGTGTGTTGTGGGATGTAATGTGTGTTGTGGGATGTTATGTGTGTGTGTTGTGGGATGTTATGTGTTTGTGTTGTGGGATGTTATGTGTGTTGTGGGATGTTATGTGTGTGTTGTGGGATGTTATGTGTGTGTGTGTTGTGGGATGTTATGTGTGTGTATTGTGGGATGTTATGTGTGTTGTGGGATGTTATGTGTGTGTGTATTGTGGGATGTTATGTGTGTGTATTGTGGGATGTTATGTGTGTTGTGGGATGTTATGTGTGTGTTGTGGGATGTTATGTGTGTGTTGTGGGATGTTATGTGTGTGTTGTGGGATGTTATGTGTGTGTTGTGGGATGCTATGTGTGTGTTGTGGGGTGTTATGTGTGTGTTGTGGGATGTTATGTGTGTGTTGTGGGATGTTATGTGTGTGTTGTGGGATGTTATGTGTGTGTTGTGGGATGTTATGTGTGTGTGTTGTGGGATGTTATGTGTGTGTTGTGGGATGTTATGTGTGTGTTGTGGGATGTTATGTGTGTGTTGTGGGATGTTATGTGTGTGTGTTGTGGGATGTTATGTGTGTGTTGTGGGATGTTATGTGTGTGTTGTGGGATGTTATGTGTGTGTTGTGGGATGTTATGTGTGTGTGTTGTGGGATGTTATGTGTGTGTTGTGGGATGTTATGTGTGTGTTGTGGGATGTTATGTGTGTGTTGTGGGATGCTATGTGTGTGTGTTGTGGGATGCTATGTGTCTGTGTTGTGGGATGCTATGTGTCTGTGTTGCGGGATGATGTTATGCGTGTGTGCTAGGGAGGAGATCACTAACGTCTCTCGAGGCTGGATGGCCACCCAAGCGGAAACTCTCTCGTGCTGATCGAAGACGGAGCGAGTGAAAGAAATCTTACAAGGGCAGCTTGAAACCCCGCACACGTCCACAGTGTATTGTAGCCCTACGGGGCACGCACAATGTGCTAAACACAAGCTGAAAATTGTGCTGAACACAGGCATTCGAAGTGTTTCAAACTCAGAAATTCACAATGTGCTAGCTATACACGTGAATCGGCAACGTGTTCAAGTCTTTAGATGGGGGCACGGTGGCCGCGTTCGACTGGTGCACCGAAGGTCCTGGGTTCGAATCCTGGTGAAGGTTAGAATTTGTTCCCGGTTCTGGAGTGTGTCTCTGGGGCTACCTAGCTCTGACCGGTACCTGACATTAGTAAACGTAGAGTAAAGGCGGTTGTGCATTGAGCTGGCAATACAATCACCTATTATGCTGTGGCCACAGAAACTGGTTAACGCTGCTTCACTGGCCCTATGATCAATATGGTCCAAAGAGATACTTTACAGTGCGTTTAACACAGATATCCACAACTTGGTAACAAAGACACTCACAAAAGCGTCACATTCTAACGCTAAACACCGGCGCACGCGTCTGGCTAATCACACAACTCCCATGTCATGTTGACACCCATTTAACACGCTGACCTATCGACACCGACCTTTACAACAACTTTACTTGTCTGCATTCCAAATAATCACCAGAGACAGACCAAAATCTATAACTTATGAAGTAAAAACCACAAATGCTTTGTTCGATTGTAATTACCGCTGGAGTATTTAATTGTCTTTCTCTCTTATATCTACACAATTAACTGGAATTCTCTTTTGTTTCGTTTGGTTTTCCATTCATTGCAGCAGACTCTATTGTAGAGTTGGCAGTTTTATTTGTTCAATCTATCCCACGAAAACATGAGTATTTAATTAACTCGATGCCATCTTTCTATTAAAACTCCCTCTCCCCCCCCCTCTCTCTCTCTCTCTCTTCCTCTCTCTCTCCCTCTCTCTCTCCCTCTCTCTCTCCCCCTCTCTCTCCCCCTCTCTCTCTCTTAAACATCCAACTTTCTTGTTTGTTTCGTCTAAAATTATTGTTTATTTGTGTGTATACTTTTCAACTGTCTACCAGCATCTAAAAAAATAGAATTAAAATTACGTCTGGAATGTTCTACCCTTGACCTTGTATGACACGGGTTACATCACGTTACGGTTACATTGAAGCATCCATTACTCATTACTCTCTGGTGGTGACCTTGTAACACGGGCACGCAATATACGGCGTTATGAATGAATACAGTGTACAACCCTCACCCCACCGACCTCCACCCCCAACTTCCCCCAATCACCACAAGTTGTAGGTTTGCCTGGCCATGATTCCAGCTTCCGGCTGAGAGATCCTGGTCAAGTTTAACCTGGCATGCAGTGCTCATTTCCTGTCTTGGTAGCAGCCACCCCCCCCCCCCATCCCCTTCCCCTTATTTCTCTTGTAAACCTTCCCCTGCCCACCACTCTCCCCTCCTCTTATGTTCTAGTTTTCTCTCTGGAATAAAATGTGTGTGTGTGTTTCATCCTATTGTATGTGTGTAGAAAACAAGTAACTCGTGTTAAACTAAGGGAATTATGAAGAGTTATCTTTCTTTGGCGGTTACTAAGCTTATGTAACAAAAGCTCTTTGGTTTTAAATATTTCATGTCCTGGACATAGACAATATGGGGGGGGGGGGGGGGGGGGGAGTAACAACATTTCTACATTTAAAATGGTTTAATTTCAGGAAGAAAAAAAAAGGCAGCGTAAAATTGAAAGAAAAATTTAAAAAAAAATTGTTGGATAATGTTTGTAGAGAGACACGCACCAGATTGTCACGGTGACACGTGTTAAAATATATTACATAATATGTGTCAATATGTTCTAAATCTGGAAATATAAATAATATGTATATTAAATATCTCCACATTCGTTAAGGGATAATATTTTGGTTTGTTTCTATCATTGAAAGGTGGAGAATCGCAATGCTTCATATTAAAATACCTATTGCCCCAAAGGTTTACATGACCACTGCTTGCCCCATGGTTTACATGACTACTGCTTGCCCCATGTATTACATACATGACCACTGCTTGCCCCATGGTTTACATGACCACTGCTTGCCCCATGGTTCACATAAATGACCATTGCTTGCCCCATGGTTTACATGACCATTGCTTGCCCCATGGTTTACATACATGACCACTGCTTGTTCCATGGTTTACATGACCACTGCTTGCCCCATGGTTCACATAAATGACCATTGCTTGCCCCATGGTTTACATGACCACTGCTTGCCCCATGGTTTACATAAATGACCACTGCTTGCCCCATGGTTTACATGACCACTGCTTGCCCCATGGTTTACATAAATGACCATTGCTTGCCCCATGGTTTACATGACTACTACTTGCCCCATGGTTTACATGACTACTGCTTGCCCCATGGTTTACATGACTACTGCTTGCCCCATGGTTTACATGACTACTGCTTGCCCCATGGTTTACATGACTACTGCTTGCCCCATGGTTTACATGACCACTGCATTCTTGTAAAAAAAAACTATTTAATGCATCTTTGAGGGTCTTTCGCGTGCCATGGAAAATAGATCTGCGTGCCAAAGGTCTTGCAAGCATTTCATAGGTTGGCGACGCCTGTGTTATGGGATGAGGGAGGGAGTTGTTGTGTAAACGGGTGGCAGGGTTCTCTATCGGGTGGGGAGGGAGGAGGGAGGAGTTCTTGTGACTTTTCCAGCTGCTTGCAAAACGAAAAAGAAGCCTAAAACCCAAGTGTGTCACTCTTTAAGTTGAACATTTTTATTCTTTAATGATGTTGGGGAATGGAATAGCCGATTGTAGTATTCAGAATCCCCCCACTCCCCCCCCCCTTTCCAGCGCCCCTGTCCACCAATCCATCTGGAGTGAACGTTTCTTCCTCCTCACTGCGAAAGGGTGGCCGCTGTGAAATTAAGGCCCTCGTGTGACGTCTCGTGTGGACAAAATCTGGTCACATTACCACGAGATTGGGGTGGAAGGGGGAGGGGCGGGATGGCAAAAATCAATATTTGTGGATTATTGATAGAAATATTGTTGTTTTTTTTTTGCTTGACAAGTTATGTGGAAGAAAAAACACTCTGTTGGCGTTTGGCTATCCATCTCTGTAAAATATAAAGAACGCACTTCGCACACATTTCACTTGAAATTAACAAAAACGTTAGATAATATAATGAGCATATTGACAAGTCTTAACGATTATGTATACATGGTAAACCTAAAAGGTTGATACATTTCAACACTTCCGATCATATTAATTTTCTTCATTTACTGAAAAAAAACATGCATATGTGCTGTGTTTCTGGTTGTTCTGCAAGTAAGAAAAGATGTATTGGAGAAAATCATTTCCAAAATCACTTATTTTGAATGTAAGATTTTTAAAATTTATTTAACCGGAAGTACTTGTCTGCATTGACACTTTACCTGTAGAGTTTAGTGCATGCTGTTCGTAAACTAACCAATTTTAATTAAACTTAACTCGACTAACACGTCGAATATTAATTATCGCATATTCACTTTTGATGTTTAAAACGGATTCCTCATAACTAATCTTGTAGCCTTTTTACATTTCTAAAAGCTATACTTGAAGAAAGCCCAAAATGTTATTTAAACTTTGTTGCCGGAAATAAATCGGAAGTCCGTGTATGTATTGGGCCCAAAAGGTCCGCCGGCCTCATTAAAACTTGTCAATGCCAACTGTATTCAAGAAGTTAATTTGCCGCCACTGTCAACAGTGTTTAGAAGGATATTCTGGTTTAGGCTATCCAGGAGTCTTCTGAAACACATTGTCAAAGTTTAACAAACATAAATCAGATAGGCCTACATTCAAATTATATAATATTGCATAGTTTCAACAATCAAAAAGTTCAAAGGTCATATTTCAATCCCGATGACCTCTTAGAGAGACATAACTTCAATAGTTTTTTTTATACATAGAATTCTCATTTTCTCTCGTTTTCTCCATCTATTTCTTTCTATGTGTAACCGTTTTTCAAAATGTGTAGTGTAGCCTGTGGCTATAGTATTTGTCTGCTCCTGTTCTAGGAAGTGAGTGGAGAACTGTTGATACAGAAGTTGAATCAATTCTATTTTTAGCCTTTAAAAACTGTTATAAATAAAGATATGACACAATGTTACGTGGATGCACTCAAAAAGCTGTGTGATTAAATAACGTGACAATGTCAAATGTGCTAGCTGTGGGCTTTAACCATCACCGTGCTAACTATATGGCTCAACCAAGTATTAATGTGCCAACTTTATGGCTCAACCAAGTATTAATGTGCCAACTGTATGATTAAACCTAGTATCAATGTGCTAACGGTAGGCCTACGATTCAAACCTAGTAACAATGTGTTAGCTGTGTGAATCAATCATATATTAATATGCTGAGCGCCTTGACGTTAGAATCAATCAAACTTACCAAAAATCGACTTCCTACTGGACACTGGCTAAACGCGACGCGTTCGTGATGGAAGATTTATAAGTTCACGTTGACCTCGTAGACTCCCAATCACCCACCCACCCCAGCTACACCCATCCAAAAATTTCTGAAACTATTCGTTGTGAGGATTTGATCTATGATTTCTGTTTGGCTGAAACAACCAGAACTGATGACATGGTCGAAGTCAGTAGTTTTGGGATTTATTGGCTTTTCCACATCAGCTCGCCATCGACTGTGGTCTCGGCCTTCAACATCTTTCTAGTCTCTCTCTCTCTCTTTTCTAAATGTTAGACGTATCCTGCACCAGCTCTCTTCATAAGCTGGTCTTATGGTCTGTACGTTTTATAATACGTTAAGGATTCTAACAAAGGGCCTTTACATAATATAATTTATATATTTATACTAACTAGATTCTAACAAAGGTCCTTTACATAATATAATTTATATATTTATAATAGATTACCCAGCGTTGCACGGGTATCAATTAGATTACTATTAGGGCAGTTTTTTTTCCATTTTTTTTTAAATACCCTAAAAAGAATCGAACTCAGGCCATTGCAAAACTTAAATGGACGTCTAATGCAAATAGGTCACGTGTCTGATATTGACCAATGAGCATCGAAATCGACACAAACATTATATTATTTGTGTGTGTATGTGTATTACCACCTTTTGAAGCATTACCCCAATTACAATACAAAAAGTGTTAATACAATCGCCACACTAACAAATAGACCCATAGGAAAGATATCCTATGAAAACAGGTAAAATACTGTATAACTAAGTTGACCAACGCCAAGTCACTTCTAAGAACCCCCCCTCCCCTCCATTTTCATCACATAATTCTTTCCCATTTCATGATAAACATTCACAGTGTCCTTGAAGAAGGCAGTAAAAAAATTCTTTTGGTAATTTGTATTTTTTTGTTTTGTTTTTTTCCAGATGTGAGAAAGGTCAAGTTTGCGCCATCCCCGACTTCCGGTGTAAACGCAACCCACGGCAATGTCAACCATGTTCGTTTTCAACAGGCCCAGGTCGTCTCTGACAATGAGGAGATTCCGGGCTCCCCGACTCCCATGCTGTCAGAGTCAGAAAAGCTTCAGGCTCACCACTGCTACATTCGACGCTCCTTCGACAAGCTGCCCTCGCACGGGCTGGGGTACCCCGCTGGAACCGCCGCCCGGTCTACGCCTTCCCCGACGCCCAACAACTCCGGTGGGTCAAACTACGGCGGCCGACACGCGGGCGCCGCCAGGTTCGTTCCTTCCCAGCCCGAGAGTAACGACAGCGACCTCGGCGGCTCCTCGTCCCTGAGGATGAAGAAATCCGAGCACCAGCCCCAAGTGTTGCAGACCTTCTCTTCGCCTTATGCAACGGGCATTCCCACGTCCAACACGCATCCTGCCTGGAGACGGGCGAAAGGTCTGGACACCAGTTGGCGGTCGAACACGTCCAGCCCCAGCAGGCAAGACGACGATGACAATACCACAACTTCCGGTAGCTACATCATCAATCCGGACGATCTCAGGGATGACGGTTACAACCCTGACATCATGGTTTGAGTGACGCCGAATGTTACATTTTTGGGATGGCCGTGTCCACCCGCTCCATAGTAAAGCCACAACATCAGCCTTGTGTATATGCTCAGAAAGACAATTTGTAGTTATGATCAATGAACATCATAACCTACAGACTCAATTTCATACAGCAAAAATATTTGTATGTATATATATATTCTATCAATATAACTGGCCTACAGTCTCTCGTACAATTAATTGGTGAATAACCGAACAATTCGTTGCCCAACCATCACCATCCAAGAATTTAATATGAACTTTTGCTTTTACAATCAATTAAACCGCTTGTGATAAAAATTATGAACCACTAAATTATTACGACCAAAAAAAAAAATGTAATAAGGGACATAACTCATGCCAAACCTGTTTGCCTTTAAGTATTCTCATCATTATCTGCCCTTTCAACAATCATCATCAATCGTCTTGATTAACCTTAACTCCCTTTGTCAAATGATGGACAATAGTTAAATATTTCTTCATTATTGTACACAATACATTAAAATGTAGGAAATTAGATTTTAAAATGGATATGTACATATGTATATTATATCTGCTGTGTAAGTCAAGAAAACCTGTTTAATTGATTTCATGTGATGTACTGCAGTCAGCAGTCAAATTTTAACACATTTTTTTTTTTATTACTCCTTTATAAAACAAATATTTTAATAATCACGTTTTATTTTCGAGTGTGTTTTTTAATAAAATGAGTGAATCAAATTTAGGTTATGGTTTGTAAGTTGTTGTTTTTTTTTTTTTTAATTTGTAAACATTTGATGAAAATAGATTTTAGCTTTAAATTTTGCCAAATATTTTCACTATGTACGTGGATGAGACAAACATATAGTTTGCATTTATTCTTTGGTTGTGGAATTCATCATTGTACTTTAGGATGAGTGATGTATTTGTGTGTGTAGTGTATTATATATGGTGAATTGTAGATGGTATAGTGCAGGGGTCAGCAACCTTTTGATAATAGTGTGCCAAAGTTGGATCCTTAATTCATTCAGCTTGACAACATCCTAAAAGTCAGCATGCTCTAGCTATAGATTTCTTGAAAAAAGAACTTGAATTGCGTTTTGGGGGTCTTCCTCCTGCCTTTGAATTCGTTCAGCATTCCAAGTGTAGGTTGCCCACCCCTGGTGTAGTGTGTATGTTGTATTGTATGGGGGTGTTTGTTATGAATGTTGAATAAGCACTATGTTGTTATTGTATGGGGTGTTGTTTGTGAATGATAATGATGTTTTCATTACATATTGTTTGTGATGTATTATATTGTGTTAAAATATGTTACAAATTGTGTGTGATATATTATACTGACTATGGATAAGTCTTTAATGTTATGCATACATGGTGAACCTAAAAGTTTAACGTGTAACAACATATCCGCTCCTATTCATTCATTTACTAACAAAACACATCTGTGTGCTGCGTTACTGCGATTAAGAAACGATGTAGAGGATACAATTTTATTTCATCTCCAAAAGACATTGCATCTATGATGATCTTTATCTATTTATAGATCCTGTTTTTTTTTCATAGCCAAGAACCGCTACTCTTGACTACTTTACTTTATAAACAAAGCTAAATATAACTCAACGCGATTACCACGTTGACAATTAATTCTTGTATATTTACTTTTGATGTTAAAAACTGATTCCTCATATAACTAATATTGTAGCCTTAGTATATATTTCTAAAAGACCGGAACTGAACCACGAAGTTGAAATAAATTGTTAAACACCAGCAAAAGGCGTAAAGATCATTTATTGAGGGAAATGAACCGGAAGTTTGTGTACACGATAAACCCTGGCCTCTTGAAAAGGTTAGGCCTCATTAAGACTTGTCCATGGTGTATGTCGTATTGTATGTGGTTCATTGAGTGTGGATTGTAGTTTGTGGTGGATTGTGTGGATGAACAAATTAAGACAAAACATGACTTTCTGTCATTGTGCCAAAAAATCAACGCTATTATCTGTGATAAATTCATCCGTATATTTTCATACTATCCATCAATTTCACCTTCTTTCATTCATATCCACATACATTCACTTCTATCATGAGCTGCATGAATTGCTCTATGTATCAGTTGATATGATGTATCATTCTCATTCATGCTATGCATCAGAACAAATGACTATATTGTAGCATTAAACATACATAGATTCAATATGCCAACATAATGTCTTGTTAAATATTTTTTCAAATGAAACATTTAAAGCCTGATGTTTTAAATATAATTCTCAGTTGGTAATGTAACAAATTAAAAATTGTGTTTTTTTCCTGTCTTCATTTTGTGTCATATTCTTAGAGGAAGAATTTTGTAGATAACATAACATTTTCAGATTAATATCTATTTCCATTTATTTGTTGTTTTAAATCCACTAATTTAATTTCTTTATATTGATTTCTTACTAATATTAATATGCCTAAATAAGACATTATTAATTTAATCATTGTTGATATAATTGTCTCCCTTTAAATGTGGTTCATTTAATATGAATAGAACAAATTTCTTGGAAGTTTTTCTTTTTATCATCAGCATTTGAAGTATTAAATATAACAACTTGTTTTGAAGTATTAAATAAAATAAGGCCATTTTAGGTATTAAATACAATAAGCCCATTTTAAGTTTTAAATACAATAACTCCCTTTTAAGTATTACAACAACTTGATTTTAAGTATTAAATTCGACAACTCGATTTTAAGTATTAAATACAACAACGGGATTTGAAGTATTCAATACAATTCCATTTAGAAAATCATATTTGATAAGTCATGAACTAGCTTGATACTTTTCTTTTCTTTCTATTCAATTATTTTAATTTAACAAAAAACATGAATAGTTTTTGTTCTATTGTCATTGGCTCAAGTCCCTAACATCTGGCTGGTTCTTTCAGCCCATGAGTCCCTAACATCTGGCTGGTTCTTTCAGCCCATGAGTCCCTAACATCTGGATGGTTCTTTCAGCCCATGAGTCCCTAACATCTGGATGGTTCTTTCAGCCCATGAGTCCCTAACATCTGGCTGGTTCTTTCAGCCCATGAGTCCCTAACATCTGGATGGTTCTTTCAGCCCATGAGTCCCTAACATCTGGCTGGTTCTTTCAGCCCATGAGTCCCTAACATCTGGCTGGTTCTTTCAGCCCATGAGTCCCTAACATCTGGATGGTTCTTTCAGCCCATGAGTCCCTAACATCTGGCTGGTTCTTTCAGCCCATGAGTCCCTAACATCTGGCTGGTTCTTTCAGCCCATGAGTCCCTAACATCTGGCTGGTTCTTTCAGCCCATGAGTCCCTAACTAATCCAGAGTGGAAGGCATCCACTCATTAGAAAGCTCTTAAATAAAATCCCTAATCCTCCAATAATATAATTTCCATGAAAAGATTGTCATTCAAACATTTATTTCAATTTTGTAACATAAGAAATATTTTATTCTAGTCACTCGTACATTTTTCTGTTGACTTTTTCTCTATTTAAACTGGGTTAGAGTTTTAACTTTTTAAATTTATAAAATATAATACATTGAAACTTCTTTGAAGCAAAAAAAGTTTCAATCTAAAAATATTAAATTTAAAACAAAAATAAAGTGCAATAATGCTTTTTAAAGTTTTTATTTTACCTCTAATCAATTCATAATAATTACACAAAAAAATCTGACTTTTATTAAACCTTGATCTACATTTGTAAAATTAATATCATTGTAGTTTGCAGATTCTGAACAAAATAATTTTTTAAAAGTTTTTTTTTTTAAAATAAGAAAAGGTTAATAAAAAGTAATTGTTAACACTTTTTTTAAATTTAGAATGTACCTACAGTAGGCTACATACATTGTTGGTTTATATTTGTTGGAGTCTTTAGAATTTGGTTCCAAGTATTGAACTTTTTTGTTTGTTTTACTCTTTGTTACAACCTGTAACCCTCAGTTTTAATTTTTTTGTTTAACAGCTTTAAAACAATTTTATCAATGGCCTTCTGACAGGTTGAGGTGGCCAACAACTTTTTAGTTTACAATTATTTGTTGTTTTTAATAACTTCATCATCAAGTGTTTGCCCTATATTCATTTCATGCCATATACAAGTTGTTGTGTTTTTTATACAAAGAGCATTTTCACTTTTTATTATAAATGAATATTTGAGGGCTATTTGTCTCTTGGAGAAATATGTCTCTACCAACTTAGGATTTTAGCTCATTAAAATATCATTCCAACATTGGGGCATACAAATTCTTCATGGCACAATTATTTTTTTTAAACACACACATACACATCAAATGTTTACAGCAAAAAACTGTTTGATATTGTTTTTCTTTGTATTGATGAATAAAATACAATGTACATGATTGATGCATGCTGGTTTTTATTTCAAAGTTTGGTATTTGAATAAAGTTATTCTAAGTCTATTCTCCAATTTTATGTTTATTTTATCATTATATAATTTATTCAAATTTTATTTTGTAATAAAGTTACATGTCCCAGCCATTTAGATGATTATATCTAGTCTATTGATGCACTAGACCAGGAGTCCCCAACCTACATGTGCCAGACTTGGAATGCAGAACTTCTTTCAATGGCACTCGAAAGACCTCCCAAAAAGGCAATAGATTCAAGTCTCTTGAGTAAAAGTAACGTACCCTTCGGACCAAACTGATCATAGGGAACTGAAACATCGTTCACAAGTTTCTGTGGCCACGGTATACGAGGGGATGTGTGGCCAGCACAATGCCCAGCCGCCTTTACTTTACCACAACTAGTGTCAGGTACCCATCAGAGCTGGGTAGACTCAGGGGCACCCTTAAGTCCCAGGAAAAAATCCTAGCCTGCACCAGGATTTGAACCCAGAACCTTCAGATTGTCAGTTGAATGTGCTGCAGTTCGGCAACCGTGCCCCATAAGTCTCTTATGTGCTTTTGGCTTTTGGTACGTTGAATGAAATAAAAAACCTATTTTGGCATAGTATTATTAAAAGGTTGCCAACCCCTGCACTACATAGACAGAGTTAGTCTATAGACCTTTTCATTTTATTAATTATTCCAAAAAAGAGGTCAATGTCCACGCCCCGGAGCATATACTTCCCTCAAGGAAGGGTGTCTATTTAAAGGACAAAAATTAAGATCTGAGTTTTCACCATTGTCTCGGGCAGAATGTTTATTCAATAGCTGAATAGTAGAATTGTATTTTTCCTTTTTATTATTCTAATAAGATATCAAGTTTCAAACAATTTACTCTCTACATAATACTATCACTTTTTACAAATTGAATTTCAGAACACTATCAATGCTTCAGCCATTCTAAAATAAAGTAATAAATAAAATAAAAGCAGGTAATGGAGGCAGGGGCGAAGCCAGAAATGTTTTCCAGGGGCAGCTGAACTTTCGTGTGACAAAGATTTACCAAATTTTTAGCAAATTTAGTACATATTTTTAAAAAATCAGTTGAAAAATATTTTGTTTTAATTTCAGGGGGGGCTTAGACTTTCGTGTGACAAAGATTTACCAAATTTTTAGCAAATTTAGTACATATTTTTAAAAAATCAGTTGAAAAATATTTTGTTTTAATTTCAGGGGGGGCTTAGCCCCCCTAGGCCCCCCCCCCCCCCCTATGGCTTTGCCCCTGAATGGAGGTATACATAGCAAGAAAGTAGGTCAGTGCAAGAAGGATTAAACTTTGACTGCTGGCCTCAAAAACTAAAAATACATTACCAAATTTTATATTTAAATTTCATCATTAAAGAAATAGTAGTACAACAGTATATTATAGAAACTGTCACAATGTTGGCCAGTAATACAAAAATAGTAACAACTCAATAAGTAAAAGTCTCCTTTGTTACAGACATTTGGGACAACAAGGAAGATTTGATCCCAAACTGTTGTGGCAGGCCCAGTGTAGTTGTCCACATTACTTGTATAACACCAACCAGAGAAGTGGAACAGTTTTAAAAAAAATGTTTGTTTTTCAGAAAAGCCTTGAGCTAGCTGGCAGCCTCATGGTGTGTAGATCTTGGTAGTGGTTTCCTAGCAACGAACATCACACAGTTGTAGTGGGTCTGCATCAGAGACAGTGAGTTCTGGGTGTAGGAACAGCGCACATTCATTTCTTCTTTCTACACAGTTGGAAAATCAAAACAAATAATGTGAGACTAAGCAATGGAAATTATTACATTTACAATACATTTATGCTTTTTTTAAAATTTTAGTTTCATTACATATTGTTAAACAAATACAGTATTTTTTGTTCAATACTTTTTTATTAAACATTGAATGAGATGCTTTAGAAACCTTCTCGGCATTTACCATAAAGACCACTGATCTCCAATGAGCAGATCAGACATGCCTACCTAAAAAAATCAGAATGAGGAACACCCAGGGTGAAAATGAGGAACACAGGGTCAAAATGAGGAACATATGCGCGGAGGCAGCGTTTTACGTCGCAAACACAAATGTTAAGTATATATGAATGAAATATATAAGTAATATTGTTCTACTTACCTATATACACTATATACATCCTATTTACAAGAGAAACTGTCAGTTTATTGATGAGTCGAGTCCCCTTTAAGAGACCTACAATAGGCACTCTTAAGGTCCTGGAGGTCTGTTTCTGAATACTCTCTTGCGAGTGCATCCCCAGGCCTGGACTTGGCAATCATCAATGCCTCAACAGTTTCATGGTTCAGGCGACTTCTAAATTCAGTTTTGTTCCTTTTAACAAGTGAAAATATTCTTTCACAATGAGCTGAGGAGTGAGGGATTGTCATGATACTGAGCATAATGTTGGGTAAAAATCTAAATATTGGCTCTCCATCTTCTTCTAATTTTCTAATTGATGACCAGGTAGCATCAAGTCTTTCATTGTGGCAACTGTCAATATTTGTAGACTGGTACAACGAGAATTCTAACTTAATGTCAGCTAAGTTGGCATCCTTTGGCATTATTGCAGGAAATCTATTAAGGAAGAATTCAATTGATGCTACAGATGACTCTGTCTGTTTGCTGACATCTATTACTTCTGCATGCTGCAGAAGCTCATCTTGAAAGGGAAGCTTGTCTCTGATGTACTTGACGGATGTTTTGTAAAATTCTTTTACCCCTTTGTAAAATTCCACAAGCCTTTCTTCTCTTAAATGGTACTCCTCTTTTCGGGAAATCAGATCTAAAGCTTCCTGTCCTATGTGAAGATCTACACTGTCTTTAATGAGTGTCTCATTCTCAACATTAACCTCTGTTAGGCTTTTGTTCAAAAGTGCTACAGGCTTGACATAGCGAATCAACAGAGCTCTCAACAGTTTTTGAAGTCGTCTTCTAAGAAGATGGATTTTGGGGGCATCACTTTGCAGTTCTGTATTAATGTTGTCAAAAGGTTCTAAGGCATCTTTTAAAAACAGACAAATGAGACGATTGGTGGGTGAAGAAAAAGTTTTTCTCAACTGTGCAACTCTTGTCTTATCTGCTTCTTTTGTAGCTGCCTTTTCTTGCTGTTTAAAAAAGTCATACAGTGACTCCCAGTTCTCAATAAGTCTTGGTAGACAACGTTTGATGCTGAGCCATCTTGTGTTGACATGCTTTAAGATTTTTTGCTCCTTGATGTCATGAAGAATTTGCATGTCTTTGAAGGCACCTAGTCGTTTACTACTCTTGTCTAGGTAGTAGTATACATCTATTAGTAGTTGGTCAACATTGAGGGGAAGACACAAAGCAGCCTTCTCAGCCGCTATGTGTATAAGATGGCACATGCAACCTGATAAGTACATGTTGGGCTGTTTTTTTAGCATTAAGCCATAAACACCTTTATTTTTTCCCACCATGACTGGTGCATTATCTGAGACAAGGGAAATGCAGTTGGTCCAAGGTATATTATGTACTTTGAATTCAGCCTCTATTAATTCAAAGATTCTTTCTCCTGTTGCAGAACCTTCACAGGCAGGTATAGAAAGTAAATTTGAAGTAACTAGTCCTGCTTCTGTATCAAATGTTCTAACAACAATGGGGAATAATTTGCTACTACCCATGTCGTTACTACCATCAGTGGATACTGTAAATGGGTATAGTTTCATGCGTTCACCCAAAGATATGGTTGACTTGGCTGCTATTTCTTTAATGATAGCTGTCCCTTTTGACCTTCCACATTGAAACTTTTTAGCTACATCGTCTTTCTTAAACATTAATTTAAATGCCTTGGTGAATTTATCCAATGCAGAAAGTGGCAAATTTAATTCAGTGGCTAAGTCCACAAGCATAACCTCTGCTCTAATTACAGCCGAGTCCGTTTTATCCAAGGAACCTGAAGCTGTTGGTGTAAAAAAATTCCCAACTTTTTTGGATTCACTAGCTATTTTAGAAAGCGCAGCGTGTTTCTGGCTAGCGATGTGTCTGGTAACATCATTCTTACCTCCATATTTAACTGAAAATTTGGTGTTGCAAACCGTACAATAAGCATTGCTATCACACGTTCGGCCTTTCTTCATGCATGGAAATTCTTCAGAGTATTCTTTTCTAAAACTTTGAGTCCGTTTTTTTGATGCATTAGATGTAGTATCAGTAGAGGCACGCTTCGACATTATCAACGATTCAACGAGAAAAGTTTTCAAAAGAAATGAAAGGTAAAAAACCCGGATGTGAGAGAAAAACATTTATATTGCGCGTTTTATTTTCATTTCGCATTATTACTTTAATGAAAACTTCGGCCTTTTCGGTCAGACCCATTTTGCGGAACAAACTGGTCTAATGCGGAATTGCGGAATGGGGGGTAATATTCGGTCATTTTACGGAACAGTTCCGGAAAATCCGGAACAGTAGGCATGTCTGGCAGATACAAAAAAATATAATCCAGGTACTTGACTTTTTAGTAACCAAAATTTCAGGAGGTTTTCAAAACCTAATTCACTTAACTTTGACTCAGATACATATATAATTTTTAAAATGTTTTTTTATGGGCCTTATAATGTGTACGCTAAAAAAAATTACCAATAAGCTATGTTCATTAAATACTGTTTTTAGAAATCTTATAATTAAAAAAAGTACAGATATAAAACACCATTATATTATAATATAAATTTTATCTAAGATCTAAACATAAAAAAAAAAAAATGACCTCTATTTCAAAGCCAATGTCCAGGATAATCTTCCTGACTTCCTCGTAGCTTAACTCAATGGACATTTCATTTGCTTGTCCTGCCCAGTGGTACAGCAATGGCCCTTCAATATACATCGAGGCATAATGACAAAAAATAATGGAATAAATATTAATATAATATACAAGTCAAGTATTCCTTTCATGTGCTCAGATAAACAGAAGGACAAAAACACCTTTCTTATCCCTTATGCAAGAACAAATGCATATAAATATTCTTTCTTCCCCAAGTGGAATCCAGGCATGGAATGGGTTGCCTGAACAAACTATGAAAACCAGTAACTTAACATCATTTAAAACACTAATAAAAAAGCAAGACTAGATTAAGACCACGGATAAGCGCAGGACGCAATAATCTTTTTTATACAAGGAGCATCTGTAACATACAAGATAAGATAGCATGTAGGTCAATCAGGCTAGTCAATCAGGCTAGTGAATCAGGCTAGTGAATCAGGCTAGTGAATCAGGCTCTTGAATCAGGCTAGTGAATCAGGCTAGTGAATCAGGCTAGTGAATCAGGCTCTTGAATCAGGCTAGTGAATCAGGCTAGTGAATCAGGCTAGTGAATCAGGCTAGTGAATCAGGCTAGTGAATCAGGCTAGTGAATCAGGCTAGTGAATCAGGCTAGTGAATCAGGCTAGTGAATCAGGCTAGTGAATCAGGCTAGTGAATCAGGCTAGTGAATCAGGCTAGTGAATCAGGCTAGTGAATCAGGCTAGTGAATCAGGCTAGTGAATCAGGCTAGTGAATCAGGCTAGTGAATCAGGCTAGTGAATCAGGCTAGTGAATCAGGCTAGTGAATCAGGCTAGTGAATCAGGCTAGTGAATCAGGCTAGTGAATCAGGCTAGTGAATCAGGCTAGTGAATCAGGCTAGTGAATCAGGCTAGTGAATCAGGCTAGTGAATCAGGCTAGTGAATCAGGCTAGTGAATCAGGCTAGTGAATCAGGCTAGTGAATCAGGCTAGTGAATCAGGCTAGTGAATCAGGCTAGTGAATCAGGCTAGTGAATCAGGCTAGTGAATCAGGCTAGTGAATCAACATTTATCAGTTTCCATGGAGCACCCACTTATATCAGATACCCATCAGAGCAGTTTTTTTAAATGGATCTCAAACCAAAGACACTCAGAATGGCATCTCTGCCACTAGACCACTGCGCCATGTATTGAGACATAAAGTAAAAACAATACTATATTTGAAAGGTTCATATTGTCAATAAAATTATTTCAAAATATTTATTATTCAAACAAAAAGGCAATATATATTTTCAAATTACTCTTTAGTTATTCAGCAACACTGACAAGAATAGTTTCTAAAAGCTCATTTAAAATAAGTGCTATTACCATGGTTATATATTCTAAGAAGAAGAAGCCGTTCAAAACTTTCTGACAAAATTTTGTGTGGAAATAAAAAGGCGAAAAGCTTTACCTAAATTGACCAGGTATCCACCAGGTACAAGGATTGTGTAGATGGTCTCCAGGTACTCAATGATGTTATGTGCTGTGTCCAAGAAGAAAACTGTCACAACTGCATTCCATGAATCTGTCAGTGATTTAAATTTTAAATCATGGATGGCTCATTAAGTTAAGTGGGTATCTCTTTGAAATTTTAAATGATTTTTTAAACTTTTTTAAAAACCTGACCAAATTGACAAGTAAGTAAGCATTCAAGCCTTATATTAATGACCTTCAGTTGAATCATCTTCATTAAAAAAATATATTTTTTAGTAAACATTTTAATCATTTATTTTACATAAATTTTAACAATATTTTTTTTTTGTAATTTTTCTTTAAATTTAAAAGGTATTTTTTATTTAATTGTTTCAAATTTTGGTGTCTGATAAAAATACTTTACATTGCTGAAGGTTTGTGTAGATTCTGTAATCATATTAATTGAGTTAAAAGTGAATTTGTGTATTTAATACTAAGTTATATAGTGTTGCTATTTATAACATTTGAAAAGCCAGAATGGCCCACCCATATTATGACTTAACAACCACCAATAAATGGTAAATATAATAAATGAATGCTCTATACAATTTTGTAACAAGCTTGCTCACTTGGTTCTGTATATATCTTTGTAAAATCTCCTGCCACCATGGAGAAATCTGCCTCTGGGCTGATCTGAAGAGGGGAGATGTCTGGAAACATGCACCGCCTAGTCTGATCTTTGGTGGCCAAGTTGTTGGTGTACTGGTGAATCCAAGGGTAGATAACTATGGAGTTTCTCTCCTGACATCTGAGTGTCAAAATGCCACCAAAAAAAATATTTACTAACTACATCAGATACATAACCTTATTTTCCCATATCACTAATGTCTGTAGGCCTATTGATCAGTTGTTTAAAATAAATGAAGCCCTGCCTTTTGTTTGCCTTATGCACGATTAAAACCATTTTTAAAGGAAAGTTTCCAAATTAGGGTGAATATAAAGGCTGGGGGGCACGTTTTAGGCACTTTTTTTAAATTTACCGACCAAAACTTTAACCACATAACTAGTATGGAATATCATTCAGGGCAATCAATTTTAAATATTTTTTTATGCATTGGTTGCCATGGCAACGGCCGCCATATTCGATTTTATAGGTGTTTTTAAAAATCTCCTCTATAACCTTTATAACTACAAATACAATATTTAATACATTTGGTAAAGATATGAATTTACAACAGAAGGCTCTACCCACTTTTTTTTTAAATTTAAGATATTTAATTTTCTATAATTTTTTTCTTAAGGCACTTTTTAAATAGTTATTTTTTGCAAAAAATACTGAACGTTTGCACCTATAAAATTAAAATAATTTTTTTTTTTAAAATCTAAGTAGACCATTCTGTTGAAATAGGTGCTTAGATAAAAATTACAAAGTCTCAATACAATCGGTAAAGAAATGTGACAGGAGTGGTAAAAATAAGGTACAAAATAATTATTTTGAGTAAAACGCAAAAAAGTAAGAAGAGTTTGAAAAATATTTATCAAGTACATAATATAACAATCAACATTAAATTTATTAGCAATAGTATAAGGAATACTGAAAAAAAAATTCATTTTGATTAGTTTGTAAAAAAATTTTTTTTACGAAAAATACATACTAAACCTATAAAAACAATAAAATAATACAAATCAGCATTTTTTTCTATAATATAAAATGAACCAACTAATACTTAAATTTAGCTAGTTCAAGTTATTGTAATTAGTATCAAGATAAAAATGGCAAAGTTTTAATAGAATATGCTTAGAAATGTGAAACTTGTAAGAAGAAGAAATAAAAATGAATATTTTTTGACAAACGCAAAAAGTCAGAAAAACATGAAAATAAAATTTTTTTCTTATAAAAATTCAAAATAAATCGCTTGTTTTTTTCTTTTGATTAAATGTAGTTAATTATTGCGTAAGATAAAACTACGTATCTATTAGTATAAAGAACTATAAGCATTTTGCTTTTTTACTGTGAGTTTCGAGGTGTCAAACATGTGAAAATTTTACATTTTCTTCACCGCTTATCTACATAGACACCATTTCAAAAAAATATATAAAAAAAACTTTTGCGCTTTTTACTATAAGAGTGGCATTTTTGTATACAGAAATGGTTGAACTTATTTAATTAAGTAAAACCTAAAAATCAGTACTCGAGTTGAATACCCCTAAAATGGGGTGCCGTACCCAGCCTTAAGTAACTTTTATGTTTATATGCATTTTTGATAAGTTAAAAGGCTGTGTAACCCCTTGAAGTCGGAGTGCAACTTAAGCACAGGTCAATGACAACATATAAGAAAAAAAAAATTTAACTAAGGGTGCGACTTATACTCGAGTATATACGGTAATTAAGGTGAAACTAAATCAGCAGTCATTCTACAACTTTGCTTTCATGATTATCTTCCTTTGATTCTATCTTACAACCTGTGCTCTTCATTGTAAGGTAAATATATAAGTAAGGTAACTTTTATTTGGAATATGGGAACAATAAAGTAACATTCACCAGTTTCCATGGCCACAGAATACAAGAAGATTGTGTAGCCACAATTTTCTTAGTTGATTATATATATTCTCTGATACCCTCCAGACCAAGAAGAAAAGCATTGTATGAATAACTTCATAACGGATTTGAATCTGCAGACCTGTCAAAGTCCCAAGAAAAAAAATCTGTATTGCCGGGGGGGGGGGGGGGGGGGGGGGGGGAAGGGTATGCATTATGTTATGTATTTTCCATTGGAAGATATATAACTAGTATTGTTTGTTTTTAATGTCAATGTAATTAGTTTAAACTTTTAATTACTATCTGTGAATTTAACTTTTAAGAAAATCAATAGGCCCAGTTATAAAGCTAAAATTTGTAATAAAGGCTCTAGGTCTATACTATAGGCTATAATTAGTCTATAGTATAATAGTCGATAGCCTAATACAGGGGTCGGGAACCCATGGCTCGCGAGCCAGATGTGGCTCTTTTGATGGCTGCATCTGGCTCGCAGACAAATGTTTACAAATGTTTTTTTTAGACTTTTTTATCTACATATTAATTGCATATCAATATTTCATTCTACAAATGAGCTTACGTTTACTGCAGCTCAACATCAGAAGAATTCAGAGACATAATTATTGTACTTTTAGTGTTGAAATTACACAAAATGCACACATATACTAGAATTTTTAGTTTTAAACATAATGTATGGCTCTCAAAGGATTTAATTTTCAAAATATGTGGTGTCCATGGCTCTCTCAGACAAAAAGGTTCCCGACCCCTGGCCTAGTAGAAGGCCTAAATAGTAATAGTAACTAGTACTAGTAGGCCTACTAAAAATGCTAGTAGCAGGCCTAGACATATTTATACCGTAAATGGCCTATACTACTATACCTAACCTAACCTAGTACTAGATAATTGTGAGCAACATGATAGGCTAAATATGCTTATGCTATAGACTAGGCCTAGGTATTTTTTATACAATATTTTCTGTAGTTATTTTGGCCCAAAAAAAAATTTTTTTTTCTTAGTATTGTAGTAATTTTAAGCCTATTCCTATTTTGTTTTTCAATGGTCAGTATAAGTTATAAGAGTAATAGGCTATTGTTACGAAAGTAGTTTTATTTCCATAATTATATTGGTTCTATTATTATTAATTAAAGTTAAAAAGAAATAATCTTAAACCCGAAATGTTTCCGTGTTAGGAATAAAACATGTATATGTCTAGACACTACGTCATAGATTAAAATGCGTCATATGTCAGCACGAGGGTTTGAGACCGTTAGTTAGTTCTAGCTTGGGCGCGAATGTGTGAGGACTGTTTCTTGACCACTTTCTTAAAAGATACGTTATCTCGGCTTAGTACGATATAGAAGAATCTCAACTGAGTAAGTTTCATCCTATAATATTGGTACATGTATTCTGTGTTACTGTTATATTCATAATTTCAACTTGTTGGAATAAAATTGTGTTTAATCATTCAAACAGGATTGTGGATTTCCTCTATATTAAGGTACAGTTTACCTAATTCACTTCATACACCGAAAACACATCCTACGAGCCAAATAAATATCAAATCTACTACAATAACACCAATACTAATTCTTATACAACCTTGTAGGATCCAAGAGGGATGTGAATCAAAAGAATGTATAAATATTACATTCCTAAATATAATATTATACGTCAGTAGCTGATTTCGCACGTGACAAAAGATTGGGGGCTCGTCCGGGATCTAAAGTTTGTATGTATAAGAAATTGAGGATATACAACTGTTTTAGTGAAAACGATTTACAACAAATATTTATTCAATTTCTGTCTACGTGGGAGGCACTGTCTGTGTTCGGACATACTATTATTTCAGCATTGTACACAACCATCCTTAAAATTTATCTGCTACGAATTAACAGTGGTGTAAAAATATTTCAAAGGACTTTATGAAAGGTAAAGTTGAATTTTTATCTTCTATTTACGTCATTGATATAAAAACATGGCGGAAGCTAATCTTATGCTGGAGCAATTGAATATTTTTGCTATCACGTCAGAACAGTTAAATAGCATGTCACTAACCCAGTTAAAAGAGATGTCAAATTCTCTGGGAATAGACATTACTGAAGTTACACCAGTAAGGAGTAAATTGATTCAAGGAATTAAGGACTGTTTGAAAAGACATGGTAGAATGCTTGAAGAAAATACTATGAATAATGAAGAATCAGTGGTTCTCAATGTATCAGAAACCCTGAAAACAGACATAAATAACCATGAATTTAAAATGAATGCAAATGAACTAAGTGCGGACATGAAATTTCAGTTAGAAATGAAGAAGTTAGAAACTCAAGTACAATTACAATTGGAGAGTAAAAGGATAGAAGCAGAGAAAGAGATAAGATTGGGGGAAATGGAAAAAGAAAGAATCGCTAGTAATGAAAGGATTGAATTAGCAAAGTCTCGTTCGTCAACTCATACAATTCAGGAAACAAATAATGTAGAACTATATAAGTTTAAAAAGCATATTCCAAGCATGGAGAACATAGACATTGATGAGTTCTTTATGGTCTTTGAGAGAAACTCGATCGATTATAATTTTCCTGAAGATAAGAAAGCAGTACTTTTACGTTCAGCTCTAACAAAAGGCAAGGCTCTAGATGTTGTATTGAATTTGACTCCAGAGGAATGCAATAATTATGAACTAATAAAGAGCAGAGTACTATTGAGTTATGTTCTAACTCCAGAAAAGTATAGAAAGTTATATCGTGAGTACAAGAAGGAACCAGAAGTTTCACATGTTGACTTCCTGAGATTAGAGAAAAAGTATCTTGATCGATGGTTACGATCTAAGAATGTGAATAAAGATTATGAAAAACTATATAATCTCATACTGATGGAGGATTTTAATGAGAAGATTCGCACTGATGTAAAAGTTCATTTGGCTGATCGTGGTATTGAAATAGCAGAACAAGCAGCAGTTAAAGCCGATGAATACGTCATTATTCACCCGCATAGCCATTATTTTCAAAACGACAGAACAAGTTTGAGGACTCAAAACAGTAATACAGAGAGGAAGTTAAGATCAACAGAGGATAAAAGTAACCCAAAAGCCGATAAACAAGAGAATTCAAGTTTTGTACAAAAGAGAATTACCTGTACATTTTGTAAGAAAGATGGACATATGAAAGAGAATTGTTGGAGTCTACATAAAGAGAAAAGACCCATTAAAAACAAGAACAACGTGGTTTTATCGCACATCGCCGTACAAACTGAAACTCAAATAAACAAAACTGCCCACAAAAGAATTAAAGCTGAAAGAAAGACATCTGATGTTAGTCATGAGGAGATGGCGAAACACGCATGTCCAAGTTGCTCAAAGTCAGAAAAAGTCTTTGAAATGAAGACCGAGGCTATTGAACATTCTAGTTTTAACTCCAACGGGAGTGTGACAGATGAACAATCAGTAAATAAAACGTTTACTTATGGAGGCAGTAGTGTAGCAAGAAACTCAGTAGGCAGAGAACTACCCGAGTGTATGCTATCGGATGTTAGCGAGGGCTATGTGTCACCTATAGATAATCCAGCTAGAGAACGGAAGATTAAAATTCTACGTGACTCCGGTGCTGATATATCTCTACTGTTGAAGAATACTGTACCAACGTCGAAATTGACTCATACAGGCCAGTATGCCTTAATCAGTACTATGGCTGGGACACTTACGACACCGTTACATCGTATACAGTTGAAGTGTAATTACTTCACTCGACCTGTTACTGTTGGGATAGTGAAGAAATTTCCCTACAGAGGCATTTCATTACTTTTAGGAAGTGACATTGCCAAGAATCAGGTACATCCTGTACTTAAAGAACCCAAATACTCTGTTCAGTGTAGGAATACTGAAAATTCAGTATGCCAGAGCTATGGAGAAACAACAGATGACTGATGAATCGACAAAGAAACCAGAACCGACACCAGAGATTGACTTACAAGCAACCTTCATGACGGATGTTCTAGGTGGTCACTCAAGTCATACTGATCAAAGTAATTTGTCGCCTAGACAACTACTCATTCTTGCTCAAGGCAGAGATCCAGAGATCGGGAAGCTAAAAGAGGAAGCAAAGAATGAAGGAGAGTTAGAAACAATGGCCGCAGGTTATTACCTGAGGGATGAGTTGTTGATGAGGAAATGGAGAGGGAAAGAAAACGACGATGAAACATGTAGCGAAGTACATCAAATCGTGGTACCCACTGTATACAGCAAGGACATACTACATATGGCCCATGATTCACCGTACGCTGGTCACCTAGGGATACAGAAAACCTTCGACAGGATTCTTCCATATTTCTTCTGGCCTGGCCTACGTCGTGACGTCACATCGTTTTGCAGATCATGTCATGTCTGCCAGATGGTCGGCAAACCGAATCAGACCATTCCGGTAGCTCCTCTACGACCCATACCAGCATTCTCAGAACCCTTCAGTCACATCATTATAGACTGCGTCGGTCCGTTGCCTAAAACTAAGGCTGGCCACCAGTATCTGTTCACTATTATGTGTTCGGCAACAAGATTTCCAGAGGCTATTCCTCTACGTAACATCAATGCCGACAAAATCTCTGATGCACTTATCGGATTCTTCACCCGATATGGACTTCCAAAAACCGTGCAGTCAGATCAAGGTTCAAATTTCACATCGAAGTTATTTCGCCAAGTCTTAGAACGGCTGGGTATTCGTCATGCAGTATCGAGTGCATATCATCCACAGAGTCAAGGCGCACTGGAACGATACCACCAAACATTGAAGAATATGCTCCGTACTTTCTGTTTCGAGCATAACGACGACTGGGATCGTGGTATTCCCTTCGCACTCTTCGCAACCATAGAGGCTGTACAAGAATCTCTTGGATTCAGTCCCTTTGAACTGGTATTCGGACACACAGTTCGTGGACCACTAAAGCTGCTACAAGAGACATGGTTATCATCCACTGAAGACACTGGTCTACTGACATACGTGGAGAACTTTAGAAATAGACTGTATAATGCATTAAAAGTTGTCAGATCTAATCTTTTGCAGGCACAAGACAAGATGAAGGTCTATTATGACGTCAATGCAAGAGCCCGTATCTTCCAACCTGGTGATAAAGATCTCATGCTGACGCCACTGTCTGGTCAACCCCTGAGTGCCAAGTTTACAGGACCCTACGAGGTTATGGCTAAGCTTAGTGAGGTTAACTATCTTGTAAAGACCCCTGATAGACGGAAATCGCAACGAGTGTGCCATATCAATATGTTGAAACCATACATTACCAGAGAAGAACAAAAAGTTGTTACATCGGTAAACACTGTTATTAAAGTCGGGAATAATTCACCTGAAATTGAACGTGAATTGGCGGAAAGCAAATTACAAATCACAAAAGTTTTAAAAACCCGTAATGGAAAATTGGCACATTTACCCGCTTGCGAACAATCCGCTATCAAAGGTCAAATTAATGAACATATTAATATTAATCTATTTGCAGATGTATCCAATAGAACAAGGCTGATTGAACAAGAAAAAGTCAGTTTCTCATGAAATGTTTCTTTTATGTCATTCATTGTATTAATTAACATGTATATTATTGTAAATATGACAATAAATAAACTATGTTTTGAATTATTACACTATGAAACATTACAGAACAAAACTTCAAATTCTACTAGAAACAATCATACGTTGTAAGGTAAAAGGTAACTATTGCATACACCAATTGCACACACACCGGTATTTAACTTGAATACATCCACACTTGTGTTTGTTCAATTAATTCTATTGATGTGTTTTGCAAATTGTTTGTTTTCTATGTCGTCATGTTATAATTTAGATGTCTTATTTTATGCTATGTAAAAACTAAATCAGCTGAGATTATCACATTTTAAAATATTCTTGATGTCATAATTTAGACATCATAATAATTTAATAACTGTAAATCATTGGTTAATGATACAATAATCGGTTATAAATAAATTAAACTTTATAAAGAATTATCTATCCATTATTAATCGGTTCCAATTATTTGGGTAAATCATATCAATTATATGGGACTTGGTTATTGGTGGTAATGGTTTTATGGTCAACGTTGTACACACAAAAATCATAATTGTAAATATTAATTGATAAATAAATGTTTAATTAATAAGCATTTGCTGAAGTAAGTTTAGTAAGGGTGATGAAAAAGATTGACCTACGGGTTACTGTTTGAGATATGAATATTTATTAATGTGTAACATACACTGGTAAGATAATGTGATAAGGGATTCCATAATAACAACTTTGTTATTAAAGGTATATGTAATATATGGTTTATTTTAATCTTAAAAAGATTGTCCAATAGTCAATTAAATTTTATGGATAGTTTGGGAATTCGGTTTATATTATGGGTACTCTACAAAGAATTCCATACTTGACACTGTCTGTAATTCCTTTGTGTCTTAAGGGGGGACGACTGTTACGAAAGTAGTTTTATTTCCATAATTATATTGGTTCTATTATTATTAATTAAAGTTAAAAAGAAATAATCTTAAACCCGAAATGTTTCCGTGTTAGGAATAAAACATGTATATGTCTAGACACTACGTCATAGATTAAAATGCGTCATATGTCAGCACGAGGGTTTGAGACCGTTAGTTAGTTCTAGCTTGGGCGCGAATGTGTGAGGACTGTTTCTTGACCACTTTCTTAAAAGATACGTTATCTCGGCTTAGTACGATATAGAAGAATCTCAACTGAGTAAGTTTCATCCTATAATATTGGTACATGTATTCTGTGTTACAGTTATATTCATAATTTCAACTTGTTGGAATAAAATTGTGTTTAATCATTCAATCAGGATTGTGGATTTCCTCTATATTAAGGTACAGTTTAACTAATTCACTTTATACACCGAAAACACATCCTACGAGCCAAATAAATATCAAATCTACTACAATAACACCAATACTAATTCTTATACAACCTTGTAGGATCCAAGAGGGATGTGAATCAAAAGAATGTATAAATATTACATTCCTAAATATAATATTATACGTCAGTAGCTGATTTCGCACGTGACACTATGCGTTTACATTTATAGTAAAGAGATGTAGGCCTAGAGCTAAAAATGTTCCGCTTTCCAAGAAAATTTGATGTCACGCAAAATTGTATTTTTTACAAATGCAAATACCGGTAATACGGTAGGCCTATTGATTAAGATGGCTGGTTTATATGAATATGGCATTGCATGGGTAGGCCTAGAGATTCGTTCTTAGTTTGTTTGTTGTTGTTTTATATCCGATTATTTTTTAAATCACTACATTTTTTAATGAAAATATGTTGTAATCAGACTTTAGCGGCCACGTCTTAACACTAAAACGTTTTGTAACAACCAGATTTGGCTATCAAACTATTAGCCTAGGCGTACGGTATAATGAAAAATAACGGAAATAAAAAATAACGGAAGTGAAAAAAACTAAACCTAACATTTCCGGGCTCGCTCATTTTTTTTTGGTTTCAGATTTTGACATTCGACATTACAGACAGGAAAAATAAAAAATTGCAGAAAATCAGAATTTTAAGGGTTTTGTCGGAATGTGGGGTTAAAAATCTGTATAATTCCGAGAAAATCGGAAGGGTTGGCAGATCTGAATCTGAGACCTTCACAATGGCAAACCAAGCTTTCACTTGACCACTCAAGTCTCATCATTCTTCAAAGTATGCACAAAGTACATTTAGATTGCTTTTGATAGCGTTTGTACTAATTTCAACCATTATTTAGAAATATGTTTTCACATATTTGAATAATTAAATGTAAGTATAAAGTATACAATTAATAGGCATACCTCAGTAATTGAATAATTATATGTAATAATGTAAGTATACAGTATACAATTAATAAGCATATCTCAATATTTGAAGCTATTATAAGTGGTTTGATAAAAACGTGTTTCATAAGATGACATCAAATAATTTTTTTTAATTCACAAAATATTCACCTGTTTAAGATAAAGTTTGACGCTAGAAGCATGTGTAGACTCCATTCGTTCCCTTGACATGAATAACCCAATCTGGCAAACTCAAACACTAATCTACCCATCCCGGCACCTGGCACTAAAATCTTCACTTCTGAAGGTTTGCGGGAACTGAGAAAAATGTTTTAGGTCTTCAATTAACCTCACAAAAAAAATTTCATACAAAACAATTATAATTTTTGAAAAGTTTTTTTTTAAATGCACTGTTCAATATATCTATGATCAGTTTTTAATTCTTTCACATGGTCAGGTTCAAATGAATTATTTTTTGCAAAACAATCTTTTAAATCTAAGCTTTTACAGAGATGTGGATACCAGAGGTTTCAAAATATTTCCTTTTCAGCAAAACATAAAATTGAATTGAAACTTCATCTTGAGAAATCTTCTTATGTATTAGCTTATAATTATAAAAAGGTTATAACATTATCATTGAGTTGTAAGTAAAATAAATTATATTTTATTCCGTTGTCAATATTTAACAGTTATTATAATATACAAGTTTAATTTACATAAAAAAAGAAAAACTTTTCATGCCATCAATCCATGGATATACAAGTTTGTGTGGCCACAGCATACAATAAGATTGTGTGGTTAGCACAACGTCCAGTCACCTTTAATTTTTATTTCCCCAAGAATGGAATTGTGTGGCTAGTACAACATCCAGCCCCTTTTAATTTTTACTTCCCCAAGTTTAGGATTGTGTGGCTAGCACAATGTCCAGCCACCTTTAATTTTCATTTCCTCAAGTTTAGGATGGTGTGGCTAGCACAATAGACACACACACAAAAAGCCTACCCACCCAAGTCTAGTGAGTACAGCATGCATGACAGGTTGGTAGCACGCTTCCCTCTCAGCCCTCCCATCTTCACTCCAGTCCCTCATTATCTGTCTCAATGTTGTTTTCACTTTATCCATTTCCTCTGAAGTTGGTGGGGCACAGTCTGCTTTTTTTACTCTTTCAAAATCCTTGAAATAACAAAAAAATTACTTATCGGCATGACCTAATGAAAAAGCTGTGCATTGAAACCACATCAATATTTATTTTTATAGCTTTAAAAAAGCTTTTTATGAAATTAACATATACAAATTTTAAAGAAGGAACAAAGGCAACAAAATAATACCAACAGCATCTGAAATGCACTCTTCCTTGTTGAGGAACATATATTGATAATCTTGTAGTAAGAGTTTAATGACTTCATAGTTATGTATGATACAAGTTTGTATAGTTTCCAAGTTGTCCATGTAGCCCATTATTCTGTTCTTGTGCTGGTCACTCAAATTATTGTAAGAAACTTTACTTAGGTGCAGTCTCTTCAAACTATGCATTCTGCAGTTAAAGAAGAAAATAATTTGTGAAAATATCATCGCAAAAGGAATTCCTTCAAGTTTTATGGTCTACAACAGGGGTCAGGAACCTTTTTGTCTGAGAGAGCCATGTACACCACATATTTTGAAAAGTAATTCTATGAGAGTTATACATTAAGTATTAAACTAAAAATGTTAGTAAATGTGTGCAAGAGTTATCTCCCTTTAATTACAATGAATACAGGGTTGCTATTTTTCTGTCTTTTAGGTCAGCGGAGTTTATCTCCTTTAGGGTACCACTTCTGATGCTGAGCCGCAGTAGACTTTTCATTTGTAGACTGAAATATTGACATGCATTAATATGTAGATCAAAGGCGTCTAAAGAAATATTTCTTTTATAATCAAACATTTGTCTGCAAGCCAGATGTAGCCATCAATAGAGCCTCACCTGGCTCGCGAGCCATAAGTTCCTGACCCCTGGTCTACAATATAGCCTTGACAAGGATATAGCAACTAGCATTTTTCTGGGTGTCTCCTGTAAAAGGTAAAGTCTAGTCAGACCAAATAGATCCATAAGGACGGCTAAGCGGCATTCACGAGTTTCTGTGGCAATGGCACAGTATGGGGATTGTGTGGCCAGAACAATGCGGAGCCGCCTTTATGTTCAAACCACACAGTTTAAGAGTTTTCAAATGATAGCTTGGCACATGTGGGTGGCATTCTGAAATCAGGATTACACCATGGGTGCCACACACTTAAAGCAGTGAACCCTGAAATCCTTTTCAAAAAAATTTTTGAAACCTGAAACCTACATTTGAAATTTTACAAACCCTGAAATGTAACACAACTCCTCAAATTCAAATACCATATTTTATATACCGGTATATATATATATAATTATAATTTAATTTAATATAGGCTAAACCAATAAGCATAGTTAAGCATAGTTTTTTTTACAATGTCTCTGCATATTATGATAGGAAAATTATGTCTTTAAAATGTTTTATGTGATTGTGTTATTGTTAGGCCTAAGATTACTTTGGTTATTGATAAATGTCTTGAAAAATCTATAAAAAAAAGAACTAGACAAATCTAAAATCATAGAAAAACATACAAAGATGTTTTATTTTAATAATTTAATAACATCATTCCTATTGAAGTATTGATCTTATCATAACCCTTTTGTTTTTTTTCAAGTTAGGCTAGCCTATTTTAAAAATATAATTATAATGTGTTTCTTTATTCTCCATTTACTTTGTTCTAAACTTTCTAGGTCAGTTACCAATAATTGTAATTTAAATATTGTATTCTTCTTCTTCTTCTTCTTTATGTGCCAGGTCTGGAACAGACATCGGCGGTCATGACTCTCCATTCTTTCCTGTTGTTAGCTTTTTGCAGAAAGTTATTATTACTTATGTTGTTG
>OX421502.1:7396594-7624094 GCA_949126835.1 Anisus vortex | reverse complement strand
TTCTTTATGTGCCAGGTCTGGAACAGACATCGGCGGTCATGACTCTCCATTCTTTCGTGTTGTTAGCTTTCTGCAGAAAGTTATTATTACTTATGTTGTTGTTCGTGGCCCATTCGTTCAGGTTTTCTACATATGTTAGCCTTTGTCTTCCTCTGTCTCTCTTACCAGATATTTTCCCACACAGAGCCAGTCTTTCTATACCATTTTTCCTATAGATGTGTCCTAAAAATTTTATCTGTCTATTCCTAATGGTGTTAATGAGTTCTCTTGAGGTACATGCTGTTTTCAACACCTCTGCATTAGATTTCTTTTCAGTCCATGATATTCTCATCATCCTTCTTAGAAACCACATTTCAACTGCCTCCAATCTTTTCCTTGTTTCATTATCAATAGTCCAACATTCACATCCATATAGAAGAACAGACCAAACATACCCCTTCAGTATGCGCATTTTGGTACATATTCTGATATTCCTGTCTTTCATGATACTGCTTAAGCTCATGAAGCTGTTTTTAGCTATTGTGATTCTTCTCTTTATTTCTTTGTTGCATTTGCCTTCCTGTGTTATTGTATAGCCTAAATACTGGATAGAATTGATTTGCTTGATGTTTTCACCTTCACTGCCTAAAGTACATCTTGGAGGTTGTTTTTTCTTAGAGATTACCATTACTTCGGTCTTACTGAGATTGAGTGTTAATCCTTTAAGTCGGCTCTCTTCTACTACTGTATTTAGAATAGTTTGCAGGGCACTTTCTGATTCTGCTATTAGTACTGTGTCATCTGCATATCTCAGATTATTTATATTATTTCCTCCAACTTTAATACCATCTAGGTGTTCGATATTCCGGAGTATTATTTCACTGTAGATGTTGAAGAGGTCTGGTTATAAAACACATCCCTGTCTTACTCCTCTCTTTATTGGTTTGAATGCACTTAACTCCCCTTCATATCTAATGGCAGCTTCTTGCTCCCAGTATAGTTTTATTATTATTCTGAGGTCTTTACCATCTATGTCCAGATCTTGTAATATATTAAATAGATCTTGATGTTTGACTTTGTCAAATGCCTTAGAATAATCTATAAAGCATAGATGCAGGTCTTTTTGCATCTGGATGCATCTTTCAATTAACATAGATAAGGTGAAAATAGCATTTCTTGTGCTTTTATCTGCAACGAATCCAAACTGGGTTTCTGAAATTTCCGGACGGATTTTACTTCTTATAGGGCGTTTGCAATCCCGTGACAAAAGGCACGTGATTTGTGTTTACTTTGAGTAATGGTGTACAATTAAATATGGCCGCTGTATTAATAAAGTTTCATATAGGCTCGAGCTTTTTTTAAATGATGTGTTGTGTTTTAAGTCTTATTAAGATTTAAGCTGTATTATGTCTGTTAAATAAAATAGACTATTTTATTATTATCATAGACATAGATCATAGACGATGTGAGCCTATTAGTGACTTGACTAGATAGCCTGTTCACCAACAATATCGCTTGACATCGTAGCCTAGCCTACGAAACATTAAAAGTGTAGGCCTATAAAGTGAAATTGAAAGCGTAAATAGGTCTAGCTGGCCCTAGCCTAATCACATTAATCAATTAATATACAGTACTACTATTTACCTCCTTATTTTTGAGTAGGATAGCCAATATTCAGATGTGAATTTCGCATGATAAAGAAGTACTTCACTTTCACCACGTTACGTTTGTACCTCAAGTGGGTTCTATATTTACACAAATACGTCACTAAATTTACACAAAAAAACTTAAGCTCCGCCTACTGAGAACGCTCTATTCTTTCCATGATTATTCTGAGGAGTATTTTTGTGACATGATTCATTAAGCTAATTGTTCTGTGTGATTCACACTCTGTTGCTCCAGGTTTCTTGGGTATTGTGATGAAAATTGATCTGCTTAAGCTTGAGGGGATCTTACCAGTATCATATATTTTGCTAACAAGTTGAGTTATTTCATTTATGCCTATTTCTCCCAATGTGTCATATATTTCCACTGGAATGTTGTCTGGCCCTGGGGCCCTACCATGTTTCATTTTCTTCATAGCATTCTTAACCTTGTCTTTTAATATTGGTGCGCCTTCAATATTTTTGGTAAAAGCTTGGTTTTTTCTTTCCTGTCATCATCAAATAGTTCCTCAATATATTCTGCCCATCTGAATAGTATGTCTTCTTTGTCTAACAGAATATTTCCTTCTTTTGATTTAATGCAGCTTGATTGTGTACCTTTTCTTTTCCCAGATATTTCTCGTATTTTCTCATGTACTAACTTATTATTTTCAATCTTGCTGTTTTCCAGTTCTGCGCATTGTTCATTAAGCCAGTTTTCTCTAGCTTCGTTGCACTTCTTCTTTATTTCTTTATTTAGGACTTGATATTTCTTATAGTCCTTTTTTGCCAGTCTTCTATGTTCCATGAGTTCTAGAATTTCTGTCGTGATCCATTTCTTGTGTTGTTTTCTGTTTTGTTTTGGTAAATTTTCTTCAATCGCCACGTCAATGCATCTATTGAATTCCTGCCAACTCTTCCACTTCGCATAAGTTGTCAAGTGCTTCAAATTTATTTTTTACAGCTATTGTAAACTTCTCTTTCAAATTATCATCTCTTTTTAGAAGGCTAGTTTCAAGTTTGGGTTTAATTTTTGATTTCTTGAGTTGTTTTAGTTTTAGTTTTAAATTACATATGACTGGGATATGATCACTGTCACAGTCTGCTCCTGGCATTGATTTTGATGATCTTACAGCATTTCTGAAACGGTGTTGAATCAATATGTAGTCGATTTGGTTTCTTGTTCTGTCTCCTGGGCTACTCCATGTCCATCGTCTTCTTGGGTGGTTCTGGAACCATGTATTTGATATGAAGAGGTTATGTTCTTTTCACCATTCTACTAATCTTTCATCACGGCTATTTATCTCTCCCAGACCAAAAGGACCAACGATGTTTTCTATTTTCTCGTTGCCGACCTTTGCATTGAAATCCCCCATTACAATCTTGATATCCTGCGATTTTAGTTGTTTCATGACATTATCTAAATCTTCGTAGAATTTATCCACTTCTTGGTCTTCATAGTCTGATGTTGGAGCATAAGCTTGGACAATACCTACGTCGAAGGGCTTTCCCTGTATCTTAATCGCTGTAACTCTGTCTGACACTGGCCAGTAATTTTTCACTGATTTCGCTGTTTCGGGATCAAGAATGATGCCGACCCCTTTTTGATGCTGTTCCCCTCCAGAGTATATCATGGAATAGCCATCGGTTGAAAACATTCCAGCTCCCTTCCATCTTACTTCTGACAATCCAAGTATATTAATATGGAGTCTTTTCATTTCTACATTTATGTTTTCCAATTTTCCCTTTTGCAACATTGTCCTGATATTCCACGTTGCTATTTTTATGCGGTTTGCGGGTGCTGACAGTTGCCAGATGACGGTCTGGTTCCACCTGTCGCACATGGATGTCCATACCGAGCAAGGTGTTTTTCAGAACCCCATTCACGCTGTTAACTTGATTCTTTGATTTCTTTTGATTTTTTCTTTGCAGTCATTACTCACAGTAGGTTGCAATTGCTTTCTGTGAAAGCAGCTCCCATACTGGGCGGGTTGTCCTAGCCATTGTGCCTCAGGTGGCATCCTCTGCCTAGCACAGGTGAAGGGGTGACCAGTTCCTGAAATCTTTGTCAGCTGCTCACCACTTCTATCCATCATCTGCCTTCCATGATGTCACGTAACCCTGATCGGGGGGCTAAACGGATACTCCCCCCCTGCCCATGAGGTGTCCCGCAGGCTAGCGGAGGGAAGGAGGTGCCTTACTTCTCCTATTGATAGGGTTTACCCTATCCCGCCACTTACTTACTTACTTACATACCACTTACTTACTTACTTACTTACTTACTTAAATACTTACTTACTTACTTACTTGCTTACTTACTTAACTACTTACTTACTTACTTACTTACTTACTTACTTACTTAATTACTTACTTACATACATACTTACTTACTTACTTACTTATTTACATACTTACGTACTTACTTATTTACTTACTTAATTACTTACTTACTTACTTACTTACGTGCTTACTTACTTACGTGCTTACTTACTTACTTACTTCTTTACTTCTTTACTTACTTAATTACTTACTTAATTACTTACTTATTATTTACTTACTTACTTACTTACTTACTAACTTACTTACTTACGTACTTACTTAATTACTTACTTACTTACTTACTTAATTATTTACTTACTTACTTACTTACTTACTAACTTACTTATTTACTTACTTACTTACTTACTTAATTACTTACTTACTTACTTACGTGCTTACTTACTTACTTACTTCTTTACTCATTTACTTACTTAATTACTTATTTACTTACTTACCTATTTACTTAATTACTTACTTACTTACTTACTTACTTACTTACTAACTTACTTACTTACTTACTTACTTACGTGCTTACTTACTTACTTACTTTTTTACTTCTTTACTTCTTTACTTACTTAATTACTTACTTACTTAATTACTTACTTACATATTTTATTACTTACTTATTTACTTACTTACATACTTACTAACTTACTTACTTACTTATTTACTTACTTACATACTTACTTACTTATTTATTTACTTACTTATTTACTTACTTACTTACTTACTTACGTACTTACCTACGCACTTACGTACTTACGGACGTACGGACGTACGGACGTACTTACTTACTTACTTACCTACGTACTTACGTACGGGCGTATGGACGTACTTACTTACTTACTTACTTACTTACTTATTTACTTACTAACTTAATTACCTACTTACTTATTTACTTACTTACTTACTTACTTACTGACTTACTTACTAACTTACATACTTACTTACTTACTAACTTACTTTCTTACTTACTTACTTACTTACTTATTTACTTACTTACTTACTTACTTACATACTTACTTACTTATTTACTTACTTACTTACTTACTTACTTAATTACTTATTTACTTACATACATACTTACTTACTTACTTATTTACTTACTTACTTACACACTTACTTACTTACTTACTTACTTACTTACTTAATTACTTACATACTTACTTACATACATACTTACTTACTTACTTACTTACTTACACACTTACTTACTTACTTGCTTACTTATTTAATTACTTACTTACTTACTTACTTAATTACTTACCTACTTACTTACTTACTTAATTATTTACTTACTTACTTACTTACTTACTTACAAAACCTACTTACTTACTTACTTACTTACTTACTTACGTGCTTACTTACTTAATTACTTACTTACTTACTTAATTACTTAATTTCTTACTTACTTACTTACTTACATACTTACTTACTTACTTACTTACTTAATAACTTACTTACTTACTAAATTACTTACTTACTTACTTACTTACATACATACTTACTTACTTACTTACTTACTTACATACTTACGTACTTACTTATTTACTTACCAACTTACTTACTTACTTACTTACTTATATACGTGATTACTTACTTACGTGCTTACTTACTTACTTCTTTACTTCCTTACTTACTTAATTACTTACTTAACTACTTACTTATTATTTACTTACTTACTTACTTTCTTACTTACTTACTATTTTACTTACTTACTTACTTACTTACTTACTTACTTATTTACTTATTTACTTACTTACTTACTTACTTACTTTTATACTTACTTACTTATTTACTTACTTACTTAATTATTTACTTACTTTCTTACGTTCTTACTTACTTACTTATTTCTTTACTTATTTACTTACTTAATTACTTAATTACTTACTTAACTAATTACTTAATTACTTACTTACTTACTTACTTACTTACTAACTTAATTACTTACTTACTTACTTACGTGCTTGCTTACTTATTTACTTCTTTACTTCTTTACTTACTTAATTACTTACTTACTTACTTACTTACTTTTTTACTTATTTACTTACTTAATTACTTACTTACTTACTTACATACTTACTTACTTACTTACTTATTTACTTACTTTCTTACTTACCTACGTACTTATGTACGGACGGACGTACCTACTTACTTACTTACTTACTTACGTGCTTACTTACTTACTTACTTACTTTTTTACTTTTTTACTTACTTAATTATTTGTTTCCTTCCTTCCTTACTTACTTACTTACTTACTAACTTACTTACTTACTAACTTACTTACTTTCTTACTTACTTATTTATTTTCTTACTTACTTACTTTCTTACTTTCTTACTTACTTACTTACTTACTTACTTACTTACGTGCTTACTTACTTACTTTCTTCTTTACTTCTTTACTTACTTAATTACTTACTTACTTAATTACTTACTTACTTATTTACTTACTTACCTATTTACTTACTTACTTACTTACTTAGATACTTACTTACTTACTTACTTACTTACTTACATACTTACTTACTTACTTTTTTACTTACTTACTTACTTACTTACTTACTTACGTGCTTACATTCTTACTTAATTACTTCTGTGACGCTTGTCACATTTATTTTTAAACTAAGGAATTCGATGTTTGAAGATTTTAAACTACACGAAATTTTAGGTCAAGATTTTACTGCTTCCTTGACCCTCTAGGTGGTGTAAGATAACTGAGATTGGAGGCCCAACCTCAATTCCCCTCCCTTTCCTTCCCCTCCAGCCCTTGGATGTTTTATTGTGTTTAGAAGTAGGGACATTGTCCTTTCAGATAGTCAGTAAAGAAACCAATACAATAGCCCTGTCTTTGTTCAGTTTTGAGATAAGACCACACCCAGAGACTAAACTTACCCATTCATTCCTACTGCACCGGTCCTTCCCCTTTTTCCTGGCAGGTTTATGACATAATTGCCATGTAAAGTGTCCACGGTTATAGATTTCGGATAGTGTCAAACGCCCCGGAATGTTCCCCTCCATAAGTATAGTTTGGAAACTCAGTCTGTTATTGTTAGGCTGGCCATTGATATTCCCCCCCCCCTTGTGTCTTTAAGGAAACTGTTCAATGTTGGCCAATGAAACGGTCCAGTTTAGTCACGTGTTTGAGAAGGTCCAACCAGAATTATTCGAGCTAGAAAATAGGAAATTTAGACTGAAAGTTTTTCAGTGCATCTGAGAGACTCCTTATAGGAAACATCTCTCGGTATTGGTGCGGGGAGGTGATACCCTGCTAGTATAGCCAGTCTAATCTAATTTCACTTAGTATTTCCACTATTTTCATCTGCACAACTTAGTGATTTCGTTTGCATTTGTTACATCAGATCATCCGATATTTGACATTAGTACTTTTGTTTTCAATAAATAAACTGGAGATATATGTAATTCACCACAAGTTATTAACTGTTTTATAGTTCTATTAGTCTATGTGTTCTTTGTGGCTGATGATATATTAAAGAAAGTAGCAAGCTGGTGAATCCGCCCTACTTATCTCAATAATAGTTGATGGAAATATAAATTTTGCGATATCTACTAATTACTGCAATAGCGCCATACTCCTTGACTAGACCAGCCGGAAGTGTGAGTACAAATTACTGCACCCTGACGTGTCTGTAAGGCCAAAATTCAAACCACTTTACTTACTTACTTACTTCTTAACTTAATTACTTACTTTCTAGTTATTTATTTTGTTATGAATATCGGTCATAGAGGAATGACGTAGTAAGGCATTGACCTCTTAACAAGTGCGTATTAGAGTCCAAGGTTTGATCTTTATGCCCTGAGGGCAGTTTAAATAAAATAATTCGTTCAAAACCGTGGAAATTGGAGGATAATTCTGGATCGCAGTATTTTATAGAGAAATAGGTTAAAATGCGTATTAAGACCCTGTAGAATCTTCGATGATAGTTTTCTTTGTAAAGTCCCCACCTCCTTAAAGTTAGTTCAGTTTGAAAGTTTGTAGAGTGAAGTCGCTATATTGATACTTGTATATTATACGCCATTTATTGAAATATTTATATTGCCATCAGTTGATGCATTTATTGATCGTTTATATTGAGTCTACAATTTAAATAAAATTGTTTATTCAACAACTGGAGTTGTTTGATCTATCATTGTTGAGAAAGGTGTTGAAGATAATTATCACGAATATAACTACATTGCTGCATAGACCTGTCAGTCAAGGAACCCCTAGCTTGGGCTACAGATTAGCAGAATCTAGAGACTTCTAATAAAGATACAACTATATTCATTGAATCCGATGTAACGAGTCGTAATAATAGTCATCATAGAGACAGTCCATAACAATTTGAGGGCTTTCGTCCGATATAGTTGTATAGTGAAGCATATATTCAAGTTGTGTTGTGTTGTGTGTTGGAGCAGTGACCTACTGAGCAAGTCTAATAACGCCGAATTTATTCTTCCGATTGGAAAAACGTAAGTTGGAAATTTACTACTTTAAAAATCTTTAAACGAAAGAATGGAATTTATTGAAAATCCAGAAGAAGAAGTTTTGAAAACTTTATCAATAAAGAAGTTAAAAGAGATCGCTGAGATCTTGAAGATAGAAGTTACTGAGACTACACCATCTAGAACTGTGTTGACACAGCAAATAAAAGATGAGTTGATTGCTAGAGGCAAAATGAAAGTAGAATCAGGCGCGGAGGAATATCAAGTTGAAGGTCAGACGTCGAAAAAGTCTATGTCCGAACAGTTCCAATTTCAACTAGAAATGAAACGGATGGAATTGGAGGATAAACGAGAACAAAAGCGTCTTGAGCTTGAAATGGAAGATAAGAAAAGTCAAAGAGAAAGTCAGGAAAGAATAGAACTAGCGAAGATAGGAGCTACTAAAAAAGAATCTCATAATGATGTAGAGATGGCCAGGTGGAAAAAGCTAGTCCCTACCTACATTGATAAAGAAAGTGAAATAGCTAATTTCTTCCAGACCTTTGAGATTTCTTGCAGAGATTTTAAGTTCCCAGAAGATAAATGGGGAATATTAGTTAGAACAGCTTTTACTCAGGGAAGGGCAAGAGATTGTGTTCTATTGTTAAAAGAGGAGCATTTAAATGATTATGAAATCATAAAAGATTCTGTACTGAAAGCGTACAACCAGATACCGGAAAGTTATCGGAAAAGGTTCCGTCAGTACACAATGTCCCCTTACCAAACACACTTAGACTTCCTTCGAGCAGAAGAAAAGTTAATGGATCAGTGGATAAAATCCAGAAATGTCTCCACATTAAAAGAAATGAAAGATATCATTCTTTTAGAAGATTTTATTAACAAAGTGAGGCCGGATGTAAGAATGTATTTATCCGAGCGTGACATCACTGACCCACATAAAGCTGCTGATCTAGCGGAGCAATATACACTGTGTCATAGAACAGCTGGTGAAAAGAATTTTAATAGGTCACAACGGCAAGCAGAAAACACACCACAAAAACATCGTGAAAAAGAGCATTTTGTGAAACAAAATGATGTTAATAAGAAACCTGTCAACAAAAACGTCCAATGTACTTTTTGTAAAAGAGTAGGACATAGCATAGAAGACTGTTGGAGCATAAGAAGCGACAAAAGACCTAATAAAGTGGTCCTGTGTGCTAGCCATGCACCAATACAACATGTAAAAGGAAGCGAAAATACAAACGAACTGAATTCGAAGAAAGATTCTTCTAAACCAGAAACACTGAGGGTGGATTTGCCTGAGAGCAAAAGTCAGAAGGTAGAGAAATCTACATCTGAAGAAAACAAGGATGAATATCCTGATTATAAATACAGAATGGCTACTATTGGGTTAATTGTCCAGGTCCACAGAGACGAAAAAGTAGACCAAAGTATTTTTGACTCGGAAAAGAGTTTGAAAGTCATCGAAAGATGAAAAACCACCCGAAAGTCATGGTCAAGGGAAGAATAAAATTGACACAGAGACCCTGTGCAGTTTTCAACCGTTGATTAGTAAAGGTTGTGTGGCCTTACAAAGGGAAGGACCACTGAAGTCCGTAAAAATATTACGAGACACAGGGGCATCATTAACCCTGCTGCTTAAAGATGTATTACCATTGAATGATAATACATTGACAGGACAGACTGTCCTATTAAGAGGTTTTGAATGGAAAGAAGAAATACCTCTACATAGGATATACCTCTCATCTGACTTGGTGACAGGATATGTGACAGTTGGAGTAATATCAAAAGTTCCTGTTGAGGGCATATCCGTTATCCTAGCAAATGATTTGGCGAAAGGGAGGGTGAGACCTGAACTGATTGTGAAGGAGAATCCAGACCCTAGTCCTATTGTGGAGACAGGAAAAGAAAAAGAACTTTATCCTGTAGGTGATGTCATAAAGGGTATGACACCACAGAAAAAGAAAGAAGAAATTCTTTCACAAGAAAAGAAAAAGAAAGAAGAAATTCTCCCACGAGAGAAGAAAGAGGAAGAAGAAGTGGAACTTGATACGACTATTTTCTCCAAGATTGAAGATTATCCGAAAGGAAATGAACAATCAAAGAAGTCATCACGAAGAGAGATGATTGCTGAACAGAAAGTAGACCTAGAGTTGCTACAGCTAAATGAGAAAGCTGTCGACGAAGAAGAAAATCCTACTACTGATGTCTATGAACAGATAGACCACAGCATGAACAAACAACAATGCAAACCTGCAGTTGCCGGTACAGATGAAGATTTGAGGAACATCACTGAAGAAACGAGTGCTGAGAGCTGGACCGAAACTATCAAAAGTTATGGGTTACCACATCCATACCGACAGATCGAAGGACCAACTTCGCCCCGGAACTCTTCAATCCAGTACTAAAGAACTTATGCCTGGAGCATGAGATGTCAACTGAATCCTATCCGGAAAGTCGAGGAGCCTATGAACCAATCTTTGGACCCACTGTCCGAGGACCACTCAAACTACTTCAAGAGGAATGGCAGACCGAATTGGATCTCCTTGGGCTGATCAAGTACCTAGATAAGTACATAAATTTTTTGCCTGACATAACTGTTTTTGTTAGAAAAAAATTGTACACTGCTCACATGCAGATGCCATTGTTGTGTGATGAAAGCAAGGCAAAGAAATTATATCATTTGAAAATGATAAAGCCTTACCTTCTGAAAACAATTGGAATAAACTTGATGTTGTTAACATTGTTACTCTTATTTGTAAAAATTCATGCATGGAGTTCAGGATGAGCTGAATGACAAATTCACTGATAGTTAGTTACCAAACTTACTATTTTAAAACTAAATCCCTTACTTGTGATGAAAAAGGACTGAGTAAAAGTATTGTTAAAGCAGATATCATTATATTGTGATATTTCTAAACAAACTTATTAGATTGAGCATTAAAATAATTGCTATTAGAGAAAAAGATCAGTTTATCCGCAGAATTGGTTTCTAAATCAGAGGACATTATAAATGTGGACTGATTATAAGATATGTTTGAGAATCTCTGGAAATGATAATTGAAAAATTTGGCAGAGAGGATAATTTGATTGAAAAAGATGTAAATGATTTAGAGAAAAGAGAATTTTTCTATCACTAAAGTATTGAGAAATGTTTTATTATTGTACTATGGAAATTTATTTTATCATGTACTGTTGTTGAAATAATTGCTCACTGAGTCAGGATGCAAATTTCTTCTATGTGAATTTATTCATTTGTTCTATTATCATTGAATGTATGATATTGTAGGGTAAAAATAGTTGCTGCAAGGCAGAACTATGACTAACAAGATTCCAAGAAATGTATTTTTATATGATTTTTCACTTTTAGGATAATGTTACCTGAAAAGCAAACCAGAAGTTGAAACTAATAAAACTTATCCTTGTTTTGTATAAATTTAGGATATGTGCCACTGACTTGACACTGTAAACCATTCTGGTTTCATGGTTGAGAAATTATAATGTTAACATACCAATGTTCAACAAATGTATGATTAATTAAGGATTTCATGTCAATATTGTAAAACTAATCTATTTTTTTTTGTATTAGTTAAAATAGATTGAATGAATTGTATTGACAACCAAAGAAATGGGTAGACCTGAACACTGTGAAAGTAACAGGAGGGCCTAGAATTTGTGTAACATGGAAAAGAGCAATGTATGCCACCTTACAAACTAAAAAGATTGGAGATGAAATGTTTTCACCACACCAGTCAAACCAGCTGTTTGTTTTGTAAATAAAATTGTTTTCTGTCTGAAAAAAAAAATTAATAGTATGCTCTTTAATCTTTTGTACGTCAATAATATTTGATTTGAAATGTCTTTAATGTAATCCATAGTGAATAGTTACTTACTGTTTAGTATTAAGATTGTATGAAATATATAACTTGCTTTAATTGATAGTTAATTAAGTAAATTAACCAATTTGTTTTACGTAAAATCCATGTCTGAATGTTTTCAATTTAAAACTGCTGTAAACTATTTTAAACAGAAACTGATGACGAAAGGTCATGGTAAAATGAAATATTGAAATAATTTTAAATGAAATTTGCTATAAACTATCTTATTTCTTGAACATACCATGTTTAATTTTCTTAATGTAACAAAAATGAATGTAATTTTGAGATTATAGTTGTTAAATAAGGCTCATTTAGTCAAGATAACTTTTTGGTCGCGTAGAGATTTTTTGACCTAAGCGGTGATTGGGTAAAAATCTGCATAGAAATGTAAACATTGTTTAGAACATTGAGAGAATGAGAGAGTAGTGGAGGGGAATGGAGAGAAAGAAAGAGGGTGACCTAAATTTCTTGTCCCGTCACAGACAGTTGTCTAATGTTGTTCAAGCCTACAAGCATGAAAAAAAAATACTGTCGATGGATCTTTTTTTTTTAAAGTGTAATTGGGTCAGGCCTAGTGTTTTTTTTATTTCATCAGCGAGTTTTTTCCCTTATGAAAAATAAGTCGTGTCTGAAGACATTAATTGATTTTCCTTGTTGTTTAATTACAATTGCAAAAGATATAAGTTTAGAAAAATGGATGCAAGTTTTATTACCTTGGAAAATAAATGTAGGCTAATGTATGTTATGTTTCATTGCATTATTTTCTATTTATCCCTATTAAGAATGATTATGTATTTTTCTTGTATACAAGTTTTAGATAGACATAATTTAATTGTCCATTGTTTTGAATTGATATTGAATGAGTGAATGACTAGAGTAAAGCCATTTGATAAGATTAACTTATATTGCATATATTATATGTTATTGTTATCAGTTCGATTGAATTAGTGGAATAGCCAATTGAACTGTTTTCTAGGGAAGATTTCCTTAAAATTAACATTTTTGGTATTGTTAAAATGTAAAAGAAATAATTATAAAAATGTTGAAGAAGGGGCGTGTTACGTATGTCGGTCATAGAGGAATGACGTAATAAGGCATTGACCTCTTAACAAGTGCGTATTAGAGTCCAAGGTTTGACCTTTGTGCCCTGAGGGCAGTTTAAAAACAATAATTCGTCCAGCCCCGTGGAAATTGAAGGTTGGTCTGGAACGCAGTATCATATTAGAGCTGTGATTTGAAATGCTTATTAGGACCCTGTAAAATCTTCGAAAAATAGTTTTCTTTGTAAAGTCCCTACCGCCTTAAAGTTAGTTCAGTTTGAAAGTTTGTAGAGAGAAGTCGCGATATTGATACTTGTACATTATATGAAATTCTATGAAACTCTTATGTTGAGAAAGGTGTTGAAGATAATTATACCGAATATAACTACATTACTGCATAGACCTGTCAGTCAAGGAACCTTTAGCTTGGGCTACAGATTAGCAGAATCTAGAGGCTTCTAATAAAGATACAACTATATTCATTGAATCCGATTTAACGAGTCGTAATAATAGTCATCATAGTGACAGTCCATAACACCTGCTTCATAATCCCTTTGACAGGGCCTCCCATCTCTGCAAATGGCAGACATGTAATTGACTTTGTTGATGATTTTTGTAGCAAGGTAGTTTTTTACACTGGTGGGCTGCTAGCCCTACGCAGAAACCTACAAACATGCATGTAGGCTGCGAACCTGTTAGCCTGGCCCACTGGCTAGTATGCCCCGTCACCACGTCAAGGTAGGTTCTCGGCGGGAAAGTTCAATAGCATACTCCACTAATTGACTCCACTTTTCGTGCAAAAACAATCTTAAGGCGTCTAGCTTGGTCACCACTTTATCAAAAGTTAAGTGTTTAGTTTGCAGGTACTGCTGTGTAAGATTAACTTCTTCAAGTATATCAGCCCAAAGGTTAAGGTAGCAGATACATGTGAAATTACAGACATCATTTAAAAGTCCTTTTGCTGTACCTCTTGTGTCCAAATTTTCACGAGGATCACATAAAGCTTCAATCGCCGTATTACATTCAAACTTATCTTTCACTGGTTTAACAGCAGCATGATGAGCGCTCCAACGTGTTGTAGACAGAAACGAAGCCACAGGAAGGGGAGGGGGCGCTGTGGGGTGCTAAGCCCCCCCCCCCTGGAATTTATGAAAAAAATGTTCTCAACAGATTTTCTTTTTAAATAAGTACTAAATTCGCTAAAAATTTGGTAAATGTTGGTTACGCGAAAGTTTAGCCCCCCCCCCCCGGGAAAAAATCTCTGGCTTCGCCCCTGGTTGTAGATAACCTTTTAACCTTTTTCAACGACACCCCAGTGTGTTCAATTAAAACATTCCACCGATTAGTGGAAGCAGCAAAGAAGTAAAACATTTCTCAATGGTACCAAAAAAATGTTATACATGAAGCTTTTTCGTCAAAAGATTGTTGACCACAGAAGTTAAGGGAATTGCCCACACAACCATTAAAAATAGCTTACTTGTTCTTTCTTTTCAAAATGGCTTAAACACCTCCAGACATTGTGGGAGCATTGTCGTAACCTTGAGCTCTGCACATCATTATATCAAGTCCGTCACTCTTTAGATTTTTAAGAATGTCAGAACTTAGGTCGTCACATTTTTTCCCCCTTAGAGGAAACAATCCAAGAAAGACTTCTCTTACTTCAACTTTCCCACTGTGGATTTTCACATATCTGATCATTTCAGACATTTGGTCAGTGTGTGATATATCAGGTGTGGCTGTCAAACATAATTCCAAAATACCTTGCTGCCTTTATATCCATATCAAGAATTTTCTTTGCATGATTGGCCAGTACATTTACAAATTCATTTTGAATTTTTGGTGAAAGATAAGATACAGATGCTTTTCCGGTACATGGTACATGTACTTATCTTTAGTCTCACTATGTGCTCTTTCAGCACTGGGTCATATTTGGAAAGCAACTCAACCATCTCAAGAAAATTTCCTTTATTCAACGAGGATTCATTGTGGCTACGAAATGACAGATTTTGCTTCGCAAGAAACAATGTAATATCTTGCAACCTGTGTAGTATATCCCTCCACTTTTTTTTCTCTCTATACATTAAGGCAATTCGTTCGGCATCAATTGTTTTATGTAGATTATACATGCTGTATAGTGATGACACGCTATGCTGCTAGTCATTTTCATTTATTTGATTGTGATCTGCCATCCGTTCTGTTATCGGGCTAGACCAGCAGTGCGTGCTCTGTAAAATTAGATATTTTTTAAATATATTTTTTTTTCATTCGGGTGTTACCCTCTGAGAGGGTGTCACACGGTGCGGTTCGCACCCCCCCCCCCCCGCACCCACCTCGGTACGCCTCTGAAACTATCAAGCAGACTGAGGTTTGTTTATAGTCGTTATGGAAGCAAAATGGCCGCCTCGAGTTTGCGTATCACGTGAGTGAAAACAATCAATGTAAATTACTTTTCATATTTTAGGCCTAATAATAATATCATAGACTAAATCTATCACGGAAAAAAAGAATCAACATAGTTATAGATCTAGAATATAAACATAAGTTGATAAAATGTTATATTATTTGTGTTAAAAAATATTACAGTGCAACAACAAGACACGAAATGAGAGAATTAGGTTAGGACTTAAATTAGGTTTAGGCCTATAGGCCCAGGGGCCCCACTTATCGTGCCATTTTGAGCTAGCTAAATAATTTTAAATATAGGCTATATTAATTCCATTTCTAAAGTTTTCTGTAAATTCTTTTAACATTCTTTCCATAAAAATAAACTATAGATATAAACACTAGCACTGCTAGACTCAACAATAGTATTTTATTTGAAACGCATCTAGGCTTGGCCTATGAAATAAAACACTGCAACACTTAGTAGGCCCTAGTCGACAAAGGCGCAGTTTATGCTTGTAACACTTGAATGTTAATTTTCATCGCAGGACAGTGTTTTATATAATTTTTACGTCATATTGTTGAAATGATGAATTTTAAAAATAAAACCTAATTATAAGCCTTTAGTAATACGGCTGCCATTTGTCATTACTAGACAAAGTAGGCCTAAACTTGCAACACGTGATTGCAAACGCCCTATTATGCTTTTGAGCTTTAATTTGAGACAGTGACGTGCTTCCCAAAATAAGCTTAATTTAATCCATTTATTTTATTTTGATTATTCGTGTTTATTGGATGTGTATAATATTTTGAATGGGAATAGGGGAAAGGCCAACTGGAAAACTACAACAATATTTATAATAAATATAAATACATTAGAACAGCATTTTTTGTTGACATAATTGTGTAAATAGCGGCCATGATGATGATAATGACCCAATGGGGAATGACATTGTTCTTTATACCATGTGTATTTTAAACCCGAAATGTAAGAAATGTATTCCATAAATCTTGATATTTAACTATTCCTTATTAGTCCGATATCCAAGAGGCTTTTATAGTTTTTCAATAGCTCTTATATGAAACATTGTACCTAGATTCTGCTTTATGTCAGGAGTCATTAGACTACGTTTTACCGTTTTACCACGTTTTCTTCGTAGTAGTAGTAAAACACATGAAAACTTTTCGACACCATTAAAATTATATATAGTAAAGCAGTTAACATTTTTAACGTGATCCTTTGTATTTGTTTCTTTTATTATCATATTCTTTTGTTCTCTTTATGCACTTACCATTTTTAAGATTAAACATTGAATTGATGTGTATAATAAGATCTATAAACAATACTTCTAACACTTATAGGCCTAATCATAAATAAATATAGGATAAATAGGTTAAATATTTAAAGAAGATTAGCCTTAATGCATAATAGGCCTAAATATTATGTTCGCTACTACAATTACTACAATGCTAACCAGACTAAAAAGCTGTTTGTTATCTTACAGTCTATGCAAAACAAACATATTACTATTTCCATCTCAAGCTAAAAAGTTTTCCGTCAGACCAAATTGATCCATTGGGCCGGTGAAGCAGGGGACGGTGGCCGAGCGAGAGCGCGTTCGACTGGCGCACGGAAAGTCCTGTGTTCAAATCCTGGTGAAGGCTAGGATTTGTTTCCGGGATTCAAGAGTTCTATGAGTCTACCCAGCTCTGATGGGTACCTGGCTTTAGTTGGGGGTAAAGTAAAGGCGGCTGGCCATTCTTACTGGTCACACAATCCCCTTGTATGCCATGGCCACAGAAACTGGTTAACGCTGCTTTACGGTCCTATGAAATGGTAAGTTTAAGGAGCATTTACGTATGCCTGAAATAGGTTGGCTGGAGGCAATCAAGTAGGCTGTAGTCTACTGTATCATGCGGTTGTGGGCGATGTTTGTATTTCGCTGGATGTGGTGGGTTTATTCTGTTTGAGATATTATATTATATGTAATGTTTATAAATTTAGCAAATTTTTTTCTATTTTTTTAAATTAATTTTAGCATACTGCGTTTCAGAAGACAAATCTTTCAGATTGATATGTGCGTGCACCATTTCTAGCCAAATTATCAGCTTCTTATCGTTGCTTTCTCTTGCACATGGATAACCAAATTTTTTTTTATCTTTGTGTCTATCCGAGCATGGACATATTATGTTATTGTGTTGAATTTTTAAGTTAGGTCTATAGTTTAATTCTTTGCTCTTTGCAGTTCTTTCCTTGGTAAATCGGTCTTGATTTGTTGTGTACTTTTGCACTGACATAACACTGACATAACACTGGCAGATAGATCACTATAGTCACTATAGAAAAAAAAAACGTAGGTATTGTAGATGAACTAATTTGATATTTATAGAACGTTAGTTTTTTTTGTGCAAAAAAATGCTTTTGAAGCGATAAATATGATATTTATAAATCTGCCTATTACATTTTTCAAAATACAGGAATCGTAGCTTAGGCCTACTATTAGTTTTCTAATAATTAATATAGGCTATGTTGTATCTACGGCGCTCTCAATGTGGAACGGCTTGCCTCAGACACTGATAAAATCTGAGATAACAGATGTGTTCCTTTAAGGAGAGTTTGAAGACCGTTCTCTTAAGTTAGTCTTTGCCACAACATCGGCAACTAAATAGCTTAGTGGAGCGTTTTCTATGTTCTTGTTCTTAAAGAGCAATCAGCATGCTAATCGCAAATGCCTGGAAAGATACGTTATATAAATGGTCATTAAGCTTATTAATTGTTTTCTTTATTGTCAAATCGCAAAGAAATACAAAATTTGTGATAAGCAGCTATAATTTATAATATATTAAAAAATAGGCGGACAAGTATATTAAAAATACAATTTACTTTCTGTTGTAGATAATAACCAGGATATTATTAGCCTATTGAACAAGAGAAAAAACGTGCACTGAACAATACAAATTGTAAATCTGTAAGTAGGACATATATTCATAGAAACATTGAGGTATTGTACATATATTATACAAACTATTCTTAAAAAATGAAAATAAAAAGACTTTCTCTCCAAAAATGTTTTCGTATAAATAGCCATAAAGTCTATGCATTTTTTATATGCATTGACATTATTTTTAAAAAGATTTTGCCCTTTACTACTTATGAACATAGAAAGAACGAAAGCGACGCTAATCTAATAATATTAAACGAGAAAAAATTGGGGGTATATTTGTTTGTGGGTTTGTTTGTTTGTTTGTTTGTTTGTGTGTTTGTGTCAGCGTTCTCGAAAACGGGTCGAACGATTTTTGCGAAAACTGTCCTATTGATGTATTCTGGTGAGAAAATGCGTTTTTGATCAATCTCATTTCTTTTGAACCTCTTCTTGACCCTCAATTTTTGGAAAAACCACTGACCATTTCTAAAAATAGCTTTTAAATTGGGCTAAAAGAAAAAAAAAAGCATGTCATTGGATTCCCCATCTAGCGCGATCGCGTTCAATATAACTCTTTTGACGTCATAATCAAGACGACTTTAATTTACTCTCAGCGCTTCGGTAATTCCCGTTTTAAAGCATTTAAATCGTTACCATTTTCGCCGCGCAATGTGTCATGTATATTGTTTTTCCAAAAATTGGAACACGCAATGTTTATTCCTCTCTCTCTCTCTCTTTTCTTACTACACACCATATTAGGACGTTTAGTAGGAAAATAAAAGGTTCTAGGTAATGTTGGGATTCTGTGTTGATCTCAAATTCTCAGAGTCTGGGAACGACTCATTATTTAATAGGGGAAGTTCCTATCGTTTTTGTTATGAGTTTTGTAATGATACCATGATTTTCACCCCTACTAGTAATGGGTCTATCCCTTGCACCACTCGGATAGTATTTAATGATTTGTTTTGTCTGAAAGACAGAGAGAGTTTCAAAACATGTTCCTTTGAGAACGTTTGTGTTTGCACTATTTTATTCTAACTGTACATAATAGATATATTGTATATATTGAACATACCACCTGAAATAAACTATCAACAACAGTTACACTGAAGCTTCCTTGTCAAGTTACTATTCTATTGTGTCGTACACATTACTATAAGATTTAGCTACTACTATAATGTACAAGAAAGGAAATGTTGGAATACAAATACTGAATTTGTGCCCAGGACTATAAGAAGAGTTCGTGTAATACTGAAACATAAATACTAATAATTAAAGTCTCCCCTAGGACTAACGAGAATTATCAGCAAGATCTACACAGCTCTGGCCACAAGGGGATTGTGGACGTAACAAATGAAATAAAATGAGCATGACATTGTATCATCAATAAAAAAAAAGAGTTAAGATATTTTTTAACTTTGTTTTTTTGGGCTCCAATTAATTTTTAATATGTTTCTTTCAAACTGAAAGTGAACTTTCATAAACATCTTTTAATTACATGCTCTATTCACCACGTGTTTACGAATTGTGGCGATACATTCTTTTACACAGATATTATTATTTGTATTCACGGATACACTTAATAGTTTATGTTTCTGAGATGGGTAAGATTTAAAGCTATTATCAATATCTTTTTTTCTATCTTTTAAATGTGTATTTAATTTATGTTCTAAACTAATTTCTTTGTGCACTGGTTGATTGTAGTGTAAATAAATAGATAAAAAAATGCCAGACTAGACCCATGAGCCTAGGACGCAATAATCTTCTTTATAGAAGGAGCGTCTATAGGACGCAATAATCTTCTTTAAAGAAGGAGCGTCTATAATGTATAAGATAAGATGGGGTAAGATTAGTTTGATAGTTTCTATTATGATTGAAAGAGTCCAAATTGATTTAGGGCCTAAACCTTACCGATTCATCAAACAATTAGGGTACTATTTAAGTTGTGGAATACATTAAAACTTATATCGTTAATTGGATAGTTATGATGGTAAGTAATTTATACAGTCTTTAAAGTTATAACATTTACAACTTCAGGAAAATGCTTGGCAGACGAAAAAAGAATAATTATATTATAAACTTGAAAAAGAGACAGGCATGGACACAAGCCTATGTAGCGCCCCAGGGCAAAAGTTTCAGCGGCGCACACTTGCATACTGTAACTGCCCCCCCCCCCTAGATGTGTAGCCCCGAGCATATGCCCCACTATGCTTCACCCCCCCCCCCTATGTGAGGCCACTGCTGATGATAGTGCAGAAGCAGACACTATTTCAAAAATTATCTCTTGCATGACTTCGGATATAAATGATTCAGTGGATACAAATGTTAAACCAAACAGAGCAGCCTAGCTAAGTTGCATTAACAACAATTAAAGAATAAACAAATGTGTAGATTACAGCAACTAGAAAATGAAACTATAGATGAGACAGAAACGAGATTGGATTATCAAAGAAAGCGTAGGACAAAACAATTAGAGGAAGAAACTGCAAAAGAACGAGAAGGACAATTGAAAGAAAAAAGAAAGCGGAGGAAAAAACAACTAAATAAAGAACTTAAATTCATGTTTCGCATTGGCTTCGTTTAACGTAGATGACGATCGGACAATCAATAGTCACGGAATCTACAGCTTCCTAGTCTACAAGAAGATGAATATGGCAGTAAATCCAACACAAATGTTAAGGATGAATAAAAGTCCACAATACGGACAGATGTACTTCTTAGATTCAGATGACGCCGTCACCGAGCAACTTAAACATCCACTCAATCATGAAATCAGTCAATCTCTAATTAATTCATTGGAACAAATCATTAGATCAAGCAACTCTCTTGCACAAACTTTTATGATGATGAGAGAAGTGGAAGAAAGGGTCAACCGTCATGCTACTGAAGAAGGACATGCACCACCGTATGTGCGGCTTATTTTCACATCGCCAGAAGGATCCGTATTAAAAAAAAATAATGCACTTTTATCCGGCGAAGTATGTACTGTCGTTACATTAAATTCATATCAAAGCAATCCAGATAACGAAATGGTGTTTCATAAGCGTGTCCAAAAAAATTTTACTATGAAGAATTTAGACAGCCACGTAGAGCCTTTTACTTACCCGCTGTTTTTTTTCTAAAGGGAGATAAGGCTTCTCTGTTGATATGCCTATAAAAACGCCTTATGCGAGCCGACAGCACCTTACATGCTTTGAAATGGCCCAGTACCGTATTGCTTTTCCACCCCATCTTACCAAAAACCTACATTCTCAAGCTGACTATGTGGTTCCTGATATGCGAAAAATTAAATTCAATGCCCTGCATTTTGGAGGCCGGCTTTTTCAGCAGTATGTCGTGGATACGTACGTTCAATTGGAACGCGATCGTATTCAATAGATCAAGAACAATCAAAAGAAGATATATGCTGACAAATACATAGGATTCAGCCGTTTTCTTCAAGATCTGGAAGAAAAGAATAATGCTGATATTGGTGAAAGTATTATTCTACCCTCATCGTTTCCAGGCTCAAATAGAGACTACGGTGAACACTTTGAAGATGCTGTGTCTATTGTTCGCTGTTATGCTCTGCAATTTTGATTAGTCATAAAGAATCTTATTGAAGTTAGAGTTATTCTACTAATAACAGCTTATCAATGGGCATTAATTAAATTATATCACCCAGTAATTGTTCTTTTGAAAGCCATTAAAGCTTATCGATGGGCATTAATTAAATTATATCACCAAGTAATTGTTCTTTTGAAAGCCCTTAAAGCAGATTACAATAGATATTGTAATGAAAAAGAAAAGAGATGACTACAAAATACATTTGTAGGCCCATACCTGATTAAATATGTTCCCTGTAAATAGTAGTCTAAATTATATGCATGTATCTTATTGTTTACAATTTCTCTATTGTTTTAAAGATCTTTCATGTTAAAAATATGTATCAAATCTTTTAACAATATTCTTAATTTCACCCTATAAAGACCGATCTCAGATCGGTCACCCCGATATTACAACTATAATACCACAATTTATTCTTTAAAGCCCGCCATTAACGCCCTAACTCAGGGGTCGGAAACCTTTTGATAATAGTGTGCCAAAAGGTGTTTTCTAATTCATTCTGCATGCCAACAGCCTAAAATCATCAGGCACCAGCACTGCCCCCCCTTCCTGTACCACTCTACCCGGTCAGCCATATGGCTCTAGGAAGCTACCTTCAATGACAAACTGTATGGCGGACTGGAGCAACTGACAGGCACGACGCGGCTCATCACAATTATTGTTGGACTTGTCTGAAATACTCCAAATCATAACTTTTAAGAACGACGAAGTCCAATAATTACTTATAAAACTTATATATCTGAAAAATAATAGGCTCTAGCCCTTGCACATAATTATATAATTATTTACATTTCTACTAACATATCTACCAATAGGCTAATTAGCTACATATCTACAATCAATTAGTCATATACCTGTCCAAAGAACGACAATTTATTTATTAATACCGTTTCTTTATTTTCCATTACACATTAAGAGAGACAATATCAATACAATTAAAGAAAAAAAATATATATGCTATATAATATATAGCTAAACCTTTAATTAATTCAAAAAAATATATGCTATACAATATATAGCTAAATCTTTAATTAATTCAAAAATATATAATATGCTATATAATATATAGCTAAACCTTTAATTAATTCAAAAAAATGTATATTATATAATATATAGCTAAACCTTTAATTAATTCAAAAAAATATATGCTATATAATATATAGCTAAACCTTTAATTAATTCAAAAAAATATATGCTATATAATATTTAGCTAAACCTTTAATTCATTCAAAAAAATATATGCTATATAATATATAGCTAAACCTTTAATTAATTCAAAACAATATATGCTATATAATATAAAGCTAAACCTTTAATAAATTCAAAAAAAATATATGCTATATAATATATAGCTAAACCTTTCATTAATTCTAAAAAAATATGCTATATCATATATAGCTAAACCTTTAATTAATTCAAAAAAATTATGCTATATAATATATAGCTAAACCTTTATATGCTATATAATATATAGCTAAACCTTTATATGCTATATAATACATAACTAAACCTTTATATGCTATATAATATATAGCTAAACCTTTATATTATATGCTATATAATATATAGCTAAACCTTTCATTAATTCTAAAAAAATATGCTATATATATACATGCTATATAATACATAACTAAACCTTTATATGCTATATAATATATAGCTAAACCTTTATATTATTTGCTATATAATATATAGCTAAACCTTTCATTAATTCTAAAAAAATATGCTATATAATATATAGCTAAACCTTTAATTAATTCAAAAAAATTATGCTATATAATATATAGCTAAACCTTTATATGCTTTATAATATATAGCTAAACCTTTATATTATATGCTATATAATATATAGCTAAACCTTTATATGCTATAAAATATATAGCTAAACCTTTATATGCTATATAATATATAGCTAAACCTTTAATTAATTCCAAAAACCTATCTGCTATATAATATACAGGTAAACCTTTGATTAATTCAAAAAAATATCTGCTATATAATATATAGCTAAACCTGTAATTAATTCAAAAAAATATCTGCTATATAATATAAAGCTAAACCTTTAATAAATTCAAAAAAAATATATGCTATATAATATATAGCTAAACCTTTCATTAATTCTAAAAAAATATGCTATATAATATATAGCTAAACCTTTAATTAATTCAAAAAAATTATGCTATATAATATATAGCTAAACCTTTATATGCTATATAATATATAGCTAAACCTTTATATGCTATATAATACATAACTAAACCTTTATATGCTATATAATATATAGCTAAACCTTTATATTATATGCTATATAATATATAGCTAAACCTTTCATTAATTCTAAAAAAATATGCTATATATATACATGCTATATAATACATAACTAAACCTTTATATGCTATATAATATATAGCTAAACCTTTATATTATATGCTATATAATATATAGCTAAACCTTTCATTAATTCTAAAAAAATATGCTATATAATATATAGCTAAACCTTTAATTAATTCAAAAAAATTATGCTATATAATATATAGCTAAACCTTTATATGCTTTATAATATATAGCTAAACCTTTATATTATATGCTATATAATATATAGCTAAACCTTTATATGCTATAAAATATATAGCTAAACCTTTATATGCTATATAATATATAGCTAAACCTTTAATTAATTCCAAAAACCTATCTGCTATATAATATACAGGTAAACCTTTGATTAATTCAAAAAAATATCTGCTATATAATATATAGCTAAACCTTTGATTAATTCAAAAAAATATCTGCTATATAATATATAGCTAAACCTTTAATTAATTCAAAAAAAAATATTCTATATAATATATAGCTAAACCTTTAATAAATTCAAAAAAATATATGCTATATAATATATAGCTAAGCCTTTAATTAATTCAAAAAAAATATGCTATATAATATATAGCTAAACCTTTAATTAATTCAAAAAAAATATGCTATATAATATATAGCTAAACCTTTATATGCTGTATAATATATAGCTAAACCTTTATATGCTATATAATATATAGCTAAACCTTTAATTAATTCAAAAACATATCTGCTATAATTTAATATATAGCTAACCCTTTAATTAATTCAAAAAAATATCTGCTATATAATATATAGCTAAACCTTTAATTAATTCAAAAACATATCTGCTATATAATATATACTTACTAACTTACTTACTTACGCCTACTACCCCTCTCGGGGCATAGGCCTCCAACAAGGGCTCTCCAGCCATCCCGGTCCCGAGCGAGTCTTTCCAACTGTTCTCATGAATGGCCTGTTCTCTTGACGTCTGCATCCAGGTCTCGGCGCCAGCTGTTACGGGGTCGGCCTCTCTTCCTCTTTCCTTGGGGGTTCCACGATAGGGACTGTCTGGTGATGTTGGACAGGGTCGAAACTACGTAACCTCATAGCGGTGACTCTGTGTAACGGAGCACAGATCCGAAAAGTTCCACCTAGGAACGTCGTGTAGCTGGACTGGTGAGGCCCGCATGCGGGATTCCCGGGTGAAAAGGCAATGCACGATAGGACTCTGTTCCGGCTAATAACGTAGGTCCCCGGCCCTTCGTGGCTGGGGAGTGTCTCCTAGCCTCCGCAGTAGAAGGTTATGGTCCAGCGCGATGGAGCTAGTTTCCAATACTGCAGCATTGCAGCCAGCTGTCCTCTGATGGCTAGCTCAGACTTTAGGAGAAAGTCGTGCTAAACGTACCTCAGCGACATTGAGGACAAACACCAGCAAACGGTTGACTTGACCCTTTACTCTGGGTCTTGCAGGTAGTGCGGCAGAGGCATTGCCGATCGTTTGTTTTGCTACGTCACTTTAGCCCCCCTGGGCGATCGCTCCCCCTGGAGCAGACAAAAAACATGGCTTGTACAACCGAAACGAATACCCCGAGTCTGGGTATTACTCAGTTGAGCTGCCCCGGTCACTTGCCAACTCGCGTTGGGGCATTGACCGATAAGTCCGCGACCAACGTGAACTGTCAGTTTCCAGTCTCCATCTCGGATGGAGGAGAACCACGCGGTTCTGAAGTCTCAGGAAGTGGGACCGCTCATATGAGGGTAGAGGTATTAGCTTGTGACCCTTCTAGGGCAGGACTGCCATTGCAGGGGCCCAAGGTGTGCACTATCTCTGTCCGTACGGGAAAAGCAAAGCCTGGGAATGGTGAAAACCCGGGCGCTGTTGTTGCTAAGCAGCAGTCGAAAGTCACCCTCTGCCAAGTGGAGCACAGATCCGACAAGCCCCACCTAGGAGCTTCGTGTAGCCGGACTGGAGAGGCCCGTTCGCGGGATTCCCGGGTGAAAAGGCAAGACACGATAGGACTCTGTTCCCAGGATAAGCAGAAAAGCAGCTGTCAGTTGCCAGCCAGGAAATGTAGCCGCTCTAGACGGGAGCATTCCTGGAAGACTGGAGGCCAAAGCGGCCTACGAACTGGCAGTAAAACCAGGGCTGGTGGTACCCTGTGTCCCGGTGTACATGACATACATCCGGGGAATCCCACCTTGGGTGGCCAGGTCAGTCACAATAAGACCGCGTTCTGCCAATCCCCGACGGTGACTCCTGCGACTAGTGATACGGCGCACAGATCCAATAAGCCCTTAGGGGTTTCGTGTTCCCGGTTTAGGGGTGCTCGTGCGCGGATATCCCGAGCTGAGAGGCGTAACACGATAGGACTCTGCTCCCAGCGAAAGCGGAAGAAGCCCGACGGTAGACGTGACCTAGGCAAAGGTTCGCACCAAAAGAGCGCCCAGCTCCGGGTGATGCACCTGAACGTGTTCGGCCTGATCCCCAAGTCTCTAGAGATCCTAAAACTCTTGCATGAGTATGATATTGACGTGGCAATGTTCCAGGATTGCAAAATTGGTAAGAAGAGGGTGGCATCCTTTTCGGGATATACGGTCTTCCGATGCACCTGCTGCTTGGGAGGCAGTGGAGGGTTGGCAACCCTTGTCCGAAGTTCACTACAAGCTCGAGTGGTGAACCGCAGAACGGGCAGTTGCAAGACCGATATCCTAACCCTGGAGGTGTTGAAGAATGGAAAGGCTTACACCCTGACCAACGTCTACAACCCTCCGAAGAAGGATTTGGACCTCACCGTGGAGGCACATCTTTCTCGCACTTGTATTGGCGGTGATTTCAATGCGGCATCACCGGCCTTGGGCTATGCTGTCGCTAACAACTCAGGACGACTGTGGAGGAGCTATGCAACAGCACGACGCTTATCCGATTACAGGGTACCGATACCCCAGCTACCTTTTTCCACACGGGAAATGGCAGTGAATCGAGGCCGGATCTCACGCTCGTGAGTGCTGATCTGGCTGCTAGCACCTCTATGGAAGTCTTGGGTGATGTTGGGAGTGATCATTTGCCCGTGTTGGTCACTATCAATATAGGAAAAGCAAGCAGCGAACCTTCCGGGCCCAGGAAGTGGATCTACTCGAAGGCACGATGGGACGAGTACAGAGTGCGCACCGATCGCGCTCTTGAAGAAGTGCTTATCGAGACTGGGCCTATCGACTCAGTGTATGGTACGATGGTTAAAGCCATACTAGGGGTTGCCAGAAAGACGATACCAAGGTCACATGAGAAGCGCAAGTTCAGACCGTTTTGGACAAAAGCCCTAGGAGAGTTGGTCCGCAAAAGGAGGGCTGCTCGCAAGCTCGCGAGCAGGCGGAAGACGGCCGAGAGCCGTCGAGAGTACAACCGTTTAACGGCGGAAGTAAAAGGGGCTATCGCGGAGGCAAAGTTGTCGAAATGGACTGATACATGTGCTGGATTGGACCTTGCGGATAGCCGGCAGGCATGGAACCTAATCAACCACCTTGAGCGAGCTGAGGTAGCTAGCAGAGCACCAGCTTCGTTGGCAAGAGCAGGGGCAGGCCCCATGGTATCGGATACCAAGCGGGCTGAGATGCTCAACCGTCACTTCGTAAGTGTCGGAAAACTGGGTGGAAGAACGAGTGTGTCTGCTGGGCTTGATAAAGTCCGGAAGGCAAACGAACGCCACATGACGGGAGAGGGTGAGGCTAGCACATTCACGGTGCCCTTTACTCGGCAAGAACTGGAGTATGTTTTGAGACGGTGCAAAGCGAAGAAGGCCCCTGGGCTGGATGGGATCAGCAACGAGCTGATCACTCACCTTGGGGCTGGTGGCAAGGGCAAACTCTTGGAGCTCGAAAATCGAACATGGTCTGAAGGTGTCCTACCGAAACAGTGGAGAGAGGCCTTGGTGGTACCCATCTTGAAGAGGAGTAAAGACCCGGGTCAGGCCGAAAGCTACCGACCGATTTCCCTAACATCGTGTGTAGGGAAGGTAGCTGAGAGATTAATCAATAGGAGGCTTGTGAGGTTCCTAGAGGATAATGGACTGGTTACCCCCACTCAAGCAGGCTTCCGTAGCGGAAGAAGCTCGATGGATCAGGTGACGCTCTTGGTCCAGAAAATGGCTGACGGGTTTCAGCGGAAAGAGTCTACACTAGCAGTGTTCCTGGATTTTAAACAGGCCTATGACAAGGTCTGGCGGCCGGGGTTGTTGTTGAAGCTACAGAGGCTAGGAATAGCCTCTAACATGTACAATTGGATCAAAGGGTTTCTATCCCGAAGAACAGTTGCAACTCGTTACGGGAAAGCGGTTTCTCGGAAGCGCGTCCTGGAGCAAGGATTGCCCCAGGGCTCAGCACTGTCCTGTACATTGTTCCTGGCTTTTATCAACGACCTGCCGAACTATCTGGGATGCTCGTCACTGCTTTTCGCAGACGATCTTGTGGTCTGGTCGACCGGGAGGGAAGCGCGTGCTCTCGAGCGGGCCCTCCAGCAGGATTTGAACGCAGTAGCCTGTTACGCCAAGCTATGGGGTATGGAAGTAAACTGCCTAAAAACAGTTTACTCGCTCTTTACCCTCGGAATCGATATCCTCAAAGATCCGATCGAGCTGAACATTGACGGCCGCGCCCTGGCATGCGACCAGAAGCCGGTCTATCTCGGAGTGACACTGGACCGAAAGCTAACGATGTATGACCATGTGAGGTTAGTCCAAGAGAAAGCATCTTCTAAGCTGAACATTGTCAAGAGACTGGCCAGTACTGGCTGGGGTGCGAAGGCGAGTGTGTTGAGAAATCTTTACCTAGGAGCGGTAAGATCTCAGATCGATTACAGCCTCCCGGTGCAAATCTATGCGTCTGATACTGCTTTGAAGACGTTGGACTCTGTACAAAATCAAGCCCTCAGACTAATATGTGGAACGTTCCGAACCGCCCCGACATCGGCTGTTGAAATCATGGCAAACGTGCCGCCTCTGAATGGGAGAAGGAAAAGGGCCGTTATTACTGCTTACGAGCGGTATAAGCGGTTGGAGGAAAGTTCCCCCCTCAGGATGCTCGTGGATTCCTGGGTGGGAAGAGCTCGGATCTCAATGCAGTCCTTCATGCACCACGCACTGAAGCTCAGCGCAGAGATTGGACTCCCGGTCGACCGCATGCCCATGCGGACGGGAGTGGAACCTCCTCCTCACCTATCTTTCAACCTACCAGAGATACGGGCGAACCTGATGGAAGCAGTCGGACCCAGCGCTTGCCTGACTGAGAGGCGCGCAGCTGCTCTAAGGACGGTACGGGCATACTCGGGATTCGTTGAGGCATACACTGATGGGAGCGCGATCAGTGGGACCGAAGCGCGTTCTGGGTATGGTGCTCTTGTGTCGTACCCGAAGGCAGAAGAAAAACGGGCTGAGCTAAGTGGGCCATGTGGATCAGTCTGCATCTTTGTTGCGGAGATGGAAGCCATCAGAATTGCAGCTGTAGCAATTGGGAAAACGTTCGAAGAAACACCATCTGCTCGTGATGATGTGGTTATCTTCACTGATGCGCTGTCAGTACTCCAAGCCATCGACGGCTTGGGGACATGGCCCGATCTGCTTGTCCGACTATTAGCTGCTATTTCCGATCTGATCCTCAGGTACGAGGTGAAGGTCATTTTGCAGTGGATTCCAGGTCATGCAGGAGTCCCTGGCAATGAGATAGTGGATGCCTTGGCCAAGAAGGGATCCCTGACACCCACTCCGAAGGGTCCGTCCACCTTCGCGAGTGCCCGCAGATCAATACGTGAGTGGGAGACAAGACAATGGGAAACGAGTTGGGACGAGTCTGACAAGGGTCGAGGTGTGTGGCAGCAACTAAAACGGCCAAATCGAGCTGATCCGTGGTGGAAGCTCCGCAGGAGAGAACAGGCTACGATAGCCCAGTTCCGTACAGGGCACTGCCCTATTGGCGCCTATTTCGGACGATTTAGGCCCAATTTCGATTCGCGGTGCCGACACTGCTTTGAAGCAGAAGAGACGGTCGAGCATTTGCTTTTAGACTGCCCTGCCTTGCAGGAGGAAAGAGTGGATGGGAATGGTCAACAGTTTGCACCATCCCTTTATGGGAACCTGGCTGTGCTACGTAGTACAAGTGTGTTTGTCCTCCGAATCCTAAGAGATTAGTCTCGATTCGATCACTCCGGTGAGTGAGGTTTAAAGTCTGGTGATGTTGGATGCTTGTTTTCGGAGTGTGTGCCCCAACCATCTCCATCTTTTTTGCATGATCTCCAGATCGGCTGCCTGTTGACCTGTGCGACTCCAGAGCTCATCATTACTGATCATGTCTGGCCAGCGTATATGCATAATCCTCCTGAGACATGAGTTTATGAAAGTCTGGATCTTCTTGGTGTTAGTAGCTGTGGTCCTCCAAGTCTCTGCACCATAGAGTAAGACAGACTTCACGTTTGAGTTGAAGATCTTGAACTTTGTTTTCAGGGATATTTCTCTTGAGCTCCAGATATTCTTAAGTTGGAGGAAGGCTGTCCTGGCCTTGCCAACTCTTGCCCTTACATCGGCATCGGATCCACCCTTCTTATTGACGATGCTGCCTAGATAGGTGAATTCTTCAATTTCCTCTAGCGCTTCACCATTGAGAGTGATAGGCGATGTGTTTTCTGCGTTGACCTTAAGGAACTTGGTCTTCCCTTTGTGGATGTTGAGGCCAAGGCGAGTGGAGTTTTCCGTCACAATGTTGGTCTTTTCCTGCATCTGTTGCTGAGTATGTGCGAGGAGTGCCAGGTCATCCGCGAAATCTAGATCGTCTAAATGTGATCATAACGTCCACTGGATGCCATTACGCTTATCCGATGTTGATGTCTTCATTACCCAGTCTATCGCTAGCAGAAACAGAAATGGCGACAGTAAACAGCCTTGTCTCACTCCCGTCCGTACTTGGAATGCCTCTGTTGGGTGGCCTCTGTGGATCACTCTGCATATCAATCCTTCATAAGAATTCTTAATTATAGAGGTAATTTTTGTAGGGACCCCATAGTGTCTTAGCAGCCTCCAAAGTGATTCCCTGTCTACGCTGTCATAAGCCTTTTCATAGTCAATAAAGTTGACATATAGGGGGGAATTCCACTCGAGCGACTGCTCCAGGATGATGCGCAGTGTAGCTATTTGGTCAGTGCAGGATCTATCCTTGCGGAAACCAGCTTGCTGATCTCGCAGCTTCGTATCAACAGCAGCCTGCATTCTGCCAAGCAGAATCCTGTTGAACACCTTTCCTGGGATTGATAGTAGGGTAATTCCTCTATAGTTAGAGCAGGTGCTCAAGTTTCCTTTCTTAGGGAGTTTAATGAGTAGTCCCTCTTTCCACTCTGTTGGGACTTGCTCCTCTTCCCAGATCTTTTTGAAGAGGGTGTGTAAGAGCTCTACTGTAGTCTCCACGTCCGCTTTCAGTGCCTCCGTAGGGATATCATCTGGTCCAGGTGCTTTTCCGCTTTTAAGCTTCTTGATGGCTTGGCGTATTTCTTCCTTTGTAGGTGCACTGCAGTCTATCGGCAGGTCTATGTCTGCCGGCTGGATATCAGGTGGGTCTGGTGGAGCTGGCCTGTTGAGTAGCTCTTCAAAGTATTCCACCCATCTTCTCTTTTGTCCTTCGTCATCGATTATCTGCTTTCCTTCTTTATCTTTCACCGGTCTTTCAGGTTTACTAAACTTTCCAGATAACTTCTTGGTGATGGTATACAAGTCTTTCATATTTCCATTTCTGGCTGCTTCCTCCGCTTCTGCAGCTAGAGCATCTGCATAATTCTTTTTGTCAGCTTTGATGCTCTTTTTTACACTCTTGTTTGCTTGTGTGTATTGTTCCTGTGCCTTGGTCTTCTCTGCACGTGTCCGGCTGCTGTTTAGTACTGCCTTCATTTCTCTTCTCTGTTCTATTTTCTTCAGAGAGACCGTTGAGATCCATTCCTTGTGGTTGCGTTTCTGTGGGCCCAATACTTCTTGACAAACTGTCTTTATTGTTGTTTCCACTAACCTCCACTCCTTGTCTATTGTTGCTTCCTCTTCATCAATTATTTCTTGCAGGACTTGGAATTTGTTTGCAAGTGCCAGCTTGAATTCCTGGCGTTTGGTTGGGTCTCTGAGAAGTATTGTGTTGAACTTCTTTCGCTGGTTTAATTCTAGTGCCCAATTCCTTTTAAGTTTAAGCTTGACACGTGCAACAAGAAGGTGGTGGTATGAAGCCACGTCCGCTCCTCTTCTAACACGTACATTTTGCAGGGACCTCCGGAACTTCTTGGAAATGCATATATGGTCTATCTGGTTTCCGGTGTGGAGGTCTGGTGAGAGCCAGGTGACTTTGTGTATCTTTCTATGGGGGAAGATGCTACCGCCGATGACAAGGCTGTTTGCAGCACACAGATCTACAAACCTCTCTCCATTGTCACTCATCTCTCCCAGCCTCTCTCGACCCATAACCTCTTCGTAACCAGTGTTGTCATCTCCTATTTTAGCGTTAAGGTCTCCAATCAACATGGTTATGTCTCTGCTAGGAAACCTCTGAATGATGCTCTGGAGCCTACCGTAAAATTCATCTTTCGTGCAGTCTTCACTATCGTTAGTAGGGGCATAGCACTGAACAAGATTCATGTTGATCTTTTTCCTCTTTGTTCTGAAAGACGCAGTGATGACTCTTGGACCATGTGCCTCCCAACCAATTAGTGCTCCTTGGGCAGCCTTTGAGAGCATGATAGCCACCCCCTGAGTGTGTGGTCCATTTTCATCCTCGTGCCCTGAATAAAGGAGTAGCTCTCCCGTGGTGAGCCTCTTCTGGCCGGAATCGGTCCATCTGGCTTCGCTGATGCCGAGGATGCTAATCTTGTAATTCCTCATCTCCACCGCCACTTGTGCTGCTTTACCAGCTTCAAACATGGTGCGGACGTTCCATGTTCCGATAGTTAGTGTGGTCCTGGTCGAGATGATGGCCGTCTGCCTGGCAGCTTCCAGTAGCTGGCTTTCACTGCCCGACAACATCGTGCCTCCAACTGGAGGTCCATCCTCTCCCAGTACCGAGTTGTCCGTAAGGATCCTTGTTTGTGTTTTTGTAGCGGTAGTAGTTTGACGGGAAGGGGTTGCTAGCCCCTCGCCCAACCCTTCTCCTTTCTCATCCGGGCTTGGGACCGGCAGAGGCGGAGTTATATAATATATAGCTAAACCTTTAATTAATTCAAAAAAATATCTGCTATATAATATATAGCTAAACCTTTAATTAATTCAAAAACATATCTGCTATTTAATATATAGCTAAACCTTTAATTAATTCAAAAAAATATATGCTATATAATATATAGCTAAACCTTTAATTAATTCAAAAACATATCTGCTATATAATATATAGCTAAACCTTTAATTAATTCAAAAAAGCATCTGCTATAAAATATATAGCTAAACCTTTAATTAATTCAAAAAAATATCTGCTATATAATATAAAGCTAAACCTTTAATTAATTCAAAAAAATATCTGCTATATAATATATAGCTAAACCTTTAATTAATATATAGCTAAACCTTTAATTAATATATAGTTAAACCTTTAATTAATATATAGCTAAACCTTTAATTAATATGTAGCTAAACCTTTAATTAATATATAGCTAAACCTTTAATTAATATATAGCTAAACCTTTAATTAATATATAGCTAAACCTTTAATTAATATATAGCTAAACCTTTAATTAATATATAGCTAAACCTTTAATTAATATATAGCTAAACCTTTAATTAATTCAAAAAAGTTACATTAGAGCCAATAGAAATGAAATTTTTTTGTTTAACGAAACATCAAAAATAATAACAAATAACAACAGATTTAAACCTAAAATAACTTTAAAAGTTGTGAAAAGGAATACACAATAATTGATCTAATTCGATGAACAAGTTTAATTGAATCAAAAATTGTCGATCAAATATAGACCTAAAGGTCTTATTTACACCCACTTAATAATATACGTCATGTATATATATATATGTCATCTCTCCCACCGTCGGAAGCAATAACGCTGTGAGGCAAAGTTGAGTGTCCTCCCCCAGGGAACAGGACAGGGCCGGTGGTAATATATGTCATATAGCAACAAATATTTACATAATCATAAATGTCTGGTGAGGGGTAGGAATATAAGCTTATATGCCTTCAAATGGTGGGGGAAAGGGAGGGGGACAAATAATCCAAATAAGGTGGGAGCAAAAAGTGTAAGTTTGGGGTTTTACTTCTAGAACAAGAAAACGGGCAACAGCAGATAGGCCTACATTTTGAACTGGTGTACACTTTTGATGTCATTATCAAAAGTTAAAACATAATATTACAAATATAATTATTCAAATATTATAAAATTTTATAATTATCATTTTCTTAAACAAAAATATTTATCCAGAAAATCTTTTAATAACTATCGAGATTAATAATAATAATAATTGGCTAGTTACTACAGCGCCGTAATTTAAAAAAAAATTTAAATAGAAAGCCAAAATCATCACAATTTAGATCAAATATATTTTAAAATATCATTGTAAAATAATTATTTTAATGAAAACACAGAAAAAATAAATAGTATCTCAATAATTAAAATTATGAGATTGTAACATCTATTAATATGAAGTAAAAAAAATAACTTTTAAAAAGTGTCATTACATAATTTTATATTAGGCTAATTTCTCTGAGAAGAAAAAAAAATCACTGGTTTTGGAGAAATCGCATTTGTTCTGCCCCCCCCCCTTTTGTCGTCAACACCACAGATAAATGATGAAATATATATATATATATGTGAATGTAATTTTTTTAAAATATAAATCTCGATTACGATATGTTTTCGAATTGGAATACATGTAAGCCTATGGCATGTAAATGTTGCAGAGATGAGAACATACAAAAAAATCATTGACACAATGAGAAATACTGACTCAATCAGATTATTGAATCTCTCAATCTCTCATTTCATGTATTAATATGTTCATTCAGACACAACATTATTAAGTGCCCATTAGCAACATTTATATTTTCATAAAACGCATCACAATAAACGCATCCAAGGCAAACGGGTGACGACATTTATCCTTTATGCAAATCTATCTTACTCTGTATCTGTCATTCACTAAATAAGAAAAAAAAATCAAAACATATGTTTATATTTATACATATATATATATATAGATATATATATATATATATATATATATATATATATATATATATATATCAATCATCAATTGTGTATATATATATATACAATTACAGTTTAATGCACATTGATAATGTAAAAATAAAATGGAAAATACTAGATTGGTTTGGAATGTGCTTACCCTTCGCAAACCGACATTTAAGGTCACTGACGAATAGGTAAAAAAAAAGATAGCTTAGGAACAGCCGGAGATGGATCTAGAGGGTAAAAAAAAAAGTACCCATCGGATCGAACTGATCCATAGGTCCGATGAAGCAGCGTTCACCAGTTTCTGTGGCCACGGCATACTAGGTGATTGTGTGGCCAGCACTATGCACAGCCGACTTTACTTTACCCCAACTAAGGTCAGGTACCCATCAGAGCGGGGTAGACTCAGGGGCACCCTCCAGTCCCGGGAAAAAATCCTAGCCTGCACCAAGATTCGAACCCGGGACCATCGGCTCGCCAGTCGAACGCGCTGCCGCTCGGCTACCGTGCCCCTGGATCTAGAGGGTAACATCACTTAAATGGTTTACAGGTGCAGAAAATTTGGTTCAGAATGGGGGACTCTATAATTGTATATTTAGTTACCCCGGATAACAATAGGGAGGACGTGGAAGATTAAAAATGAAAGTAAATAACCTGCCTTGGTTTTCAAATAATAGAGACAAATCTGTCAGGGCCTTACGTTAGATTTTCTAAATGTGATACAAATCTTCAAAATGGCGCCTTTTAAAGTTTTGTTTTTAAATTCTAAGGTCTATTTAACTTTTGCTGCTTATGCCGCCCCCTCCCTCACCTGGTGACGCTTTAAGCGACCAATTTCTCATAGCACGTTGCTGAAAACAAAAAAAAAATGATTTTAGTAAAAGTTTACCTTCATAAAAAGCTAATTTCTGCATGTTACAAGTAGTTGTCTGAAAAAGAAAATAAAGGATATTTCTAAATTTACACTTTAAAGGGGGCTGTGTTGTATATAAATCATTATCGCAGACATTTGCTTATTTCTGCTTCGACTATCACGCCAAAGATTATTACTCTTTAGTCAGTTATGGCAAAAACAGCTTTTGTTTTCTGCCTACAGTTGAAAGCTAACATTGCATATTTGTGCAAAATATTTAGATGCCAAGTCGTGATAATGTCTGACTAGAATGTAGACCCAAATTTTGCCTGTTTACTCTGCTTAGATTGTAGTGCCAAACATTGCTTGTTGGATTGTAGTGCCAAACATTGCTTGTTTACTCTGCTTAGATTGTGGTGCCAAACATTGCTTGTTTACTCTGCATAGATTGTAGTGCCAAACATTGCTTGTTTACTCTGCTTAGATTGTAGTGCCAAACATTGCCTGTTTACTCTGCTTAGATTGTAGTGCCAAACATTGCTTGTTTACTCTGCTTAGATTGTAGTGCCAAACATTGCTTGTTTACTCTGCATAGATTGTAGTGCCAAACATTGCTTGTTTACTCTGCTTAGATTGTAGTGCCAAACATTGCTTGTTTACTCTGCATAGATTGTAGTGCCAAACATTGCTTGTTTACTCTGCTTAGATTGTAGTGCCAAACATTGCTTGTTTACTCTGCATAGATTGTAGTGCCAAACATTGCTTGTTTACTCTGCTTAGATTGTAGTGCCAAACATTGCTTGTTTACTCTGCATAGATTGTAGTGCCAAACATTGCTTGTTTACTCTGCATAGATTGTAGTGCCAAACATTGCTTGTTGGATTGTAGTGCCAAACATTGCTTGTTTACTCTGCTTAGATTGTAGTGCCAAACATTGCTTGTTTACTCTGCATAGATTGTAGTGCCAAACATTGCTTGTTTACTCTGCTTAGATTGTAGTGCCAAACATTGCCTGTTTACTCTGCTTAGATTGTAGTGCCAAACATTGCTTGTTTACTCTGCTTAGATTGTAGTGCCAAACATTGCTTGTTTACTCTGCATAGATTGTAGTGCCAAACATTGCTTGTTTACTCTGCTTAGATTGTAGTGCCAAACATTGCTTGTTTACTCTGCATATATTGTAGTGCCAAACATTGCTTGTTTACTCTGCTTAGATTGTAGTGCCAAACATTGCTTGTTTACTCTGCATAGATTGTAGTGCCAAACATTGCTTGTTTACTCTGCTTAGATTGTAGTGCCAAACATTGCTTGTTTACTCTGCATAGATTGTAGTGCCAAACATTGCTTGTTTACTCTGCATAGATTGTAGTGCCAAACATTGCTTGTTTACTCTGCATAGATTGTAGTGCCAAACATTGCTTGTTTACTCTGCATAGATTGTAGTGCCAAACATTGCTTGTTTACTCACTGTGATCAGCTTGTTCCGACGGGTACTTTCCTTTTATTTCAGATTTCGATCAGTTATTAAGACTTCAGATCTTTTTTTATAGCTATATAATTCAAAAGCTGATTAAAGTCACAATCACGAAAAAATATATAAATATTTAACAGGTATGCATGTATATTCTAACGATACAGAAACCTTAAAACTTTAATGTCAACCAGCGTAAGCATATTAATCTCCACATTTAAATCTTAATAATTCTTTAAATGAAAACCATCTAAAAATCAGATAATTAATTTCTTGGTAGGCATAGTTTATCATTTTCTTGTTAGCTTTATGTTTTTTTTATATTAAAGTTACAATTTATACTGATGTTTTTCTATAATGCATTCAATAGAGATTTGTCTAAAGTTTTAAATTCTGAAAGTTTGTTAGCGACTCACAGTTTTTTGAGGCTGTATATTTGTTCTAATTGTTCGTCTATTTACCGGCATCGGTGGGCGAAAATTATTTTCCATCAACAGTGCTGTGCTTCCCGAATCCACTGCCTCATGCAGTTTTCTTAGCACCAATAGCTGAATGTAAGGAAAATTTAAACATTTTGGAACAGCACGATTTTCATTTAACTGTTAACTTATTAATAGTCTTACATCACAGAAAACTAATATTGTAACAGTCTATTTAAAAAATATATTTCTCCGATTCAGTAGCCCTACTCCTTGACAAGCTTTGAGGTGATCGTTATGGAGTCATATTGACTTTAAAATTATATGGACATCTACATATTCTTTCTTATCTCGTTCCATGCTGTAATTTTAACAATGTCTGCTTTTAGAGATTCCCAATGTTCAATACTGAGTAGTGTAGCTTCATTTCCATTTCAATATAGAACCTAATCCTTCATTCTTTCACTCACCTGGTCCTTCCTGACATTCAGTGGCTTGTTCAGCAGAATCCAGGTGACCGTCTCCAGGCAACTGGGTTGTGTCATTGATCCCTCATATGTCATATAGTCGTAAGAGTCAGGAAATAGACTTTTGAGGGAAAAGTCTGATAAGGGCGATGAATCGTCTAAATAACAGAATAGAGTTTAACAATAAAAGCTTGTCGCTTGATAAGGTTAAGTAACTCTTACTAACTATATGTTAGATTTGAATTATTTGGGTTTTGTCCCCTGAAACGTAATTTTCTTTGGAAATCCAAATTCAATGCTGAAGACATGAAAAACTAAGACTCAATAATTATTCATTCTTTGAATAACGTATATAATTAACTCAAACAGCTTATATTCAATCATTAAAATTGACTGTACAAGTTAAATTGTTGTTTACAATAATCGCTCTTGAAAGGAATGCCTATAGAACGTACTGGAAACGCTTTGTATGCTTAAAAAACTACTAAAACAAATGTAAGCTACGCAGTTTTATAAAATTATTTGACAGAAAGTTTACGAAAAATTCTAGAAAAGTTTATGCAAGAAAATGACGTAAGAATATAATGTTAATTCTATGCCATTACTTTTTAGAACGCAACTTTACCTGATGGTTGCGGTGTCCAATACACACAAACCATTATGCCTTTGTATAATATATGTTAAAATATTTACAGACATATCTATGTTTTATCCTGATGGTTGCTGTGTGCAATAAACACAAAACATTATTACTTTGCATAATAAATGTTAAAATATTGACATACATATCTATCTGTTAAATCCACGACAATGTGTTTGATCAGGCGCAGATTAAAAAAAACAAAAAATAAATCGCTTAAAAACAACAGATATAGGCTATGCATATCTTAGTCCATGAGTCTAAAGAAAAAGAGTTTTAACAATATTCGTGACCACAATATACAAAACAGAATGGCGTGTCCCTCACAAATGCCCTTCCACCTTTTACAGCTGACTAGACACGGGTAAAAATCTTGGAGTTTTCTTTTAACCTAGATTTGAGTTCAAGTCAATTGAAATAGATCTCGGACGCGTTGCTTTAGACAAATAACGTTTTTCAAAACCAAAAGAGGTTAGGAAATGAGAAACAATGCTTTAAAGAAGTAGAAAAAAATAGATCTATTGATATATCAGATTTTTACAAAATGTAAATCACAAAAAAAATTATAGTCTTTTTTATATTTAGAAAAATAATTACTTTTTGTACGGGCATAACATTAAAAAAGCACGTGGGAAACGACCTGCAGCGCGATCGGCTTGCATACCGAATGTCCCATGTTCGAATACTGGTAATTGATAGGATTCTATATCCGTTTTAGATGACCCTAAGTCTATCCTGATGGGTACCTGGCGATAATTGTGGAAAAGTAAAAGCGGGTGAGTTTGTTATGGCAACACAATCCCCTAGTATGTTGTGGCCACAGCAGCTTGTGAATGCTGCTTTACTGGCGTTATGGTTTATATTGGCTTGACGCGAATACTTTATGTAATTGTATTTACTGTCCAGGTACCATTTTCGTAAATTACCGTTCACTGGATCAATGCTGTGTTAATTACATTTAATAAACTTATTTTTTTGACGGTGCTAAAATTATGTTTTCAAAGCGAATTAAACCAGAAGGTTTAACTGACCTTTAAACTGCACTTGATTGGCCGCTTGAATTAAACTGTCAAATTCACTGTTAGACTTTTCTCCTATCTGTGAATGAAGCAAAAGAACGAAAAAAAAATCCTTTATTAGCATTTTTTTTTTTCTAGCATTTTTCATGAAATTGACAAGTTCCCCCATTGCACACATTTCAAGTCATAAGGTTATTCACACAACGCGATCATGGAACATAGCAAGTGAATTTCAAGTCATAAGGTTATTCACACAACGCGATCATGGAGCATGGCAAGTGAATTTCAAGTCATAAGGTTATTCACACAACGCGATCATGGAGCATAGCAAGTGAATTTCAAGTCATAAGGTTATTCACACAACGCGATCATGGAGCATGGCAAGTGAATTTCAAGTCATAAGGTTATTCACACAACGCGATCATGGAGCATAGCAAGTGAATTTCAAGTTATAAGGTTATTCACACAACGCGATCATGGAGCATAGCAAGTTAATTTCAAGTCATAAGGTTATTCACACAACGCGATCATGGAGCATAGCAAGTGAATTTCAAGTCATACGGTTATTCACACAACGCGATCATGGAACATAGCAAGTGAATTTCAAGTTATAAGGTTATTCACACAACGCGATCATGGAGCATAGCAAGTGATTTTCAAGTCATAAGGTTATTCACACAACGCGATCATGGAGCATAGCAAGTGAATTTCAAGTCATAAGGTTATTCACACAACGCGATCATGGAACATAGCAAGTGAATTTCAAGTCATAAGGTTATTCACACAACGCGATCATGGAGCATAGCAAGTGAATTTCAAGACATTGTAAAAATGGCCTGTCTGTATAAGCGTCAAACCGGGCTTGGTTATAAAAATATTTAGATTTTAACCTAAAACATATGGTTTTCTAACGCACTGTCACTAGCGCATATCGCCGCCAAATTTCGTAAATTCTTAAAAAAATTAATTTTCAAAACATAAAAAAAAATTATTCTGCCTTTCAACCATTTGTCATTTTTTCTTAGTTACAGTTAGATCTATTAGAAGACATGTATGGTCATAAGTTATCGTAGTTTATCCCAAATGGTTGTTCACAACAGGTTTCTTGGACACAAATACGAAATTACCGGGTTCGCTAAATAGATCAGGAAGGGATTAAAATGTACTTCTATGCATATATTATAGTGAAGAAATGGTGATAGTAATATACATGAGTAGGTGCCTATATTTTGTCCAAAGTGTAATATAGAAATGCAAGTGATTTTAGTTAGACCCATTGAGGTATAGCGGGTCACCATTCTATACTTAACCAAAAATTTAATTCCTTTATTTTACATATGGGCTAGTACAGGGGTCGGCAACCTATGATTGGTGCCAGACTTGGCACGCAGATCAATTTCCAATGGCACGCGGAAGATCTCCCAAGTGGCAATTTAAGTCTCGTCTCCAAGAAATTTAGTGCTATAGAAGGATGAATTTTAGGCTGTTGGCACGCTGAATGAATTATGAATCCTATTTTGGCACTCAATTATGAAAATGTTGCCAACCTCTGGGCTAGTACATGCGGTAAAATGTGACTTGGTCACAAAGTATAAGTGAAGTGTGGGAAATACTGATTTGGGGCGCCAGAAGAGCAGATCTTACACTTCACAATAACATATTTAACAATGAAACTATGTGATTATTACGTTAACTACTTTGCCTATTTTCATGTCAGTTTAATATTGTGCCTGCTTTTTGTCTTAGGAAAACCCGCCAGATTTAAAAAAAAAAGTCTAACAACTAGAGTTCACAATTAATAATTTATTTTATTAACAATAATTAAGACTATCATGCTATTATATAGCAAGCAAACAAATAGAATATAAAAATGACATGGTACATACAATACCAAATATGGCCAGAGCCGCTATGCCATGGGCAGATAACTGGGCATCTTTAAAGTTGGCGTAGAGCTCTGAGTTATAACCATAAATTTGAAGCTGGAAAGAAGAATAAAATACTGAGATAAAATAGAAAGTGGAAAATACTATATTATAAGTTACAGACGTTCATTCTATAAACACTCTTACCCGTGGTTTAAGCCTAGACTTGCATCTTGATTAGGGTTTTTACATTTTTTTAATGCTGTTTTACTTGCTTTGTTTTTCATTTCCCAGATGTCATTTATTTTATTTTTTAGTGGAATAATATATTTTTTAAAAGTGCTTTTATCCACATGTGTTTTTCTAAGTCTATTGAATAGACTTATGTATTGCAGTTTTAAATCTGACAAAGGTATGACTCAACGAGAGTAGGTATAACCTATTTATTGATAGATCAGTACCGTTTGTTTTTAAATGTTTATGGAAATATTTTATCTAAATCTGAATAGAATTATACTATTAACCTAAAATAGATACAATATTTCTACAGTCATATGCGTTTTTCTTTCTATCATTGAAGTGTGGTGTCATATATTGGTGGTTTCCATGTATTGGAACACACAATGCTTATTCCCCCTCTCTTTTTCTCTCTACAGAAGATTTTGTGGGCGGGGCTTATTTTTCCATTTCCTCGACTTTTAGTAACGAAGGCGAGAGATTCTAGGTAATTTTGGAATTCCGTGTTTAGGCTGACCTCGAATTCTCGGAATGGCTAGGAATGGTTTATTATTTCTGCATAGGGAAATTCCTATTATTTTTATTATGACTTTTGTAATGATACAATTATTTTCACCCCTCCTAGTAATAGTCTTTCCCCCTTACCACTCTAATAGTATTTAATGATTTGTTTGTCTTAAAGGCAGTCAGTTTCGAGATAATTTCTTTTCAGGACGCTTGTGTTTGCACTTTTTTATTCTAACTGTACATAATCTTCATATTGTTTATATTGAAACATATCACCTGGATTAAATTCTCAACAACATTTACACTGAAGCTTCCTCGTCAAGTTACTATTCTAGTGTGTTGTTTACAATACTATAATATTTATTTCCTACTCCAACGTCAAGAAAAGGATCTGTTAGAACGCAAATCCTGAGTTTGTGCCCAGGACTATAAGGAGAGTTCTTGTAATACTGAAACATAAATAATAAAAACTAAAGTATACCCTAGGACCAACGCGAAATATCAACGATATCTACACGGCTCTGGCCACAAGGGGATTGTGGACGTAACAAAATTTGGTGGTTTCGTCCGGTATATTTGAGTTCTACTTTACCTGACCTAGGATTAACAAAATTTGTGTATCTCGCCCGGAATATTTGTGTTCTTCTTTTCCTGACTTGGGATTGGAATAAATTTTTTCGCTTGTATCGGAATATTTGAGTTCTACTTTTTCTGATCTAGGACTAGAAATATTTTGTGACATTAGTAGTGCTGGTAGCGGCATATTTGTGTTTCGTTTTCTAGTACTAATGAGGTTTGTAAACTGGTCAACAAACTAGTTTCGTTTTCTAGGACTGTGAAACTTTTTTTGTTTAAAAAGAAGATAGAACTGGTTTGGTATTTATTCCTTTTAGAAGTTTGAAGATTCCACAAAGTGTGTAATATTATATTGTGCAAATTTCTGGACAAATCGTAAGTTAGGAATTTATATTTTACTAGACTATATTTATTACCCTACTGTGACGAAAAGGGACTTAAACCAGTCTAGTTATGTTTTTTATATATATGTGAGTTAATTCCCCTATAGGTTGTTGATGTTAGAGGACTTCCTGTGGGGAGAATGAAAGAGAGGGGTCGTTCTGTTATTTTCTTTCCTACAAGTTTTGTATATTGACTCAAGGTGAATTGAAATTAAAACTATTATCTTCTTCAATGTCTCGTTTGTTTAGTACCTTAATGATCATACTAGAAAGCCTACCTTCTTATAGGTGCTTCCATGGTCTATTAAACCTCAGGACTAATTAGATCGTAATAGGTGGGGGCGACGTCCTTGAGGTGTATAATAAGGAAAAAATGGCGAGCACAAGCTATGAGGAAGTCAAAAGATTGAAGAAGGGTGAATTGATTTCATTTGCTAAAGAAATAGGACTCAATGTAAAGACTTCCGAATCTAAAAGTAAAATAGTGGAAAAAATTGCTATGAGATTAGTTTCTGATGAAGTTTGGCCTCGAGAAACACTAAAAAAATTAGAATTGTTGTCTCAACCGAGTCCAAGTTATACTGAAGAAACTGTATTAAAAATAAGACAAATGGAGTTAGAGGCTGATATAAAAATAAAAGAGATTGAGTGTAGAACAAGGCCACTTTCTTCTGAAAGCTTATCAACATTTAACTGGAACCAGAATATCAAACTAATGCCAAAGTATGATGAAGTTAACATAGAACATTTTTTCCAAAGCTTCGAGGTTTTGGCTGAAAACCTTAAATGGCCTCAGCAATACTGGATGACCTTGATTCAACCAGTTCTTGTCGGGAAGGCTTTACAAGTTTTTTTAAAACTTAAACAAGGAACAACAACAAAGTTATCTTGAAACAAAGAAATATATTCTGCAAGCCTTTGAAAAGGTACCTGAACATTATCGGAAACTCTTCCGAAATGTACAGAAAGCACAGGGAGAAACGTATATGGACATGGCCAGGGAGAAGTTGACAGCTTTTGAGCAATGGGAGAGGAATAGAGACTATGAGAAATTGAAGAATCTTATATTGCTTGAGGAGTTTAGAAGACAACTCCCTTCTGAAGTAGATGTTTTTTTACTGGAACAACGTGTGACAGACTTGGTTGAGGCTGCCAGGAAAGCGGATGAATATACGCTAATTCATCCCATTCCTAATCTAGTTCCTCAAAACTATTCTCCGAGATTTCCAACCGATCGATATAATAGTCGTAACAGAGAAAATTTTTCCCAACAACAGGCTAATCAGCCTCGGATCTCCACTCCAGGGAGAGAGTCATCTTCATCCATTAACCAACAGTTCAATCACCTCCAGAATGAACCACAAGGAAGGGTTCAAACCAGTCATTCAGCTAGGGCTAATGTAGGTCTTTTTTGTACAAGTTCAATCCAGCAAAATGACTACCAGAAGTATATTTCGGAGGGTATTATTTCTGTAGCAGATTGTTCAAATGGAGCTGTACCAGTTTCTATCTTAAGAGACACGGGCAGCCAAATTTCAGTTCTTTTATGGAAAAATTTGAATCTCAAATCCAGATTGAATTATACGGGTGAATCTATAACAATTGCTTCTCTGGATAATCATACCTCTTCTCTGAAATTGGCTAAATTTAACCTCCAGTGTAAAAATTTCCTTGGACCAGTTACTTTGGCGGTTTTAGAAACAGACACTTCTTTAGAGAATATACAAGTCATTATGGGAAATGACTTGGCAACTTGTTATGACCCTGGAGACGATATCTGGTTACAGACCCATGCGATTACTAGGAGTCACTCTAACCAGGCGGTAAAAAAAACCTCCCAGGTAGTCGAAGAGATCAAAGGAAATGACTCAAAAATAATCATTGGAATTGAAAACGAAACACTGACTTTTGATAAGGCTGAACTCATCAAATTTCAACAATCAGATCCAATGATACAATCTCTTTTCAGTCTTGTAACACCCTCTACGGGAAAGGGTGGTGGATATTATCTCTCTGAAGGGGTATTGAAAAGGAAATATGTACCTATAGACATGAAGGCTGGTCAAGAATGGCAGATATTGGATCAAATCGTGGTCCCAAAGCAATACCAGGACCAGGTGTTGCAAATGGCACATAGTATTCCTATGGCTGGACATCTGGGAATTAAAAAAACTTATGATAAAATCCTCAAATACTACTACTGGCCGGGTCTAAAAAGAAGTATTCAACTATATTTGAAAAGATGTGACATTTGCCAAAGAGTGGGCAAGCCTAATCAGAACATTCCGAAGGCACCCCTGCAACCCATCCTAGTTAAGGATCAACCATTCACACATTTAATAGTTGATTGTGTAGGACCATTATCCAAAACTAAAAGTGGAAATCAATTCATTTTAACCATAATGTGTAGGACATCCAGATTTTTAGAAGCCATACCAATGAGGAACATCAAAGCCAAGACTGTAGTTAAGGAACTTACAAAGTTCTTTACTAACTATGGGTTGCCTCTGACTATACAGTCGGACCGGGGCACAAACTTTACTTCTAATCTGTTCAAGCAGATCTTACAACAGTTGGGAATTTCTCAGCTTTTGTCTTCTGCATATCACCCTGAAAGCCAGGGATGTTTAGAGAGATCTCACTCTACGATCAAAAATATGCTTAGATCATACTGCCTACAGTACAATAGGGATTGGGACGAGGGATTGAAATTCCTGTTGTTTGCATATAGAGACTCAGTTCAAAAAAGTTTGGGATTGTCTCCTTTCCAAGTTATCTATGGACATACTGTCAGGGGACCTCTGCAACTACTTAAGGAACATTGGTCAAACTGTTCACAAGAGTCTAGTGGACTATTAGAATATGTTGCTACCTTCAAGGAAAGACTAGAGAGTGTTTACCAGTTCACTAGAGAACACTTGGCAGATAGTCAGGTTAAAATGAAGGAGCTTTTTGACAGGAAAACTAAAGATAGACAGTTTGTAGAAGGGGATATGGTACTAGTGAAGAATTTCAATCCGGCTGATCAATTGGAACCCAGATTCATTGGACCTTTTGTGATCTTGAAGAAAAAGACTGCTAAGAGCTTTATATTGACCAACCCGGACAATAGGAACAAAACACAAATTGTTAACATTGATAATCTTAAATTGTATTATCCACCAAATGATAGCATGAATGTAAATGTTCTTGTTTCAGGTTTTGATTCAAAGGAAATTGGTTCTAACCCCTCCCTAAAGTCTGGGGATGAGTTCAGTGTCATTACCAAGGAGATAGGTACCTCAAATACCACTGGTTTAAATGGACCCACTAAACTTTTATATGATAAAAGTGTTGTTCCTTGTCTAGACACTCCAGAAGTTCCTATGGGGATCACCAGTGAGAATGATATTCCCAACTTTGAAGAATTCACTAGATTAGATGAATGTCCTGTAAGACTGCTCAATTTCCAAGTGTTAGAAAATCTTTCTAGTAAATTTAGTCACCTGGATTGTTACCAATCAGAAAAATTGTCAGATGTCATATTGGAACATAAATCAACCATGGGTGATATTCCTAGTGTTACAAATTTAATAGCTCATGACATTGAAATTGAAGGGAAACCCATTAAATGTTCCCCTTTTAGGGTTAATCCCCATAAGGCTGAGTTATTAAAGAAAGAAGTAGATTATATGATTGATACCGGTATAGCCACTGAAAGTAACTCTGAATGGAGTTCTCCTTGTTTACTGATTCCCAAACAAGATGGTAGCCTTAGATTTGTGACTGATTTTAGAAAAATCAATTCCATGACTAAACAAGATTCATATCCGTTGCCAAGGATTGATGATCTTGTTGATAAAATTGGAAAAGCCAAATTTATTACCAAAATTGATCTGTTGTCTGGGTTTTGGCAAGTCCCTCTTACAGCAAGGGCTAAAGAGCTTTGCTCTTTTACAACTCCAGGTGGTCTTTTTCAGTATAATGTGATGCCTTTCGGATTAAAAAATAGTCACATGACCTTTCAAAGGCTGGCTAACAAACTTATTCAAGGCATGGAAAATGTTAACTGTTACATTGATGATATTGTACTTTTTCATAATGATTTTGATTCTCATTTATCATCCCTGAATGAATTGTTTAGAAGAATTTGCAATGCAAATTTGACTATAAATTTACAAAAATGTGACTTTTGTAAACCCACTATTGCTTATTTAGGTTACCAAGTAGGGAATGGAAATGTTCTCCCAATAGATGGGAAAGTTAAAGCTATCTGTAACCTTGATGTACCTACTTGTAAAAAGCAGGTTAGACAGTTCCTTGGGGCTGTTGGATATTACAGGAAGTTCATTTCAAAATTTGCTGATATCTCCTTACCTCTAACAAATGTGTTAAGTGATAAGACTCCATTTATCTGGAGTCAACAGTGTCAACATGCTTTTGACAGTCTTAAGTTGGCTCTTTCCACTTGCCCTGTCTTAATCACCCCTGATTGGGACAAACCATTTAAACTGGTTGTCGATGCCTCAGATAGTGGAGTAGGGGGGGTTTACTACAAGAGGAAGATGGTTGTGATCGGCCTGTGGCTTATTTTTCAAGAAAGTTGAATAAATCTCAGAGAAAATATTCAACAATAGACAAGGAATGTCTATCTTTAATTTTAAATCTCAGGCACTTTGATGTCTACCTTTATACCCCCACCCACCAAGTTCATGTTTTTTCAGATCACAACCCATTGTTGTACCTCAATAAAATGAGGAATCATAATAATAGGTTATTGAGATGGTCGTTGGAGTGTGAGAACTATAACTTAAAACTTCATTATATTAAAGGGGGAGAGAACTACCTGGCTGACTTATTGTCCCGAAGCGAGTAGAGAAATGTATATGATTTTAAGATTATTCCCATGACTGTTAAATTTTTTTGAAATGTTGAATAGTCCCTTTACTGTAATTATTAAAATAAGTTCTTAACTTGGTTAATGAACTTCTGAAATGGAAGGGCATGTGACGAAAAGGGACTTAAACCAGTCTAGTTATGTTTTTTATATATATGTGAGTTAATTCCCCTATAGGTTGTTGATGTTAGAGGACTTCCTGTGGGGAGAATGAAAGAGAGGGGTCGTTCTGTTATTTTCTTTCCTACAAGTTTTGTATATTGACTCAAGGTGAATTGAAATTAAAACTATTATCTTCTTCAATGTCTCGTTTGTTTAGTACCTTAATGATCATACTAGAAAGCCTACCTTCTTATAGGTGCTTCCATGGTCTATTAAACCTCAGGACTAATTAGATCGTAATACTACTATCACGAATATTATGAATGCTATACTATGGCTTCGAATATATCGAGTGAGGAACTTAATGCCATGTCATTGGTTGAACTAAAAGAATTAGCTGAGCCCTTTGGGATTGAGGCAGGGCAGGCAAGACCCAATCCTAATCGGTTGATCAAAGAAATTATGACACACTTGACCGGGCAGATAGCCAAAAACACTGGTAACGTAGTTGAAGTGGGTGGAAACGATATAGGTAATGTAGCTCCCAGTGGAAATGAGGTAAGAAGTGCCCATGGAGACGAGGTAAATATGTCATCTAGATCATCAAACAATGATGAAGATGAAGGGTTGAGTGAAAACCTAAAATTCCAATTAGTTATGAAGAGAATGGAATTGGAAAGAATTAGGATAGAAACTGATAGGGAAAATGAAAGAATTAGGATAGAAACTGAAAGGGAAAATGAAAGTATTAGGATTGAAAGTAGAGAAAGGATAGAGATGGCACGCATGAACAGACATGACCATCGAAGGGACAGTATTGGTATGGATATTAGCGCAATGAAGCAACACTTGCCTATATTCAGAGAAGAAGATGTTCAAGACTTCTTGGTTTTTGAGAGGATAGCTGTAGATTATCAGTTCCCTGATGATAAGATGGCCTTATTGTTAAGATCAACTCTCAACAAAGGAAAAGCATTGGACGTAGTGTTAAGTTTAACACCCGAGGAAATAAATACTATGTAGTGATCAAAGATATGGTGCTAAAAAGTTATTCCCTGACACCAGAAAAATATAGAAAGCTATTTAGAGACAGAAAGAAGGCATATGACCAAACTCATGTAGACATTGAGACAAAAGGAGAAAATGTTAGAACAGTGGCTAAGGTCACAGAATGTAAGTGAGTTTGATAAACTCAAGAACCTAATATTGTTTGAGGAATTCAATGAGTGTATTCGAGTGGATATTAAAACTCACATCTCAGACCGAGGGGTTGAAGATGTGCATGAAGCTGCTACATTGGCAGATAACTATGCCATAATTCACGCCAGCGTAAAGCCATATTATGCAGAAAAACCCAAAGTGCACAAACCAGAGCCCAAAGAGGCTAGTAAACCAAAAGTAACAAATGAAAACAATAATAAGACCAGTAGTGTAAATGATAATAGTAACTTAGTTCATTTCAGGAAGCAGACAGATGTAAATAAAGCAAAGGTGGTATGTTTCAACTGCAAGAAAGAGGGCCACATGAAGAAAGACTGTTGGATCCTTACCAAGAAGCAATGTGCTATTCTACACTGTGCCAGAGTGCAGAAAGACAGCAAGCAGACAGAAGAAATGTGTAACACAGGGCCAAGAAGCTCAAAAGAAATGCGGCCGGCATCGCCCATAGTCGTGAAGTCGATGGTTTTTGAGAACAGCCAATCTAAGGTAAAAGAGAATAGCTGTACTCAATTTATTATGCTTTCAGAAGGCCGTGAGGAACAGATGGTTCCTGAAGTCCCGGAAGAGGACGACTTATCCGATTTTCGACCCTTTGTCTACGAGAGGACAGTGTCGACAGAAGTCGATGTACTCAGCAAGAAGAAAATACAGATATTACGTGACACAGGTTCTGCTGTCAGCGTGATCCTGGAGGGCAGTGTGCCGTTAACAGATGCCACCAGTACCGGTGAGTCTTTTGTGCTGAGAGGTGCTAGTATGGAGGCTGTGGAAGCTCCACTGCACAGAATAAAACTCGAGTCGGAGATTTTTACAAGTAACATTGTAGTGGGAGTTTGGCGCGCACTACCCGTCAAAGGCGTTTCCATGATATTAGGAAATGACATTATGGGCGGCAGTGTCACTGTCGAGCCCATGGTTAAAGTGTTGGAGACGAAGATGGCGGAGGACACAAGCCTACGTCCTGCCAATGAACGCCCAACATGTGCACTGACAAGAGCAATGAAGAAAAATAAGTCGGTAAAGACTCCTGCTACGCCGTGTAGTGCAACGAAAGATGTGTTTGTTGGTTCTGAAGACACACATGCGAATGAAACAGTGGTAACAGAGACACCCGACATCGATTTAAGTGATACGTTCTTTGCTGAACTAACAACTGGTGAAGCAACAGAGAACGATAACGTTTTGTCACCAAAGCAGAAATTGGTGAAAGAACAATTGAATGACGAAGTAATAATGCAACTCAGAATGAAAGCTGTTGATGAAAAGACTGCAGATGCAATGGCGGAATGTTTCTACATGAAAGATGAAGTGTTGATGAGAAAGTCGAAACCGCTCAACTCAGGTACAAACGAATGGGACAGTATTCACTAGATTGTAATACCTAAGTGTTATCGTCAAGATATACTGCGTATGGTGCATGATCTTCTTTTCGCTGGTCACATGGGAGTTCGAAAAACACACCACCGTATCCTCCCTTACTTCTACTGGCCAGGAATGAGAAGAGATGTCGAACAATACTGCTGTCAGCGTATGCCAAATGGTAGGACGGCATAATCAACGAATTCCTGTCGCTCCACTCCAGCCGATACCAGCGTTCGACGAACCATTCAGTCATATACTCATTGAGTGTATGGGCCCGTTGCCGAAAACAAAAGCCGGTTTCCAGTACCTACTTACAATCATGTGTTCATCCACTCGCTTCCCGGAAGCCATTCCGTTGCGGAACATAACAACAGTGAAAGTGGTATACACCTTGACAAATTTCTTCACACGTTATGGCCTACCGGAGTCAGTACAGTCGACCAGGTGACTAACTTTACTTCGAACATTTTCAAACAAGTCATGGAATAATTAGGGATAAGCCATAGGCTATCAAGTGCCTATCATTATGAGAGCCAGTGAGCTCTGGAAAGGTTTCATCAGACATTAAAATCGATGCTTAAAAAGTACTGTTATGAAAACGAGAAAAACTGGGATAAGGGTGTGCCTTATTAATATGTACTGTTCGCTGCAAGAGAGGCTACTCGGGAATCCTTGGGGCTTAGCCCGTTTGAACTTGTGTATGGACACTCAGTCAGAGGTCCGTTGAAACTGCTAAATGAAACTTGGCTAACGGACAGTGAGCCGATTGGACTTTTGTCATATGTAGATAAATTAAAAAACAGGCTTTATCACGCTTTTAACCATGTAAAGACTCATTTTTCATAGGTGCAGAAGCGTATGAGACAGAATTATGACCGGAAAGCTACAGTTAGAACTTTTGCACCAGGTGACAAAAATCTTGTGTTTCTACCTTTGCAAAATCAGCCTTTCAGTGAAAAGTTTAGTGGACTCTACGAGATAGAGTCAAAGCTTGGCGAGGTCAATTATTTGATAAAAACTCCTGACCGGAGACAAAAGCAGAGGGTATGCCATATTAATTTACTTAAGCCCTATGTTTCTAGGAAAATGGTAAACCAAGGGAAGCCCCATGATTTCATTAGCTAGAGTCCCGACGGACTTACCTAAGATAGAGCACAAGTTTGCAGAGAGCAAAATTAATAATACAGAAGCCCTTAAGAGCTTAGAAACAAAGCTAGGACATCTTCCGGTAGAAGATAAACAGAAGATTATGAATTTGATACATGAAAATAAGTCAATGTTTACAGATGTTCCCAGTAGGACACATCCAATAGAGCACGATGTAGTATTAACCGAAGGTGCCAGGTCTATTAAGCAGCATCCATATAGAGTTGACCCCATCAGACCTGAGAATATTGAGGCAGATGTAACGTACATGTTAGAAAATGATATAGTGAAAGAATGTGATAGCGAATGGTCTTCACCCTATGTATTGAAGCCGGCTGGTCCAGCGGTTAGTTCACCGGACTGTCAACCAAAAAACCAACGGACAGGTCACGGGTTCTAGCCCTGCCATCGACGGATCCCTGTCGCCCTGCAGGAGTTTTGGGCCTAGTGGACGTAATAATCTTCTACCTAGAAGGAACGTCTGTAAATTTATAAGATAAGGTACCAAAAGCCGACCACACACTGCGGTTTTATAGAGACTTTGGGAAATTAAGTAATTTGACAAAGACTGACTCGTATCCCAATCCCCGTATCATCGACATGATAGGGAGAATGTTAGAGTTGACACTCTATCTCGGGTACTACATGATTGACTGAATAACCCAATGCTTCTTTTACAGATCATCTCACTTGTTCATTAAGAATGTGTCATGATAACCTATCATTCGTTTGAAGTTTGATTATGGAATACCTAAAGAATACTTGTATCAGACAGAAGTAAAGTCTTTTGAAAGTATTAATCATTTTTATAATCATGCACTAAATGAAAATATTATATTGATGTTCTGAGATATTTTAAATTCATTTGATTCATTTTATTATGGAAAAGAAATTCCATTTAAATGCATTATGCAATAAATCTATATTTGTATGTATTTACTTGATATGGTTGGATGAAAATAATTGTCATTGCATGCAACTAAGTGGGGAAACTTTGAGCTAATAGATTTGTTCTCTTGTTTTATTTTAAAAATAAGTAATAATATGTTTAATTTTTATCTCAGAAAGAGATGTAATAGCAATTGGTATAAATTAATAGATAATATTGGAAATCTATTGCTAAATTGTTATATCTTGGTAATATAATAGGAAAAATTAGTGGATACTCTCACTATGTTGTATATAAGTTGTTATATATTCCATATATCTGGGAATGGAGGGAAATAAAGGTACTTATAAGTGTGCACTTATCCAACCCTAAACTATCTTTTATATTAAACTATTAAATGTGCCACAAACGCATAATTGTAGATTACATTTAGATTGCTGTAGTAATTGTAACTAGATCGTATCTTTCCTCATTTTTGAGAAAATGGGAAGTAATAATCAACTCAAGTATGAACCCTGACCTACTCTGTAATAGATATTAGTTTATGTCAAGTTGACACTGTAATTTAAAGGGGAAGTAACCTATAGTTTGATTCGAGTGATGAGTTACTTATCTTTTAGTTTGTATATTGGAGGTAAACTTTTGAAAATTGCCAGAGTTTGAGCAATGTTATATTTGTTTAAATAGATTAAATCTTTTTGCACATTTTTGGTGGAAATCCACACAACTGTACATAGTTAAAGTAGGAATGGCTAGAATATTTTGAAATTATTTGTACTTGTTGAGACATTAGTTAATTTTAATGTTAACGGGGAAATATTTGTCCATCACGTTATAATCAAAATTACCATTGGGTAACAATGTTTTTTTTAATAATTTAATTGTGCCACTGAGCCATGTTTTGCTTAAATTGTCTTATGATCTTCCATTGATTGATGGTTGTTAACACGATAGTGTTAGGTACGAAAAATGTACCATGTTGGGATTTACCATGGTAATTATGGTACATTATTTCTTTCGTTGGGTGGGGGCGTGTCATATATTGGTGGTTTCCAAGTATTGGAACACACAATGCTTATTCCCCCTCTCTTTTCTCTCTACACAAGATGTTGTGGGCGGGGCTTATTTTTCCATTTCCTCGACTTTTATAACGAAGGCAAGAGATTCTAGGTAATGTTGGGATTCCGTGTTTAGGCTGACCTCAAATTCTCGGAATGGCTAGGAATGGTTTATTATTTCTGCATAGGGAAATTCCTATCATTTTTATTATGAGTTTTGTAATGATACCATTATTTTCACCCCTCCTAGTGTTAGGTCTGTCCCCCGCACCACTCTAATAGTACTTAATGATTTGTTTGCCTTAAAGTCAGTCAGTTTCGAGATAATTTCTTTTGAGGACGCTTGTGTGTGCACTATTTTTTATTCTAACTGTACATAATCTTCATATTGTATATATTGGAACATATCACCTGAATTAAATTCTCAACAACATTTACACTAAAGCTTCCTCATCAAGTTACTATTCTATTGTGTTGTTTACAATACTATAATATTTATTTACTACTCCACGTCAAGGAAAGGAACTGTTAGAACGCAAATCCTGAGTTTGTGCCCAGGACTATAAGGAGAGTTCGTGTAATACTGAAACATAAATAATAATAACTAAAGTCTTCCATAGGACCAACGAGAATTATCAACGATATCTACACGGCTCTGGCCACAAGGGGATTGTGGACGTAACAGTGGCAACAGGAAAAATACTAACCGGAATACCTTTTTTTTCCAAATTAAATCCGGATAATAGAGTTGGTTGCTTGAATACACTTTTAAAACCAAGATCTAACCACTATTTCAATCCTAACCAAAACCCAAGCACAGACTAAAATCATGGGTAAGCATACGATGCAATGATATTCTGTAGCCTATACAAGAATTGTCAGTAACATATGTAAGATACCACACGAAAAAGCATGCGCATCTGTATCATTGAATTTAAAGTTTTAAAAACAAATTGTACCTATAAACTAAAGGAAATTGATTGTTATGTAAACATTGGTTCATCCAAATTCGTATACGTTTTTCACGTAAGTGACTGTGTGTTGTATATTATTAGTTTCCGGTCGTTCGCAATTAATGAACAAAGCTCCAGCTAAAAAGCTAAATATCTCAGAGAATCGAACACACATTTAAAATGTTCTATATTTGATAGAAATACATTTTCAATGCAGGTCGTAACTGCAGTATAAAGTACATATTATATTTAAAACACCAAGTGCTGTATAAAGTACAAACTATATTTAAAATACCAAGTGCTTTATAAAGTAACCTACATAATATATTTAAAAAGAAGTTAGAGAAAGGACTTATACATTTTTACTAATTCAACATTTCAAGATTTTATTTAAAAAAAATTTAACTTTTAATAAAAGACTTACTTAAGCTAACTTGGTAAAAAGCTGCATGCTGTTTTTAGAGAGATGGAATATCTGATCCACTGTTGTAGATTGCGTACTGTGTTGTAATGACATGCTGCATACACAAGTGGAAAAAAGCAACAAACGGAAGAATATAGAGAAGAAAAGGCCTACATCTGCCTGCAGGAATTAAATCTTAGCTTACCTCTAAAGGAAAAGGCCTGCCGCCAACTGCGTGTTCAGAACCCAGCTGATCCATCTTGCCAAAGTGAAGTTTAATGTGATTGGCTCTAAGGAAAATGTTTAACACAATAAGAACAGTATAGGGATTGGGAAGGACGCTGCATAAAATTTACTCATCCGCGTAGTGTGTATGTTAATAGAATGGTATAGATTCTAGTGCTTACTTGTGAGCTCAAATTTTAAGAATAGTGGATTTTGCCTGTAGTTCACATTTAAAATAATCACCAGCTTCAAATGTATACATTTATTTCTCTCTCTACTTATCTATATATCTATTTATTTATTATCTATCTATCTATCTAATCTATTTTATCCATCTATATTATTTATATTTCTAAAAATCTCCTTCTATCTAAATCGAGACTCTATCTGTTCAGCAATTCATCTATCGAGACTCTATCTGTTCAGCAATTCATCTATCGAGACTCTATCTGTTCAGCAATTCATCTATCGACACATCTGTCTATGTATCTATCTTATCCATATTGCTATAATATATCTATGTATTTTTAATATAGATATTTATTAATTTATAAATAAAATTTATCTTTCAATCAATCTATCTATCTATCTGTCTTTCTACTATTTATCTTATCGATTTATAATCTATTGAACTATGTTTGAATGTATTGTTTTATCTATCTCTCTATGAATCTATTAATTCCTCCCTCCCCCTCTCTCTTTAAAGATTCTAGAAATGTGGGAAACATTCTCACCCCAAACGCGTGTGCATTGTTTAAAGCCTAAACTAAAAATCTAACGATTAAAAGAGTTGGTTTGAAACAAACAAAAGTAACATTAATTCCGTTAATAGAAACATGTCTTTAAAACCCACGTCACAGCGAGGGGCAATATTAACTTTGTATTTTGTGCTCTTAATGCAGTTACACAATTTCTAATTAACAAGAAAATCTAACCATTTGCAAAACTATAAGTTTAATAAGATCGACCATAGACTATTATATACGTGGACCGCTTGCTTTAGTATTTCTGCTATTTGATGACTCGATTGACTTCTTTTTGGAATTCCCGATTCCCTTTTGTATTGTATAGTTCCGTTCTATTTAATCGCTATGATTTTTTCAATGAAAAATGAAAATTGAAAGTCGTATACAGCGGAAACCTTTTGGCAGACGTCGGAGCGTAGAAGTAATTTATGACAACGTTATTGGATGAGCACGGAAAAAAAGAACATATAAGCTCTAAAAATAGAACAAGCTATCCATCTTATTATAAGCTAGTCTTTGCCATTTTGCTAGAAGTATGTAAAATATACGTATTGAAAATAAAGGTTCAACTAAAAATTTCACTTTTACATTGCCTAAATAACGAGATTGAATTACCGTATATACGAGAGTGACCTAGAGAAGGATAACTAGTTATAACTAAGCTTACGCTGAGAACAGAATGTATGATACCTATAAGTGTAAGACAGCGGTCCTCCAGTAAAGGCAAAAGGCTTGTTCTCTGTCTCGTTGATATAGAACGTCAGGTCGTGGCCCGTGTTTACGATGCTGCCGTTGATCTGGTGATGAAGGTTGGTGGTCACTTTTAACGATAAATTAACTGATCGGCTCATATTTTTTTTTAGAAATCAGATGACCACTACACATTTTTCTAAAAAATCGGATGACCGCTACAATGTTCTATTAGAAATCAGCTGAGCACTACATATTTTTTTTAGAAATCAGCTGACACATACATATCGTTATTTGAAATCCTCTGACCACTACACTGTTTTCTTAGAAATCAGCTGACCACTTAATATTTTTTTAGAAATCAGATGACCGCTACATATTTTTCATTAAAATCAGACGATCAACACACATTTTTCAAAAAAAATCAGATGAACACATTTTTTATTAAGAAAAGTTGATCACCATACATTTTAAATAGCATATCACATTTTTAATATAAATCAAATGACTAATACAAATCTATATATATATATAAAGATCTTGTTTGTGTCCACTCGGATCCCCTTTGGTCAATTTGAAAACACGTGAGTTTGTGTCACTGACTATATAGGCCTAGGCCTTAATACAGTTTAATAATTTTTCACATCGGACATGTGTCTTCGATAGCTCTGTGGTTAACGTAGCGGACTGCTACGCGGGAGACGCGGGTTCGATTCTCCAGTTAGGCTATACCTTTTTTTCTACATTTTTTTTTAAAACTTTAAAAAAAAAAGACATTGTAAATCTACGAGCAATTTAGATTTTTTTTTAAATAAAAATACTTGCCTATTTTTTTTACCCGATTATAATATTTATTTTAAATTACTTTCCTAAAAGACTTCAGTAAACTATAATAGTTTTAATTTTAGATTTATAATTTATAGCTTTCTTTTTATAAATTTTTTATCTGCACCTTATAAGTCCTTTTTTTCAATCGGGCAACGACGGGCAATGTAGCTTGTTGTTCATAAGAATCTGTTGACTATACAAATTCTGCACAGGAATCAAATACTATTACATATTTCCATTAGAGACTTCTGAAATTCGCCTAGTAGTATGCACTTTCAAAAGAACTCAATATCCATTTCATTTTCATTGCAAAAAATCAATTTGACTGTCCAAGGTTTTAACATATTACTCAAACAATTGGAATATCTAAAATTTACACGTGAGAATAGTACTAAGCTACAAAATTACATGTCCCATGAAGCATTGCTTACTACAAATTTAAAATGTGTCATAATCTAATGGGCCGTATTGCTGCTGAGAGTTAACACCCTTGCCCCTTATACAAGTCAATATTTTATGACTGACTTGTAATTTACAAGTCAGTAATAAAATATTGACTTGTATAAGGGGCAAGGGTGTTAACTCTCAGCAGCAATACGGCCCATTGATGCATAAAAGTGGGTTTCCATATTTCTAAGTCTGCATTGAATCGACAAGTTATTCTATATGTAACTATAAGAAGCTGACCTGATTTGAAAATTTAAATTCCAACTATCAAATGTACTGATTGCTAAAACGAAATTACTTGTAACTATACTGGAAAATGCATCTTTTTTTATGGGACCCATCAACTAAAGAAAATGGTAAAAAATTAGAACGAATTTAAAAAAGATCTGCAAGGCTAATTACTAGTTACTATTCACAACTGACTAAAGTAACACCAATAGTTATCCATAAGTTATTGTTTTATTAGCCTACATTTTGGTTATTGGCGGAAGACGAATTCCTTTCTATGCATTTTTCTAAAAGAGTAAGCAATCGAGTTCTATATTATTTTTATTCTAAATCTAAATTGCTGACTTCTAAATAAAAATAAGTTCTACGTAAACAATGTTGTCTATGTATTTGTAGTTTATAACTCACTCGATGGGCGTCCAGGCGAACTGGTCTCAGGTTAGGGTCGAACACAAGATTTCTTGGGTTAATGTCCACGGGAGACTGGTGCTGACCTTTGCTACACAAGGACCAGTCCTGATTCAGCAGGCCCCAGTAGTCTGGACCTACATTGAAAAGTAAAACACTATCGTTGTAACAGTTCCAAGTTAATTGCTTTGTTAGTAGACATTGTATACTAACTAGTAGGGCCTCCTAACCGAGTAAATTATAATATACTTAGTACCAAAAACAAACATTTTAATTTATTGTTGGTGGATTTCGGTTACTCCTGAGTTTTGCTATCATGATATAAGGACAGAAGAGCAAAGAGTAAAGTAGTAATAATACATAAGACATTATACTCTAATCTAGAAATACAACCCAATAACAACCTGTTGCAATGCTCAGATAAACATAAGGGCAAAAACACTTTCCTTATTCCTTATGCGAGAATAAATGCATATAAGTACTCGTTCTTCCCGAGTGACATTCGGGCATGGAATGGGTTGCCTGAACAAACCATGAAAGCCAGTAACTCAACATCATTTATGTCATTAATAAAGATACAAGACTAGACTTAGACCACGGATGAGCGTAGGACGCAATAATCTTCTTTATAGAATGAGCGTCTGTATTATATAATATAAGATAAGGAGGCAAAGCTCACTCTGTTAATTATATTCTAAACCCAAACTTGTGGCAATGTCGCATTACGCGCTAACTTACAACTTACAACAGTATCTATAATTCAGAATTTTTCAAAACTGATAAACTTTGGATCCAACAGTAAAAATGTCAGTTCTTTGAAAATAACATATTTTTAATGTGTAACTAACTATTCATCACATTTGCGTGCGTATAATTTGCCGAGACAAATAGTTAAAAAAAAAACAGTTTTCGCTTTAAAAGCCATGAACGGTGGGCACTAGTTCACTTTATTACATAACCGCGACCATGACTAACTCTATAAACCAACCTGTAAATATATTATATGTTTAATAAGCTTATTATATAGGTGGATGTAAGTGTGTATTCCGCTTGAAATCACCCGCCACTACCGCTTCGCCAGAGCACTAGCTTCGACATTTTCAGGAGCCGATTGTAGACTCACCTATTTCGTTAGCAGTATTTGCGTATACATATTTACATTTTCGTATGTTGTTCGTTGTCTGTATTCTGTAACTGTCGTCAGCGAATATAACTGTCATCAACGGGATTTGCGCTATAAGCTTACAAGCACCATTATTATGTGAAAAAACTAATTTGTGCCATCTAGCAGTCTGAAATGCATGTGATATCAAAAGCACACACCGTACTGGGCATACCTTTTTCTAAATTTAATTAACATTAACTGATTTGCTCGTTCAAATTACTTTTATTCCACTTGTATTCCATTAGCTATATAATTTAATAATAAAGTTACATTTAATAACAAATCCTGCAAGTATTAACCTTATCAGTAATTTTAAACTAGTTTCTCTACTATTCACTTATACAGGGTGGGGCAAAATAGATCTGACACATTGGAATGTTTAATAAAACATGAAATGCTTTTCCGTTGCAGTTATCGACTCATTCTTGATAAACGTTTGCACAATGAAATCGTGATGCTGGCCTGTCTAGTCCATATAGGTAACGTATCCAGCGTTCACCAGTTTTTGTGGCCACGGTAAACTAGGAGATTGTGTGGCCAGCACAATGCCCAGCCGCCTTAGCTTTACACAAACTAAAGTCAGGTACCCATCAGATATGGGTAGACTTAGTACACCAGCCAAACGCACTACCATTCCGTCACAGTGACCATCCATATGGGTATGAGGAAACAAAACAAAATGGCATCATATGTATATCCAGAAAAAAACAAACATTTATTTCATTATTCGTTATAACTTTTTTATTAACCATAGAAATGTATCAAATCTTTTCGCCCGTCCTTGGCTTAAATTAAGAAAATTGTATTCAAATTGCATGACAAAAGGCTGTACCATTCTTAATGTTAAGATCTGTTACATGTCAAAAATGTCGTCAAGCACATAGACACATAGAGAGATTCAAATTAATGAGTTGTTAATAGCGTAAACAAGGATATCTCTACTGACCTGATATTCCTTCATATGTCCACCACTTTGACCACAAAGTCTTACTGTCGCCTACAAGAAATACTTCAATATATATTTTTTATATAATACAAGATAATATATGAGATAAAACATAAACATTAAATAGCAATTTCGAAATACAACACCAAAACGATTTTTAACAATTCTCAGATATAGAAATAAAGAAATATTTCTTTTTTCCACATGACTTACTCAGTAGCATCTGGGCATACAAGAGGGTTGCCTGAACAAACCAGGATAATTAATAACTCTACATCATTTAAAACACTAGTAAAGTAAGTAAGTAAAGTACCCGTCGGACCAAGTGATCCATAGGTCCGGTTAAGCAGCGTTCACCAGTTTATGTGGCCACGGCGTACGAGGTGATTGTGTGGCCAGCACTATGCACAGCCGCCTTTACTTTACCCCAACTAAGGTCAGGTACCCATCAGAGCTGGGTAGACTATGGGACACCCTCAAGTCCTGGGAAAGAATCCCGGCTTCACCAGGATTCGAACCCAGGACGTTCGGATTGCCAGTCGAACGCGCTGCCGCTCGGCTACCGTGCCCCATTAAAACACTAGAGTCATAATGCGAGACTAGACACAAACCATGAATAAGCGTAGCGAATCTTCTGTATATAAGTAGCATAAGTAACATATATGAAAAGATAAAACCACACACTATAATAACATGTACCGCTAGCTCCATTTTTTAGTTTATATTAATTTGTTCTTTTTTCGTGCGCATCCAATAACGTTGTCTTAAATGACTAGATTTTCCGTGGTATACAACTTTCGAATGTAATTTTAATTTTTCATTGAGTAAATCATAGCGTTTAAATAAAACGGAAGTGTGCAATGCAAAAGGGAATCTGGAATTCCAAAAAGAAGTCATTCAAGTCATCAAATAGCAGAAATATTAAAGCAAGCGGTCCATCTTATTATTCTTTGATAAAACCAATTAATAATGTGTAAAAGATAACAATAAAAGGATAAACCTAAACTACGAATAAGCGTATAAAACAATAGAATGAGTGTTTGTAAAATGTACTATAGCTTTATCAGTATCTACCTATTCATGATACAAGCTTAGAATTATCCAATAACGCAATAACGTGTTAGTTTATGGCGTAATATGTCACAGCAAGAGACCTCCTGGCAGAGGAATCGACCCAGGATACCAGGTCGTTACATTAGCAGTTTATCAAACTCTTGGGACGAACCTTCTTTTTTTATCATCAGATCTCGACTGACACTCATATGTGTCCAGTTATAACGTTACAGGGTTTACAGTAAAACTTCAATAACAAAAGTTCGGTTACATTTTTAGCAGATTTATGTTTTCGTTCATTGTATTACATTGGTAAAATGAACTGTAAGCTCTCAAAACATTTGATCAAATAAGACAAAGAAGAGTACTAGACTCAATTACTGTATGTAGAAAAAGGTTTTGAAAAAGTAATTTTTTTTTTGCCTCTATAGGCCCTATATTATATGCATTTGTTTATATCTTGGTTATCTGTCTGAAAACTTGACTATTTTCTATCTACATATCTATCTATCTATCTATCTATCTATCTATCTATCTATCTATCTATCTATTTATCTATCTATCTGTCTATCTATCTCTCTCTCTATCTATCTATCTATCAATCTATCTATTTATCTATCTATCTATCTATCTATCTCTCTCTCTCTATATATATATATATTTATCTATTTATCTATTTATCTATCTATCTATCTATATCTATACCTATAGCTTTCTATCTATCTATCTACATATATATATATATATATATATATATATATATATATATATATATATATATATATATATATATACAAGGAAATATGCCCGTCAAAATGACGGAGAAACGAATGATTACAAAGTCTTTTCTTATAGTATATCAATTTAGTGATAAAAAAACAACAATATTTTTTATACCATACACAAATAGGGCCTACTAAATTATAGCACAAAACTATTTGAAGACCATTTAACTAGACTTTGTTAAACTCACCCATAACACTTATAACAGCTGCTAACAGATACGAAGATATTAGAATATATCCAACACACTCAGCCATTTTTCTATACTGGTTGCTAAGGACGCCGGCATCAAAAGCACATCTTCAAGAAAGAAAACATTAAGTGTCCTAGTTGAACGTCCATGCTAAATCTTGCTTCGAATGTTGCTCTTCTCTATGTCACGTGACGAGATATTCTTCCCCCACCCCTCCTCTCAGTTGAGGTGTTTACATTTGCGTCAGTGCCGAAACATATCAACATTGCGCCGTCGTGTGCATGTCTTTCTCTCCGAGTTATCTTGTTTGGTGATTTTTTTATAGTTTCTTTTTATTCTTTAGACGTCCTCAAAATTCTATCCAACGATGTCAATGTTTCACAACTGTAATTAAAAAAAAGTAAGAAGGAAACGTTATAATAATATGGATTTATAACAGCTGAACAAAAGGCCGGTGGGGAGATGGGGGTGAGGGGTATGTGACACAAACAAGTTCTTGGTAGTGTCATGTATATTGTTTTTCCAAGAATTGGAACACGCAATGTTTATTCCTCTCTCTCTCTCTTTTCTTACTACACACCATATTAGGACGTTTAGTAGGAAAATAAAAGGTTCTAGGTAATGTTGGGATTCTGTGTTGATCTCAAATTCTCAGAGTCTCGGAACGACTCATTATTTAATAGGGGAAGTTCCTATCGTTTTTGTTATGAGTTTTGTAATGATACCATGATTTTCACCCCTACTGGTAATGGGTCTATCCCTTGCACCACTCGGATAGTATTTAATGATTTGTTTTGTCTGAAAGACAGAGAGTTTCAAAATATGTTCCTTTGAGAACGTTTGTGTTTGCACTATTTTATTCTAACTGTACATAATAGATATATTGTATATATTGAACATACCACCTGAAATAAACTATCACCAACAGTTACACTGAAGCTTCCTTGTCAAATTACTATCCTATTGTGTTGAATACATTACTATAAGATTTATCTACTACCATAATATACAAGAAAGTCAATGTTGGAATACAAATACTGAATTTGTGCCCAGGACTATAAGAAGAGTTCGTGTAATACTGAAACATAAATACTAATAATTAAAGTCTCCCCTAGGACTAACGATAATTATCAGCAAGATCTACACAGTTCTGGCCACAAGGGGATTGTGGACGTAACAGTAGATTAACTATAATAGTACATTGGTCTAGTGGCCAAGCTCTCAAATGCCGTACCGAATGCCCTGGGTCCGAGGTCCGAGTCCTGGTAACGTAGGCCTAAGTATCTTTTTTATCCCTTGTCTGGCCCGTGCCCATGCGTTTACCAAGCTTTCATGGATACCTGACATTAACCATGGTAAAAGTAAAATCGGCCGTACACTGTATTGACCACTCAATCCCCTTAAGCTATATGCCGTGTCCTTCACTTACCTCATAATAAACTAAAGTATCAAATCGATTGACACAATGAAATAACGTTGGCAGGAAATGTTTCCTATAAATATAACAGGATGAAGTATTAATAAGGGGATTCCCCACAGTAGATCGCACTGTAATTTAAATCTAATTAAATTGGGTCTTTTTCCTCTGCTGGTCACCTGGGACCGTGACCTGTCGAGTTATTAACTCATGATCTCTGGTCAATGAGGTTCTTAGACCGCCAGCGGTACCAGCGGATTCTCAGACTTCTGGTAATCGAATGGTCCACGAGACGAGTTTGTCACATAGACGTGATGAAGCTCAGTAAATATAAAAATACCAACAATTTGTTTTTCAAAACATTGAATAAACAGGTTCTAATATTAAATTTAATTTTGATTAACAGCGACTTATTTTACCTACTAGCACATTGTATTGTTAACACAATGGCTTTATCACATGTAACAGAGATATCAAACAAAATAGCTACCTATGACTTAGTAAGAACTATACTAATACGCTTGTATCCATCGTCTTTCTGAGTCTCATCAGCTAAAGACAATATTTTAAATTCTATAACTTATTCGGTCAATTGCTACAAGATTCGTTATAAATAATTTTTTACAACAAGCACTATTAGTTAAATCAACAATTTCATACATAAATTCGAAAAAAAAAGTTACAAATAGAAACGTACATTCAAGCCAACAGATACAACATAAATATATAATAGAAATGTGTGCTTTTAGCATGAAAAATAAATGAGTCTTATACAAACATTAAAATCTTAAATTGAATTAACATTTGTAATCTCCGATTCTGCATTTTACAAAAATATGATGAAAATACCTAAACCACATCTTCAATTTTTTTTTTATTAAGAAAGCATCCTTTTTATTAAAATAAAGTTACCAGTACTTTTAAATTTGACACTAAACGAGAGTTCTTTATACTGTGCGTTCTGTTAATAACTAAACTAACGTCCCCAGCAGACCGTATTTCGTTATACTTTTAAAACAAATTCATATTAAACAAAATGGTTCACTTTTTACTAACTAAATAATTTGTAAAAGGGAAAGGGAGAACGGCATATGCGTTTTTGTGTGTCTTAACTATCGTTTTGATGGCAGTGACGCCACGAGATGTGTACGAAAATTGAATCACGAGGGTTTTACGAGTTCTGTATTTTTTCAAGGCTAAACGTATTATCTTCCCCAACATCCCATGTCCATTAAAAGGGGTTACACATGGCGAAAGGAAAAAGGGGACCGGGGGGGGGGTGTTGTTGTTTTGTTCTCAGCTAGACATTATTTTATACAAGCAAATATATTTAGTCAGTGCATAACTGTGCAGTATATTTGGGTGTTGAATTCATGTTAGCGACAGTGACAAACGCATATATATGTATATGTGCTTTAGATCATAGATATATATATATATTTTGATAGATAAAGATTTGTATTGATGAGTATGGAATGAAGGCTTTTTTAAGACTTCTTGCCAGACATGTTTTTATTTAAATTGATGACTCTCAGCCAAAGTCCACATTAAAATCAACACTCTTATTGATTAAAACTTCATCTAGATTTTTTTTATAGAAAAACCCTATCTATCTACACTAATAAATTATTTTGTTTATAATCTGTAAAGCTAAAACATTGTGTTTACTTTTTATCTTTACATTTCCCTCTCCTTCAACATTAATTTGCTTTCCACCATCTTTTCCTATTTACCGGAAGCTGCCACGGGCTGTGGGTAAAATCAGGGGGAGTTAATTGTGTAATTAAGTCCAGCGTTTTAGAGTCGCCTGCCCCTTGATTTTATAGCTTGCCTTAATTTTTTTTATCACGTACGTTGGTTGATCGCTATTAATAAAAGCTTAAAACTGGCACAATCGTTGTCTAAACAAATATATAAGAGACTTTTTGAATAGATCTACATGCATGTTTAATAAATTGATTTAGCGATTTAAAACATCACCGTGAAATTCAATAAACATTTTGATATCTTTCTTGTTGCAATGTATGTCTATTTTTATATAGGTATTTAGTAACCTAACAGAGAAATAATATTGTAAAGATCATGAAAATAAAATCAACGTTATTAAGCCACATAGTTAGAAAAGAAAATACAGAAAACATCATAAAAACTGGAAAGCTGGAGGGAAAGAAACGCAGGGAAGACAGAGAAGAAAGATCATAGATGGTCTAACGGAATGTCATGGCAGAAATCACAGAAAAGCTAGAGTTTGCCAGAATAAAAGATACATAGAAAGACATGATCGCCTACTCCATATGGATGGTACCTTGTCATGATGATTTAGTATCGCCTACTTAATTTAGGTAAGCAGCAGAAGGCAGCAACAAAGCTCCACCATGCCTCCCAAATCCTGGACGAGCCTACTCATTTTATGCCTCGTTTATTGATGACCTTTTCTTCTTTATCTACAATACTTCTGCGAGTTCCCAGCGGTCTTACCCTTTTTCTTTATTCTGATGTTGTCCATTTCAAGGCCTTGCATGGTAGCCTCTTACTATCCATGCGAAGAAAGTGGCCCAGCAATCTCTATTTTGTTTTCTTTAAAGAAAAGTTCTTCTGTGATGCAGTTAGTTCCTGTTCCTGCACTGACGTCAATGTTGGAGATATGATCTTCCCAGTCAAGTGTTAGCATACTGCGGAGACATCTCTCTTCAAAACCTCTGAGGCGGTTTCGATTTTGGTATTGGTCTTCCAGGTCTCTGCAACATAGAGATAGATGTACGAGGCGTGCGTTGGGATTGTAAAGTTTCCGATTAGTTCTTTGCTGCAGAGAGAATTACATACTTATTTGTTGGAAGTTCTTGATGTCATAGCTAACCTATTTAAGCTTGTCCCAAATAATGTTATTGTCTCTCTTGTATGCTATAGCAGGGTTTGGCAACTTTGTTATAATGGTCTTCCAAACAAGGATTTGTAATTCATTAAGCGTGCCAACATCATAAAAGTCATACTGATTTAGCACTGAATTCTTTGTAGATGATAATTGAACAGCCTTTTTGGGGGTCATTGGCGTGCCAATAAAAATCTCTTGGCGTGCCAAGTCTGGCATGCGTCTCAGAACCATGTGCTTTAGAATGATCTATCCACACCGAAGACTTGCATTTCGAAAAGGGTTTTTAAAAGGTCCTTTCGACAACTTCATTGCATTATCGTTCTCTTATATCGTGTCTGGTTTGAATTATCTATATAATAAACTGTTTAAGGAACAGCTCACAGACACTAGAAAATACAACATGTATGGTTTTAACAAGGATTTTAACTCCGGCAAATTAATACGCCATCGAAGCTCAAGCCTTCACGTGTATAATTATATTTTTGTTTTATAAATCGCTGTACTGACACAATAGAATGATATGAAAAAAATAATCGATAGATGCATGCAGCGCGATTCAATTTTTTTTTCCGAGATCTTGAGTATCAAGTCATCTTTGAGATTGAAAAAAAATCTCGAAACAATTAAATTAACAGATGAAGAATTCCGTTATCTCGTATCAGTGATGGTGATAACTTTTATAAATTTTCTAAATAATAAAGAAAAACTATTTGAAAATAACATAAAAATATTGAGGCTGGACTTGGACAAGATATGTGGGGTAAGATGACTTGTCCCCACTTCTTCGTCCAAAAAGCTTGGGCTAAAGGACTGAATAACATCGTTCTAGGACAAACTCTGGATTTTGTGTCAGAATGCACTGGCCTAGAGTCTTACAAGCTCTAAAACGATAGTAAGAGAAATCAAAAGAAGAGCCCCAAAAGAAAAAAACAAAGGATATAGCGGCACATCACTAGTCTAAAGCAGGGTTCGGCAACCTTAGACACGCGTGCCAAATTTGGCACGCAGAGCGATTTTCAATGACACGTGAGATACCTCCAAGAGGTGAATACTTTTTATCGATTTTCCGGTTCTGATTGAGGAAAACTGACAGTTGAAGCCGATGTTTCTGAATGAAATAGCGACACATTAAAGTGAGTTAAAACTTATTTACAAGGATGGGGTCAAACAGCATTTGAACTGTTAGATTACTGGAATTGCTTTCCATATATCTTGAGTGAAATCAATTTTAAAACATTTAACTATATGTACTTCTTTTTATAAGACATTTATTACGATAGATAGTTGGGCTATTTTTCAGAAGTACATCGAAGCACTCAAAAAGGAGTTTTGTCATATTACGAAACCTAACTTGTTTGACATCACTATTAAATAAAATATAATTTAGAAACGTTATTTTTATTAAAGGGAGATAATTAATCCGTTTTATTTAAGCTAATATTTCTAATATGGTATCATATTTCTGATTGTTCATATATAAAAGACTAAATGGCTTACAATTTATACATTTATAATGACTAAACTGTAAAAAGTAGTTGAAAATTATATAAATATTATATGGGTTAAAATTATATACACATTTTTAAACATTAGATTGACTTCCCAGAATGTATAATTACTACGTATCAATTCCTCTTAACGATATTAATTCCACACCACATTCGTTGTTTAAACAAATGAAAGAAAATCTCAGTTAGATCTATAACTGAGATTAAATAATAATAGAATCAGATATAGCAGTGGCTAGATCCTTTTCTAACAGCTAAATGATAATTTTAATATACATGTAGGGGTAAGATGAAATGTCTTTCAAAACTAATGCTTGTATTTTAAGGCCAATGATAGATACCCTTTTATTCCACTAAGCTGGGTAGACTCGGCACCGAGGTTAAAAAAAAAAAATCAATAAATCAAAACCAGTTGAAACCGTATTTTCCTACTGTAACTTTCTAACTGAAGAGGAGGCTAAAATATTTCTACACTGCTAAATGATTTTAATTTTCCCAATATTGTGCAGTAAATATGATAATACTAGTGGTTATGCCCGTCAAAATGACGGAGAAACGATTGATTACAATGTATTTTGTTAAGAGAGAAAGAAAAAATATGCAATAAAATATACAATTATATATATATATATATATATATATATATATATATATATATATATATATATATATATATATATATATATATATATATATATTGATTTTGGAGTACGTTTCCGATTTATACATTTAATTTTTGTCCCGATTAGTCAAACGGCTTAGGTACCTATAGCGAACAAACATATATATAAATATATAAATATATATATAAACAAACAAACAAACTCACGGCAATTATATATGTTGATTATTATAAACAAAAATAAAAACATATCTAGCGAGATATTTAAAAGCTTGTTATAAACATATTTGTTAAATACTTATGTGTCGGTTATTGCATCATTTATATGATTTGTCCTAATTTTGTTCAGTTTTAAATCGTCATTTAGTTTTCTAATTCTTAGCCTAGAGATTGTATTCGTGTTCCTAACTGTATGTATAATGCGCTCTGAGCTTACATTATGTTGGCAGCGCTATACAAATATTAGTATCATTATTATTATTATGATACAAGGCCCGCAAAATAATTGTTTTATAAAAATCAATTAATATGCGTTTTGTTTGCGATTTCTATTTTTTTTTTTTTTTAAACTTTAGTCTTTACTGCAAAACTATTTTTCTCTATTATTTGTGTCATTGGCAACGAGTTTATGTTCTCTGGTAGCTTACAGTTAGCTCGACTGGATGACAGGAAGTGGATCATATTACCTACCACATTTTATGCCAGAAATAAAAAAAAAGCTATTTTAAGTCAATAAAATGCCTTTAAAAAAAAAATGCATGTATTTTATAGAGTAAAACAAAAATCTATACAAAAAAATTATACGATCAGGTAATTTATTAATTTAACTTTTTTTTTTCATCAAAACAAAGTAGAAAATAAAAAAAATAATAATTTAGAACTATCTTTAAGTGGCAAAAAAGCAAAGATTATTTAAGGCGCGTTAAGTTAGTGCAGCATATACCGGTATAAGACCATTGGGCTAGAGACACAGATACCATTTTTAAGCTTATCGGACTAATGAAGCAGTGTTTATCTATAAGTTTGAAGTTATAACGAAGTAAATAACATTTTAAGCCCATAGGCGTAGTGAGTCGGATATATGTTAAAGCCCATAGCGCTAGTGTATAAGAGCTTGCCTATTTTTAAAAGTGGCCATTTAGCGTCATTTGTTTTTTTAAGATATATACAATCGTTTTCAAGTTGCTTTCAACAAACGTAAGTTTTTGCTACATTGTCGACGCTATAATGCTATCTGTAACTTTCGAAAATTATTTTATTTGCTCATTTCAAAACAATGTCTTAACCTAATTACTGTGGACATTTATTCTTTACCATTCTTAGGCAGAACTTTGTCGTTTAATAATTTTCTACTTCTATTTAAAAAAAAATAATCATTGAGCTTTCAATTTTATTGTGCTGGGCAAATACACAAAAGCAACCAAAAATAATAATAAAAGTAAAAAAAAAAAGGAACGATAACCCTTTGGAGCGCAACTGAAGAGGGAGATAACACGACAAACAGCAGTGTCTCGGAAGCGCCACGAAAGATAACCGTGGCTCGTCACGGCAGATTCCTTTTAGCGCCATCCTTGTGGACGACCTCCTTGTGGGCCGAGCCGAGGAAAGCAATTAATCCCGGGGCTTTTAATGGATTACACAAAAGCCTCGGGCAGGGCTATTACTGCTTACTGTTGTTTTCATTTGAATTAAAAAGGTTTATAGTAAATTGGTTGTAAGAACAAAATAACACACCTACAATAGTAGAATAATAGACCTAGTATTTCTTACCTTTTATTTCCTTATTATTTTGGGAAAAGTATATGTAGTTTTTGTTTCTCTTGGTCTAATTTCGCTTTTACTTTTTATTACTCCCATCCATTAATTTTGTCTATATAAATGTATCTATCCAACTATCTCTATATCTTTTGATGTATATATTATCTTTTTTTCAGGGACAGCTTGCTTGATATATTATTTTCAAGGTGTAATTTACTCACCTGTAGATATCGTCAAGAAAAGAAAATGCAGCAGCCATAAGCAGCAGCCATAATGACTCAGCTCAACCAAAGTGTAAGGAACAACAGTCAACAGTTCGGAAGAGACGAAAACCTCAGTTTACCAGACCTGCGTGCTTAGTATACTCCTTGGTGGAAGCGAGTCCTGGGCTACCTACGCCTTAGCGAATGAAGAAGCTCAACAGCTTTCATCTGAGATGTTTGCGTAAGTTTCTCCAAATCAACTGGCAGTGCTGAGAAACAAATCTGGGGGTGCTCAGGAAAAGCAGAATGCTAAGCATCAATAAATTCTGAGCTACAGTTGCCCTGAGGCGGATAGGCAGAAAGTCTCCGAAAGCATCCCCAGTGTCATTGATTTACGGAGATCGCTGGCAGATCTTATCTTATATATTACAGACGCTCCTTCTATAAAAAAGATTATTGTCACAAAGAAGAAAGGCAAAAGTGACACATGCCTGGCGCACATTGATCATAAGCTGTATGAGTATCCAAAAAGATAAGGCGAAATGTGACCAAGTGATACAAAGAGAGAGTAGGAATATTAAAAGATAAAAAAATACCCATCACACTTCATTAAAAAGTACTTTTTTTTATATTCGTTAGATACAGACTAATACAAAAACAAAAATGAAATAAAGGTAAAAAATACTAGATGATATTACTATGCAGGGGAAACTGGGGTAAAATGAGATAGCGGGTTAAAACGAGACACACGAATTACTGAAAAACAGGAAGTGGGAGCTCTTTAGCAATGAGTCTAATAAAGAGATCACGTGATACTGCATTGTCGGCAAAGTCCGTTTTGTTTGGTTGAGCTGCGTGCGTCAGTGAGAGGCAAATATTTCAATTGTATCAATTTTGATATACTTTTATACTTTTATGCAAATGTGTTCATTGACAACAAAAAATACAGATTTGTCTGACAAAAATTAACATTCTGATAGATATTTCTGTGGGCAATGATAATAGATCTATCAGTTTGACCTACTTAAAAGCATGGCATCGTGTGGTTTGGAGGCTTTGTGAACAAGGTTATGTTGGGGTAAAACAGGACAAAACAATGGGGCAAAATGGGAAAATACGGTTAACTTAATAAATTATTTGTGGTTCTTTTGAAACAAACAAATCTGATATTTTTTTGTTGTGTCATTATTGTCCACCACTTCCTTGTTCAGTACACAGAATGTCGTTTACATGTCAATGTTATTCTTGATACGACATGTTTTTTTTCCTTAAGTATCTCGTTTTACCCCAGGTCCCCCTACTATGAGAGTGCAGAAAGCTGGGTAGCCTGTCAAGGTGACTATAACAGGTTGGCACACTACAGTTGTGCAGGTCTGGATGAAAGAAACAATGCCCCAGTTTTCGTTTTAGAACTCTGCGACGACTGACATTTTATTTAGCATACCCCCAGCGTATGTCTCGTTTTACCCCAGGGATCGGGCAAAATGGGAAAATACGGTTAGCCCTATAAATAAATCATTTGTGTTTCTTTTGAAACAAACAAATCTCATTTTTTGTTGTTGCGACATTGTTGTCCACCACTTGCTTGTTCAGTACACAGAATGTCGTTAACATGTCAATGTTATCTTTGATACGACAGGGTTTTTTCCCTTAAGTATCTCGTTTTACCCCAGGTTCCCCTACTTCCACCCAAATAGCTAAGGTCATCCTTGCAGCGAAGAGCGCAGATAATAATGTCAGGAAAAAAACGAAAGTGCACAGAGCAAATAAACTACGTAATCTTTCCTTGTGGAAGGAGAAATGCCAACTATGATCTTTCTATTTATATATGTATCTATTTATCAATGTATCTATTGATCTATATATCTATTTAGCTATGTATCTATTTAGCTATGTATCTATTTAGCTACGTATCGTTTTATCTATATGACTATGCGTTTATTTATCTTTTTGTCTGTGTATATATTTATCTTCTTAACTATATCTATTTATCTATGTATCTATGTATCTGTGTTTTATGTATACATTTCTGTATGTATGTATCTATGTATTTATTTATCTATCTATTTATCTGACTTTAACTCATAAAAAAATATAAAAAATAAATATCATAGCTTTCTCTTATTCCTCTAATTCTTTTAATTTTTCTCCATGATATCGAAGTGCATATCTTAATGGGCCGTATTCCTGCTGAGAGTTAACACCATTGCCAATTTTACAATTACGGTATATAAGATTGACTTGTATAAGGGGCGAGGGTGTTAACTCTCAGCAGCAATCTTTACAATTACGGTATATAAGATTGACTTGTATAAGGGGCAAGGGTGTTAACTCTCAGCAGCAATCTTTACAATTACGGTAAATAAGATTGACTTGTATAAGGGGCAAGGGTGTTAACTCTCAGCAGCAATCTTTACAATTACGGTAAATAAGATTGACTTGTATAAGGGGCAAGGGTGTTAACTCTCAGCAGCAATCTTTACAATTACGGTAAATAAGATTGACTTGTATAAGGGGCGCGGGTGTTAACTCTCAGCAGCAATCTTTACAATTACGGTATATAAGATTGACTTGTATAAGGGGCAAGGGTGTTAACTCTCAGCAGCAATCTTTACAATTACGGTAAATAAGATTGACTTGTATAAGGGGCAAGGGTGTTAACTCTCAGCAGCAATACGGCCCATTGTATAACATAACTATATATCTATGTATCTATCTCTCATTCTGTCTCTTTCTATGTTCATCTGTATTGAATATAAGAGTTTTACTTTTGAACAATCTACAAGTCTATATATCTAACTGATATATACTAATAAATATGATATTATTGTATGTATTCATTTATTTATTCTATCAATCTAACATTCTAATTTGAGCTTTTGGTCTATGTGTCTGGCTTTATAAATTAGAGAGTATATATATCTTTCTACCAAACTATGTTTATTTTCTTGTCACTTTGTCTCTCCATAAGTTTTCTTCTTGACTGTCTTGTTGGTGTTTTCTTTTCGTCTGTCTTGTCTTGGGATGTTAAACGAAAACATGAATACCGGTTTTGAAACCGAAAACCGGTTTTGTTTTTAAAACCAGATTTCAGCTTGTTGGTTGGAAGGTCGGCTTAATCATTACTTTAAGTTGCACAGCCTTTTTTTGTTGGTTCTGATGGAAATAATTTAAATAAATAATAATGGATTCGCACAGAACAATTCTCGAAATGTCTTGCTAAAACTATTTAGTCTTAAATATTTTTTTTTCAACTACCAACTATGGCTTGCGATAAAAACAACATCAAAACCCAAAAAACAACAATTGAAATCCGGTTTTAAACCGGTTTTAATAGAACCGAAAACCGGTTTTGAAAAAAAACCGGTTTTAACATCCATAGTCTTGTCTACATAAGTACATAAGCTTGTCACAAAATTTGTTTTTAAAGAAAATCTCATAGACATTTCATCTTTTTTTAAATCAGTTTGTATTTCAATAACAATATGTTGGCAACAGATTGAGCTCAATTCTCTCATGCTTGTTTATCCTAAGCTAGATATTTCTTTTAACACAAGATCTATATAGATCTCATTTATTTGTCTTTATGTTAACCTCCAGAGATGCTACATTATTTTATTTTAAGAAATGCTCTATTTCGCTACTTTGATACGTCTTGTTGCATGAAAAGAAATCTCGATTATTTGGTTTAGAATGTTGCTATAAAATGTATTTTTTATCTTATTTTATTACACAATTTTAGCTTTGAAACTAATCTAAAATCAACATTATAATATATACATAATATATATATCTTTCTCTCTTATCCTCTCAGTGCCGGCTGGCGCTTGAGGCGGAAGACAAGAATCTCCATTTGTCTCTATCTGTTGCAGCTCGAGAGAGCCAGCTGGCATTCAGCAGACGTGTCCTATCCATCTCCATCTCCTTTCTGAGATGCTCTCTGCTAATGGGATTACTCCTGTTTTCTCACGTACATCCTCATTTGATAACGTGTTTCGCAAGAAGATCTTGAGGATGCGGCGAAGTTGTGTCTGGAACACCTCTAGTTTCCTTTCTATGATTTTTGTTGTTTTCCAGCACTCCGACCCATACAGCAGGACGCTGAGAACATTGCTTTTAAATATCCTTTTTTTGTTTGAAGGCCAAGGCTCGACTTTCTCCATATGGGTCTGAGCAATGCATAGGCCGGTTTTGCCTTACTGATTCTGCTGTTGATTTCCAGATCACAGTCGCCCTTTGTTGTCATTTTATTGCCTGGGTAGGTAAATTCCTTAAAATCCTCTATTTATTCCTTGTCTATTGTGACAGGGGTGTTGATAGTCTTATTATTTCTCATTATCTTTGTTTTCTGTCTGTTTACCCTGTGTTCTATCTCATTCAGACTGCTTGTCTTTGTTTGAATATCTTGATGTCTGCTGCATAGAAGGGCTATGTCGTCTGCGTAGTCAATGTCTTCTAGTATTGAGGAAAGAGACCATTGGATGCCTTGTCGCTTGCCCTGTGTGGTCTGTTGAAGTATCCAGTCTTTTGCAAGAGCAACTCCCTTCTTTACATGAAAGGGGTCTTTTCTGTGGGATGCCATATTTTTCCACAGTGAGTCTCTGTGTAGGCTGTCAAAGGCCTTTTTGAAATCTTTAAACACTGTGTAGAGAGGGATATTCCATTCTTGTGTCTGCTCTAGGATCTGCCGCAGAAAGAATATGTGGTCTATACATGACCTTCCATTACGAAAACCGGCTTGCTCTTGGCGTAGTATTTTGTATACTGAGGTGGTAATTCGTTGTAGGATGATGCGGCAGTAGGTCTTACTTGTGAGGGACAGTAGTGTGATTCCTCGCCAATTGTTGCATTCTCCCAGGTCACCTTTTTGGGGAGTTTTACAATTATGCTTTTCCTCCAGCTCTCTGGTGCTGTCTCTTTGTCCCAGATATCTTGGAGTATAGGTTGTAAATACCCACGGAGTGCATCCTCTTCTGACTTAAGCATTTCTGAAATGTGCCGTCTTCTCAGGGGGCCTTATTGTTCTTTAGCTTTTGAATTGCATCAGTGATTTCCTGTAAATTTATGGGTTCCATATTTATATCTAGGTCTTCCTCTGCTTCAGGAATGTTTGCAAGTGTTCATGGATCTGCTCTGTTCCAAATCTCTTTAAAGTGTTCTCCCCACCTCCGAAGTTTGGCTTTCTCTTCTGTAATGGAGCTGCCATCTGCTGCTTTTCTTTAGTGTTCCCATGGTCTCCACGCAGCTTCCTGGTGATTTGGTAGACTGTTCTCATATCTTTCTGTTCAGCTGCCTTCTCTTTCTCAGCAAGCTGCTCAATGTATTGACGTTTGTCGTTTCTTGCAGACCTTTTGACCTGTTTGTCTTGGTCTCTATATTGAGCTGCCGCTATTTCTTTTAACCTGGGTGATTTTGAATATAGGAGTTTCTACTTTAGTTTCTTCCTCTTCTCGATTGCTTTCCATGTGTCCTCAGATATCCACGCCGTTTTAATGCATTTCCTGTATCCTATGGTCTCTTTTGCCGTGTCTGACATAGCTTCATTAAGTTAAATGTGTCTATGCTCATTGCTGTTTTATCTTGAAGAATGATAAATGTATTACTTAGTACGGATTTGAATTTGTTCTTGATTGGTTTGTCTTTTAGTTGCTCGACGTCAAATCGCTGATTTATTTTTCCTCCCATTCTGGGAGGTTGTCGAGAACTTCGCCTATTTTGGGTCCACTATCTCGAGTTCGCAGTCAATCGACTTGGAGATAAACAACAGGATCGCCCAGGAAGCCACAGTCATGGCCCAACTGAAACAGCGAGTGTGGGACAACTCCAGCCTCACGGAGAGGACCAGACTGCGCGTCTACCAAACCTGTGTACTCAGCACTCTCCTGTATGGCTGTGAGTCATGGACCACTTACGCGAAGCATGAAAAGAAACTCAACAGCTTCCACATGAGGTGCCTACGGAGAATACTGCAGATCAAGTGGCAGGATATGGTCTCCAATACAGAGGTGCTAGAGAGAGCTAACATGAGCAGCCTTCATGCTGTGCTCAGCGAGTAACGCCTCAGGTGGCTCGGCCATGTATAGAGGATGAATGCAGGCCGCATTCCCAAAGACCTCCTCTACGAAGAACTGGTCGAAGGTCGTAGGAAGACAGGGCACCCGAAACTGCGCTTCAAGGACCTATGTAAAAGGGACTTGATCCAGAGCGCCATCGACCTCTACACATGGGAATGCCAGGCTTCTGACCGACCAACCTGGAGGCTCGCAGTCAGTCGTGGCACATCACGCGCAGAAAGCGGGCGCAATGAGACTGCCATCCAGAAAAGAAAAGTGGCTATCCTGGCTTACTGGGGTGACTTGGCTTGCGTTTGAGGTGGCGGATCTGTTTGCTGCTTAGAGTCTTCGTGTTGTAGAGAGATGAGCCCCCAATCCAGGGTCGGTTTCAGTAACGGCGTGGTCCTCGGGTTGATTGCTGTTGTTAGTGCCCTGAACGGCTTGAGTTCAGGATCCCGCGGCGAGGTCCCCACTTTGTCAGGATGTGTTTAGGATTAGAACATCAACCTGGCAGAAGTTGGGCGATGAGAGGGGTGCGGAGTCGTAGGTGAGTGGGGTAGTAGTGGCAGGTCGTCGTGGGGTATGAATTACCGTGACTGGAATCGCCCTGGAATAATTATTATTTCTCTCTCTGGCTCGTTAGATATTATGACGGACACAACAATAGTTCTAAGTAGGCAAATAAATTGCTGGTTAAGTTCAGGTGTTTATTATCATTTCAATTCTTCACTCAATGGCAAGATACATATACGAATTTGCACAGGCTTCAGTTAACACTCAACACATGGTACTGCTGGGTTATCCAATTCATTAGGCAAACCTAGCTGTGTTGATGAAAGTACTTAGACTGACAAAATATCTATCTATACACATGCAGGCGGTATATCCTATGGAACGAACTGAATAAGTGGAGGCTAGAACCGAACAACCTTCCCCACCAAGCACTTGAGCCGAAGTGCCCTAAAACTAGTTAAGCGCGCTTTCATGGATTTCAGTCACGTGATCAGTGCTCAATTTGATTGGATAGCTACATTAGTTTAGAATTACATATGTTCTGGTTGGCTGGGTTGAAATATACTTGCATAAAGGATTGACTATTGGGGGGGGGGAATTTAGGAGTCGACTTTTGCGGGGTGGGGCCCAGGGGAAAGGGGGGGGGGGGTGGGTAGACGTTTACGGAGATACAAAGGATAAGATAATGACTTATTTCCCTTGATGTTCCTGTCTCTATTGGTTCTGGTCAAGTGCAGCCCAAGGTGCTTACTTATGTGCGATACGCTTCGCTCCAGATGTCACTACGACGAGTGGATCAAGGGCTATGCACACGGGCGCTGAGTAGGGGACGAAGAAGGGAGATAATAAAAAAAAGGTGTAGCAGTGGGTGGGGTGTGTCTACAGGTGGGTAGGGGTTTTACGTATATGCTGAGTTTAGCAAAATAAATGGGTAGTTACTATCCAAACGCAACATGAATCATAATTGACAGCATAATAGAATATATATATATATATATATACATTAAAGAATACACACACATACAATCACACATACAAATAGTGTAATACCAGATTGGCTGAGTCAAGTTGCAAACTCTGAATTCGGGAATGACAGAGTGTAGAGAGGGTTAAAGAGAGGTGAGGAGAGGAGTGCTGGAGGATTTCACTTGCGTAAGGAGAGGGGAAGAGGTAATGGCGTCAGGCTACTTTCTACTCCCTAATCTAACTCTACGCTAACCTATGTTTCTAGTTCTACACTACTTCTGCTCTATGATCTATCCATGAGTACTAATAAGGTTACGATTTAATTCCAGAATCGTGACACTTATTGTCATCTACCAGTACTTTCAATATACTTATTGTCATCTACCAGTACTTTCAATGTACTTATTGTCATCTGCCAGTACTTTCAATGTACTTATTGTCATCTACCAGTACTTTCAATGTACTTATTGTCATCTACCAGTACTCTCAGTGTACTTTTTGTCATCTACCAGTACTTTCAATGTACTTTTTGTCATCTACCAGTACTTTCAATGTACTTATTGTCATCTACCAGTACTTTCAATGTGCTGATTGTCATCTACCAGTACTTTCAATGTGCTTATTGTCATCTACCAGTACTTTCAATGTGCTTATTGTCATCTACCAGTGCTTTCAATGTCCTTATTGTCATCTACCAGTGCTTTCAATGTGCTTATTGTCATCTACCAGTACTTTCAATGTGCTTATTGTCATCTACCAGTACTTTCAATGTGCTTATTGTCATCTACCAGTACTTTCAATGTGCTTATTGTCAACTACCAGTACTTTCAATGTGCTTATTGTCATCTACCAGTACTTTTAATGTACTTTTTGTCATCTACCAGTACTTTCAATGTACTTTTTGTCATCTATCAGTACTTTCAATGTACTTATTGTCATCTACCAGTACTTTCAATGTACTTATTGTCATCTACCAGTGCTTTCAATGTACTTATTGTCATCTACCAGTACTTTCAATGTACTTATTGTCATCTACCAGTACTTTCAATGCACTTATTGTCATCTACCAGTACTTTCAATGTACTTATTGTCATCTACCAGTACTTTCAATGTGCTTATTGTCATCTACCAGTACTTTCAATGTACTTATTGTCATCTACCAGTACTTTCAATGTACTTATTGTCATCTACCAGTACTTTCAATGTACTTATTTTCATCTACCAGTACTTTCAATGTGCTTATTGTAAAATAATTGGGCACTGTGGCCGAGCGGCAGCGCGTTGGCGTACCGAGGGTTCTGGGTTCGATTTCTGGTGACGGCTAGGTGTTTGTCCTCAAAATCGCTACGTTTAGCACGACTTTCTCCAAAAGTCTGAGCTAGCCATCAGAGGACAGCTGGCTGCAATGCTGCAGTATTGGAAACTAGCCCAATCGCGCTGGACTGATGGGAACGGTCAACAGTTTGCACCGAACCTATAATATTGTGATTTAGCTGTACTACGCAGTAGAAGTGTGTTTGTCTTCCGAACCCTAAGAGATTAGTCTCGATTCGTATTACTCTGGTGAAGTGAGGTTTAAAGTCTGGTGACGGCTAGGATTTGTTCCCGGGACTGGATGGTGTCCCTGAGTCTTCCAAGCTTTGATAGGTTTAGTTGGGGTAAAGTAAATAAGGCGGCTCGGCATTGTGCTTGCCACACAATCCACTATCATGCCATGGCCACAGATACTGGTGAACACCGCTTCACCGGCCCTAGATAATACTGATAAGGTAGTCTAGTTAATGCTCTCTTTTTTCACAATCCCTTCCTTTGCCTGCTTAACCTATCAAATAAAACCAAAACAAAACTTCGATACAACATTAAAAAATGGTGTAAAATTAGTGCCGGACTTAACCTTTGCGGCGCCCTCAATAGTCTAAGCATCGTCACCCTAACACTTAAAATATATTATTTTAAATTAAATAATACAAGTAAAATTAAATAGTGATAAGTTTGTCATCTGGATGATGTTCTTATCCGATCTTTTAGCATGGGCCAATTTCACTACATGTCGGTACCTCTACCAGTAGTGATGAAAGTAAATAAACTTTTCGAATCTGTTCGTTTTTACGAAATAAATAGAATGAAAACGACCCAATGTAGCCGAAACAAAGCGAGCTATCTTTTTATGGTTTTTGCAGGCCAAAGCTAGACAAAAATAATAAGGATGCCAAAATTTTAGTGTGGTAATTCATAAGGTATGATATCACTTATATTTATTTTAATCTATAAAAATATAAATTAAATATAAACTTAGTTTACAAAGAAAGGGAGTATAACAAACACTTTGTTTTTATGGGTTAGTTTTTTAATGTTCGTTTTCTTAAACACAACCAGTAAGTAATAAATTAGAAAGTTCACCCTTATTAAGGGTAGTAAAAACAAACAAAAAGTGTGTTTTTTAATGTATCGACTTGATTATTTAATAAGATAATGTTCTTAAAATTGGGAGAAATAATTAATACGCTATATCTGTTCAATTTTGAAGAAAATTTGATTTAATTGATACATAAAATTTATTGGAATTTTTTTGTAGAACATAAACAAAAAATCTTGGTTGACCCCAAATTTTTCCAAAAAGTGCTAACGCCCTTGAAATTGGAAATGTCCGGAATCGTAAAAAACAACAACTCATAATCACTGTTTCTAGATATGAACCCGTCACCTATGGCAGGGGTCGGCAACCTTTTGCTAATAGTGTGCCAAACTAGGTTTTATAAACCATTTAGCCTAACCAACAGCCTAAAAGTCAACCTGTTCTTTCATACTTGTTGAAATTTTTTTTAAGGACAATTAATTTTACTCCATAGCAAGCCCAAAAGCAAAGGAAATTTATTGAGAAAATTGTAAAAGTTTTTTTATATTTAAATCTAAATTAACTTGTTGGTGATTATTTTCCTTTTTTATTTGCATTTATATCAAACACAATATTTTTTATTAATTAAATTAATAATTATTGTCTAAACATTATCATTTGCTTGTCAAGATGAGGATCTAACACCTGTGAATATTAATTACATTTTGATCTCAGTTTAACTGAGAAGTACTTTAATGTGTTATCGCTAGACAGAAAGTTCTCAATACTATTGTAAAGCGGAAAAGATGTGTAGTAATCATCAGTGGCGTAGCTAGGGGGGGGGCAGGGGGGACATATGTCCCCGGGCGCCACGTTAGGGGGCGCCAAAATGAGTATTAAAACTAATTATTTTATTTTATTTTGATGAAAACTAATGTATCCCAAATACGTTGGCAAGATTGAATCATCTTCATTACAAATCAGTTCGCAAGCATGATTTTGGCGCCCCCATTGAGCATTAAGGGGCGCCATATATTCTACTAATAAACAAATGACACATCCACAATGTAGGGTTGCTGATGGCGTTTTTTTAAAACAAATATCAGTTCGGGTTCAGATATTATTCTTCATATACTGAAAGTTGCATCTGGTTTTAACAATTATACAGGATGGATATTTTCGAGTCGAATATAGGATTTTACGGTATCTTACTTGACTCAACACTAGAGATGTTAAACGAAAATTGAACCTGAAAACCGGTTTTGATTTTTAAAACCGGATTTCGGTTTGTTGGTTGGAAGGTAATCATTACTTCAAGTAGCACACCCTTTATTTGATTTTTTTATTGGTTCTGATGGAAATATTAAAAAAAAATAATGCTGGATTCACTCAAAACAATTCTTGAAATGCCTTGCTAATAACTATTTAGTCTTAGATATTGTGTTTCTTTTTTTTTTCCAAATACCAACTATGGCTTGCGATAAAAACAACATCAAACCAAATGTCGGCTCATCGTTTAGATGTGCGCTACTGTTTGATGTAGCCTACCCCAAGTGCGAAGGGATTGCCCCTCCCGGGTTGGCCTACACAGCCATTCTCGGCGGTGCAGTTGGATACCTCACCCATGAAGCTACACCATCGTCACTCGAGACGGACGGATGCCGACGACGACTCTTTGATGTACGCAATAGAGAGAGCAAACTAGTTTTGTCCTGTGACCTTGAACAATTCGGCTAGACACCGCGTCTGTGCTTTATTATTAACGGCAGCATTAAATACACATTCTTTTGACTTTTGATTTGCGCTACGTGATCCTATTCAATACATTATTTTACAAGTCTAAGTCCACGGTGCACAAAATTAAATTATCACTATTGAAAGCTTTTATCGGTTTTAATCAATAAGCCCATATTTTTTCTAAAGAATGTTATGGTAAAGTGTACAAAATCATAATGTATTGACACAAATCGACCTCTTGAAAGCTATGCAAACACTTATTAAGTTTGAAATATTTTTCAAATACACCTACAAAACTACGCTCATTTGTCTTTTCCGTCCTGTGACTTGTGACATTGCGGCGGGAGGGGGGGGAGGGGGGAATCGAAATCCGGTTTTAAACCGGTTTTACACAACCGAAAACCGGTTTTGAAAACAAACCGGTTTTAACATCCCTACTCAACACCCGATCTAGGACACCGGGAACATCTTTCTCAAGTCATCAGATTTGTGGATGTGGATTTTCAAACTAAAAAAGTAACCATCAAAGAATCATTATTAGGATTTGTTCAGATACACTCCAAAGGCGCAGCAAGCTTGAAAGAGTTATAGTAGAGAAACTAGAATCGTATACCATACATCTAGCCGACTGTCGGTCACAATATTATGACAATGCTGCTGTGATGACTGGGCATATATTCAACCTTCAACAGCTAATATGTGCCAGAAATCACAGAGCATTGTTCGTCAACTTTGACAACCACAGCTTAAACTTAGCAGGAGTAGGCCTACACTCAGCTAAACAGGATCCAGTTGTTATCACATTTTTTTGAGCAGTTGAAAGTATATTTGTTTTTATCTCTTTCAACAACTCGTTGGGAAGAATTAAAAAGAGTTTTGCCAATCACAGTGAAGAGGGAGTCTGAAACACGCTGGAGTGCACGATCAGAAGCTGTTAAAGCTTTTTAGATGAACTGGTAGGGCTGTTGGAAAAATTATCAGAAAATGCAACTATGACGCCTGACACCAGAAGTGATGCAGAAACTTTGCTAGCATGTATATTAAACTTTAACTTCTTAGTTTTGTTACGTTTCTGGAACATCATACTTGGGAAAATTGATCGTGTCCAGAAACGGGTGCAGGATCCGACTATGAATTTCAAGGAAGCAGCATCTGATCTTGAATCGCTGGAACAAGAACTTGTCAACATTCGTGACAATTTGAGCCAGGTTGCTGTAGACAATGGAAAAACAAGATGCAAACTTGGGGAATCGAAATTGACAGAAGGATTAGTCGACATCGGAAGATGTCTGGAGAATTAGCAAGAATTAGCAAGAGATGCAGGTCTTTTTGCAGAAGAAGAAATTGCATGTTATGAACAGAGTAATTGATAGACTCCAACGGTAGATATTAATACGCTTATTACGTCTAAAAAAGCTAAACACCAAATTTGGATTTTACTAGACGTCAAAACTCTTCTCGCTGAGACAAATGTCGATTCACTTCGTCAAAAGTGCTTAGATTTTGGAAATTTCTACGACACTGACGTCAATGGTCACGAATTGTGCACAGATATCGGAGACTGCAAAATGCTGCTCAGTACCCGGACTGAAGTTCTACATTCTACAGGAAACTTTTTTGGATCTTCTTGGTTTTATTGTTTCTTATGGAGATGACGTATTTCCGAATCTGCGCATTTCACTGCAAATACTTCTAAAAACTTTTGTTTCAATTTCAAGCTGTGAGCGGTCCTTCAGCAAACTGAAGCTTATTTTGTCTTTTTTACGTGCTTTAATGGGACAATATAATAATAACAATAATAATAATAATAATAATAATGACATTTGTATAGCGCTGCCAACAAGCATAATGCAAGCTCAGAGCGCATTTAACATACAACTAAGAACACGGATACAATCTATAGGCCAAGAGATAAAAAACTAAATGATGATCGCCTGAGTGATCTTGCACTCCTTAGCATCGAAAGAGAAACATTTGAGAATATTATTTTTGACAACGTGATTGGCGAGTTTGCGACAGTCAAATCAAGGAGGATCAATTTGCTTAGACTATGTCTATTCCAGTCATGTATAGATTAATTAGTAGAGTATATATTTTTTTCCAATAAATTGTCTTCAATCGTATAGAGAATTATTAGTCTGTAATCTATTTCAATAAAATATCAGATGCTTCGAAAATGAACCATATGGGGGCTCACTGTTGGTCCAACAAGGGGCGCAGACTTTGTGTCATGTCCCCGGGCGCAGTTGACCCTAGCTACGCCACTGGTAATCATACAAACTGGGTAGTTAATGTAATGTTTACAAATATACATATATATTCTTTAGTCATATAATAGTTATATAATTTTCAATACATTTTACAGATTTAGTATTTGTAAGTTATCAATTGTAAGTCATTTATTCTTTTACACATTAGAAATATTATCGTATTTACTTAAAAACCCGTTTTCACTTTGGATTCAATAGTGATGCTAAACAAGTTATGTTTTGTAATATAGAAAATATTATTAATTATTATTTCTTTATATAAATCCAACATTATGGTCTTCATTAAAAGACAATTAAAATTAAATTTCTTTAAACAGTTGTATATAAACATTTCATGCATTCATTGTTATTGTTTAAACATTGGCCAACAATGTTAACCAGTTTTAGTAGCCAAGGGACACACATGATTTCGTGACCTGCACACACTGTTTCTTTAAGTGGTAATCTGAAACTATTTCACAAGACAACTCAAGCTTTAAACTCTCCTATTGACACATTAGTAATTACGATCTATTTTATTGTTTGATTATTGAAAACACAAATTGAGGCGCTTTATCTTTCTATCTCTATCCCACTCTCTCTCTCTCTCTCTCTCTCTCTCTCTCTCTCTTTCTCTCTCACTTTCTCTCTCTCTCTCTCTCTCTCTCTCTCTCTGAAATACGCAAGCAAAGAAATAAAAACACAAATATGATAAACATAGAATATGTGTATTAGGTAATACTTGTACTCACGCAATTATCAGAATCCGAGAGTTATTTCCCGTTATCTTGCACTCAGTGCTTCTGTCAAACAGTCGGGCAAATCTCCTGGCATCAAGAATCGCTTAGATTTATCACTCACAGCGGCACTAGTCGTGGACCAAACCCTAACAGGACCAGACGCGCGGCGTTAGCGGGCATAAACGCGTTAATACTGTTGGCGTGGTTTTTGTTTTATTTTTAATTGGTTTCTTAAACTGCTGGATTGACATCTAGGATTAGCACCGCACCATCCGCCACGTTTGGTCATTCCTTTGATTTTAACATCTACGCACACATGTTCTTCTCTTCCATTCCATTTTTTCTTTATAATTACACCAACTCATGTGAATCTAGGACCCTACAGCGCACAGTATGAATCGAAGTATTTATTAAAACTATAGTTCTTTTTAAAATATGTTAAAATATATGTACGTATGAGCTTTGGTATTAATTAAAAGATGAATCAGGGGTTCAGATGGCACACGCTAACCTAGCGACAGCGCGCTTGACTAGATGTGAAGGCTATATTTCTTTCTCGGGTTTAGAGGTTGTTCATGAGTCTACACAGCTCTAATGGACACCTTACAATAGTTGGGCACAGTGAAGGCGACTGGGCATTTGGTTGCCAGTTGTCATTCCGGCTGTATGACATGGCCTCGAAACATTTGAACGCTTACCTAAGGATCAACTTGGTCTGACGGGAATACCAAGAGTTTTAAGCAAAAGAGCCATTATATAAATGTGTGAGATTGAAAAAAAAAAAATTTTGCTTGTGAATAATTAACTCAATGTCTTAAGATTTTAGCCAGATTGTTTTTTTTTATGTTTCCTATAAATCACATGTTTAACAATTTAAATACATGACACTTTATATCAAATCTTATACATTACAGACGCTCCTTCTATAAAGAAGATTATTGCGTCCTACGCTCATCCGTGGTCCGAGTCTAGTCTTGCATTTTTATTAATGTTTTAAATGATGTTAGGTTATTGGTTTTCCTGGTTTGTTCAGGCAACCCATTCCATGCCCGAATGCCACTCGGGAAGAAAGAGTACTTATATGCATTTGTTCTCGCATAAGGGACAAGGAAGGTGTTTTTGTCTTTATGTTTATCTGAGCTTTGCAACAGATTGTTATTGGGTTGTATTTCTAAATTAGAGTTTAATGCCTTATGTATTATTACTACTTTACTCTTTGCCCTTCTGTCCTCTAGTGTTTCTAGGTTTAGTGATTTTACTAATGGTGTTACTCTTGTCAATTGGGAATATTCACTAGTTATAAACCTTGCAGCTCTTTTTTGAATTTGTTCTAATTTTTTAATGTTTTCTTTAGTTGATGGGTCCCATACAGATCCTGCATATTCTAGTATAGGCCTAACTAATGTGAGATAGCATTTTAGTTTTATGTTCTTATTACATTTGTAAAAGTTCCTTTTTATGAATCCTAATGTTTTGTTTGATTTTTTAATTACTTCATATTAAAAGATACTGTAATCTTCATGATAAAATCTCTGATTTCAGGAACTAACAAGCCACACCGAATGTCTGTATTATAAATCACTGTAATAATACGTGTACACTTGTAATAAATGGTACTGCAACTAATTATGTTCAATAACTATTTTATGAAGCTTTGTATATCTTTAAAAAAAGGCTCCTTTAAAAGCTGCGCTTTTCAGTACAAGTGCTACGTTGAGTTTCCACTTTCGAAAGACAAAGAAATTTGTCTATGTGACAAGTCTTAACGATTATGAATGCATAAAAGGTCAAAAAGAAGAACATTTCCGGTCTTTTTCGATCATTTTCTTCGAAACATGTCTGTGTGCTATGTTACTGGTTGTACGAAAATATGTAGAAAATATTTCATTTCCAAAAGATGGCGCCAAAAGCAAACGATGGATTGTGAATATCAGATTTGAAGAATCACCTATTTATAATCCCAAACTAATTGCTTGATGCAAACGAATTTTCGGGTTTTTTGGATTTTTTTAAATCTCCGCATTGTGTTTTTTTAATCACTAAGGACGCAACTCTTGACTAACTTATTTTATAAACAAAAGTTACATTTAGCCTAACGCAACTAACACTTTGAGTATTAATTATTGCCTACTAAATATTGATGTTAAAAACGGATTCCTCATAACTAATCTCGTAGCCGTTGTATATTTTTAAAAGACAAGAACTGGCTGTCGATGTTGAAATCAATTGACAAACATAAACAAAAGCATGGTTTTTGTTTACGAAAATGGCGGTGAATTTCACCGGAAGTTCACGATCATACCAGATGAAAAGGTCACACCTAATTAAGACTTGTCAATTCTTTGGTGCTTTTCGGGAATTCTGTAATATCATAATTAATTATGCAACGCTTTTCGATGACTATCGAAACATAGGACTCTTTTAAGAATCGATAATCGACCGTCCGTATTTTGGTGCCCTTCCTCCACATTGTACAAGAGATTATGTCGCTAGCATCATGCACTTTTGGATTTACTACTTGCACTCTAAAGCAACACAACTGATAGTAAATTATAGGGAAACTCAACAACCGTCGCTTTACTAACAGATCACCGTGGCCTATGCTTGTAGTACTAAAACAATGTAAAAAATACCACAATACTTGGCTATAATTGACAGCAGGATGGAAGACTATTGGCCCTTATTTCTATTTAGATGTAAAGCTATAGTGTATACTTTTTTATGAGATATTATAAAGAATTTCTCACACTTTTCTAGTAATCATAATATAAAACAACAGCGGCTAATAAATTACCGAGTATTTTGAATACATTGCCGGTTTCTTGCGCTGACGAAGCAAAATTATATTCTTCATGTAATGAGAGCTTGGGCTATTTACATTTTACAGGTCTTGCTATTAAATGCATTCCTATTCTAGAAACTTGATATTGTAGTACAGGGGTCGGCAACCTAAGGCACGCGTGCCAGACTTGGCACTCCGAGCGATTTTAAATGGCACGCGAGCTACTTTCCCACAATAAAGAGATTTTTTTATGCAAGTCAACAACGTAACGGTACATCAGCATAATTAATGGCTTGATAAATGTCATGAAAACTACATTGTTTGTTGACTGTTAAAGTTCACTAAAAGTTTGTTTGAGAATAAGGTGCTGGGTTGGAATACTGGTGGAGGATAGGATTTGTTCCCGGGTATGGAGGTGTCCCTAGGTCTACCCAGCTCTGGTGGATACTTTGAGTTGTGGTAGTTTTGCTAGGCTTTGTCCTGGCCACACAATCCCACAGTGCCCTCACATGGGGGAGGGTAGAGAGGGGCATATGCCCGGGGGCGGCACTTCTAAGGGGGCGGCACATTTAGTCTAATTTCATACCAGAAATTTTAGGAGAGTTGAAGTGGAAAGAAAATTTGAAACACAAATTGTATACAAATGGAATAATGAATAAATATAGATTAGTAGAAGTTGACATCTTATTAAATTACACTAAAACTGTTTTATACAAAATATGTTTCACTTTTGAATAGGCTCACAAAGGTTTCATAAAAGATTGGCTCATCTAGAATATTCTTATAAAAAAATTGCATTTTAAAATGTCGTTAATCATAATAATTAACTAAGCGCCCCAGGGGGCGGTGACAAGCTTTGGGGGGGGGGGGGGCGCTGATGTTCCCAGCAACAGTAGGGATCACTGAAGGGCCAGGGGGCGGTACGAAAGTAGCCTACTTGACATAGATTCAACACCACTGATTTTTTAATTACCAAAATTAAGATCTGCTTCACTTATAAGAAGGGTAATCTTGAGCTTTGACAAAGGCTTTATCGACTTATGTCATATAAAGCACATCCTGTACTTAACCTTGATCTACTTCTATATTTAGACTGTATCTGAGAAATGCAGATGGGGGCGGTGATTAGATTTTTAGAAGAGGAAGTAGGGGCTAGGGTGAGTATAAAGTAAATATCTAGCTCAGCTCGTTAGAAAACGAAGTTCGGTGCTTTTGTTCATTATCTCAGTTTCATTCAGATTGTTTTGGTTTTAATTTGAATAAATTATGTTTATATAGCCTTTGATTTATAAAAACAAGTTTTGATATCGACTTATTAAAGAAATATAAGTTGAGCAAAAGCACTATGCAGAGACGAATTAATGAAATGGCACGTGATGAAGTGAGAGTAGGCCTATATTGTGTGAGTACCTAAAAACTTTCCACATTTTTACAACTTAATTACACGCTACCTGACAATAATTAAACGTTATGGGTTTTTTTTTATTATAGAAGGGAACATTTTGCTAGTTATGCTAAAGAAAAATAATTAAGGACACTAAAGGCAAATTATATTACTTTAACTAGAATACTTTTTAGGGAAAAGAGAAATTCTTCCATCGACAATGGTATGGATTCTATCATAGCTTGATGTCGTAATATAAGAAATCTCGGCCAGATGTATTAGATGTGTTTGATTTATCGACAACATTAATTTGCTAAAAATCTCATTTATCGCCTGCATCACTCACTACAATACGTAATTACTGCAGATAACAAAACAGAAGCAACGCATTCAATGATAGATTGTTAAAAGAGTTTGGCAGATTTTTAAAGAATAATTACAAATAGTTTGTTACTACCTCTTAGGTATGCTAGTCATCTAAAGTTTAAATATATTGTATGGATATTTGTTTCGCTGATAAAGTTTTTGGAAACCAAAGACAATTATTTGAGAGAAAATCTCATACAATTTTTTTATTTTTTTATTTTTTTATTTTTTTTGCATTGATGTCAAAACTTTTATTGTACAAGCACAACTTTGGACGCAGAAATCTTGAATTTATAAAGAACAACTGACGAAGACATGCTTACTTCAATACATTGATGATTACTTCAACAGAGGATTTAAAGATACTATTATAAACATGAACATTCCTGATTGGTTATTAGACATTTGTTTATAATGGTGCAGTATTAATATCAGCCCTACCTTTACAACTGCAAGAAGAATAAATAACAAATAAAGAATAAAAATTGAAAGCAGAAATAGCCGCAAATGGGCTATAATCACGACTTTTGGTTGCAAAAGGACATCCATCAGATTCTCTAGGTCTTTTGGTTTTGACAAACAAAAAATTATTCCATTTCCACACCCTATTTATTGGAACGTAGACGAACTACTAGCAACATACCAGGAACAAGCTTCACTTTAAAAAATTTTTACTTTCAAAACCTCTTTTGCAGTAGGGCCTATATTTTTTTTTTTAATTATTAAACAACAATTAAACAAATGTATTAATTTCAGCTCTTTGTATGATATTTCAGCTCTTTTTAGGATGATAAAATTGCATACAAATCTAGTCGGTCTATAGAAATTATATGCGGCAAATTTGAATCATTAGTTCAACTTCGGATTTGATGGGGGGAAGGGGGGGGGGGAAGCAGTGAGAGATAAAAATTTGAAAAACGGGTCGGTGAGCCGAATAAGGTTGAGAACCTATGCACTAAACAATGCAGTTACAGTATTCAAGGGGGCGGCGCTAAAACTTTTGCCCTGGGGCGCCACAAAGGCATGTGAGGGCCCTGCAATCCCATAGTATGCTATGGCCACACAACACTTATGAACGCTGCTTTACCGGCCCTATGAATTAATTTGGTCCGACGGGATACTTCTTAAACTTCTTAAATGGACAAACAATTTAGATAGACAATGTTTATTTACCACTGTTTAACATAAATTAATGTTATACCTCTAATTACATATTGAAATGAATAACATAATGCTGGATTTGTATTTTTAAAAAATATCTAAAATGAAATAATATTAGTTATATTACAAAACATGATTTTTTTTGTCATCACTACAATCAAAATTAATTTGGGAAATTTAATTTAAAGGGAAATAATTAGATTTGTTGCGGTAAAATGTTTTAATATGTTTTTATTTTTTCTTTATAAAAAATGTAATAACCTACAATGTATATATTTATTGAAGTTATCAAACCGTAAAAGATAGTTGAAAAATATATAACTATTTTAAGACTAAATAACTTATATTTACAATTTTAGACACGACATGATTTACCCAGTTAATATGATTACTACGTATCAATTCCTCATAAATTTTCTAAGTGGACGGTGTCCTTTAAAAATAAAATACTAAAGCTTAAGCAAATCTCAGTAAGCTGAGATCCAAAATATAAGGAGCTAATTCAGTTAATAGCAGAAGTAAAAGTTAATTTTAAAACTATATTAACATTATTATACACTAGATCTAACCTTTTATGTGAAATTTGTATAATAAATTTTCTATTATTTTTACTAAAGATTAATGCAAAGAAAAAAAAAGATGAATATCACAAACACGTTAATTTTAAATTAAATATAACACACTTTAATGATTTTCTCTGTGAAGCTCCATTGCTTTTGGCATTGGTCTTATCTAATACAATACCGACGCTCCATCTATAAAGAAGATTATATCGTCCTACGCCACTGATCTATAGATCAGTGTCCTACGCTCATCCGTGGTCCGAGTCTAGTCTTGCATTTTTATTATTGTTTTAAATGATGTTAAGCTACTGGCTTTACAGGTTTGTTCAGGCAACCCATTTCATGCCTGAATGCCACTCGGGAACAAAGAGTACTTATATGCATTTGTTCTCGCATAAGGCGCTAACAAAATGGTCTTAGAAATAAAATATAGTATAGAGCAGGTTAACTTTCAGGGTGTTGGCACATTGAATGATTTAGAAATCCTAGTAATGCACATTATTAGCAAAAGGTTGCCGACCCCTGTTGTAGTACTTAATATATAATTTCACATTTTTAAATTTTGTATTACGCCAGCCAAATGTTGGATTTTTAACACATTTACATTCTAGATATTGCAGAGTAGGCTATATATATACAGTTGCGATCTAGATATTGCAAATTAGATTATACTTGTCTTCACATTTTATTCTCATAGAATTTAATTATAGTTATTGTAATAAACTAAATTGTAAATATCAAATTGTTTTTTAAACAACTAACTCGTGAAACCATGCTCATCACGTGAACCAAAAACTATTAGTAAATGCTATCATAACATCTAAGAATGCTTAATACACTGGTAAATTATTCTACGTTTCATTCAACATAATTTTAATTTTTTAGAGGCAGACTTGTGTTTAAACATATAAGGACTGCTAACGGCATCAAATGGAGAGGGAACCACAACAATTTTAAATAGCAGGAATTTACATTGATTCACTGCCCATTTGGTTCAATATTGTCAAAAATGTAGCTCTGAGCCAGTTAGTTTCCGCAAAAGTGGTCCCAGCTTAAAAAACAATACAAAATAATATTCTTAAAGGTATTAAATAGTAAGTCGTAGAATAATACGACAAAAAACAAAAAAAACTTACAGTAAGTTTTGATGATAAATGTTTTTTATATTTTATAATTTATGATTGTTGATTGGTTATACTTTGAATTAGATATATAAAAAAGGGAGGCAGCACCAACATTTTTTAAGTGATTCGGGGCAACTAAGGGCTTTGATCCGGCCTTGTTTACAAGCTAACACACCTACTCGCGCATTTACTATCCAACCAATTGTACATAGTAATAAAAAACCCAAAATGTTACATACGCAGCTAACAAAAACCCTTCAAATGTAGTAGACACCATCACAGCACTAGCATCCCAGACGTTTGGTTATTTTTTTATCAATCAGCCAGTACTGTAAGCCAAGGCAGTAAATCTAACCCCCCCTCTCCTCACCCACCACCTGTGGCAACGACGACTCGATTCCTAGTTTGACAACTCTGATAGTATCACCGGTCAGTATTCGCATTGAGCTGGCTCAAGGCCGGACGACACCAGGGAGGGGGGGGGGCTTGGATATTGACTCGCAGATGGTCCCCGCGGAGGTTGGAGATCAGACTAATGTTCATTTCGGGGGTGATGGGGTGGGGCGCACGCAGCCCGAGAGTGTGTGAGTAGCGGTCGTATATTCAGACTGGTGTCAAAAAAACGTTTCTGAGGCAGAATGAAAACATCTCTCTACACCAGGGGTAGGCAAACTACGGCCCGTAGGCCGTATGCGCCCGGCGATTGATATAATGCTCTCCTTGGGGGCATTTAGAAATAAAAAACAATATCTCGGTGTGTTTTTTGTTTTAACATTTTTGATAAAATTTCAAGAATATTGTCAAAAACGGCGGCAGTTACAAATATTTCAATAGAAGTTAATAGGTCCTAATTATAGTGACTTTTTTATATTAATTAAATCCATTGATAGATAAGATTAAAACAAATAATTGTAATACAATTTCTACAATCTTGTAAACAAATTACTAAAACTCAAACAGTATGAGACTAGTTAAAGTTAGATTTTTCCTCCTCAATTTATCTACAGTAAACCACTGTTTATGTGCTTTTTTTTTCTCACTATTATAAACCCAACTGATTAAATCTCCGCCGATCTATCTGATTGCGTAATTAATTACCTTACAGTGAATCTATAAGTTTATGCCCCACTCCATGAATATTATTATTTTCTTTTTTGTAATTGTGCTTATTATATGTTAACCTTTAAATTGAACTATATGGCAATCTCTGGTTTTTTTTTTGGACTATCATTTTATCTGTTTGTCTAATAAATATATGACTTTTAAATGCCAGGCTGCATGTCTATAATATAAGTATCTACCTGTCGTGGTGTCGGCTCATCTTTTTGTCACATGAAATAATTTAAGCAGACAATCTTTATAGGTCTTTTAAGTTGTTTATATGTAAGGATGCATGCCAGACTGTATGTCTATATGAGTATCTATCTATCGTGGTGTCGGCCCATATTTCTGTCACATTAAATAATTCAAGCAGAGAATCTTTTCGTTTTGTCTGTTTTAATTTCTGTCCATTGAATACTATATTTAATTGTACATCTATTTAAAAATAATTCAGTCAATTCATTTATTCATCTGTTTATCACTCTTTCACTATTTATATATATCATTCTTTCTATAAATTGTCTATTTACATATTTATGATTTCATTGATTTATAATTTTTCTGTCAATATATTATGATCAATAGGAACTTTACTTACAATATATTATATTTATCTGCCCATCGGAATATATTTATCAATTATTATTCTATTTATCTGAATATTTAACTATCCCACTAATACATAAACTATCTAACAATATGTACAGTAAACGATGTATCTATCTATATATTTATTTATATTTAAATCTATGACTTTCTGTCAGGTAGCCGAGCGGCAGCGCGTTCGACTGGCGATCCGAAGGTCCTGGTGGAGGCTAGGATAAGTTGCCAGTCTGAGTCTACCCATGGGTACCTGATATCAGTTGGGATAAAGTAAAGGTGGTTGGGCGTTGTGCTGGCCACACATCCCCTTGTATGTCGTGGCAACAGAAACTGGTGAATACTTCAACAGCCCCGTGATCAGTTTGGTCCTAAGGGTAAAAGTAAAGTATCCCGTCGGACCAAATTGATCCTCAGGGCCGGTGAAGCAGCGTTCACCAGTTTCCGTTTCCACGGCATACTAGGTGATTGTGTGGCCAGCACTATGCACAGCCGCCTTTACTTTACCCCAACTAAGGTCAGGTACCCATCAGAGCTGGGTAGACTCAGGGACACCCTTGAATCCTGGGAAAAAATCCGAAGGGTATTTTACTTTAATCTATAAATAACGAAACTATATATATATCAAAACTAAAGCAAGGAAAACTATACATTACGAAACCAGATATATCAAAACTAAAGCAAGGTGCATGTCGATAGCACGATAGATCTAGCGAAACCCGGGGCTAGCTAAACTATAGATGGCTAAGCAGGGTCTTTACTGTCTTTCAGTGATCCGTAAATCTCTTATACGCAATAAAGCTTTGGGTTTGCCCGCTGTTCAAAAGATGTTCGATTTCAACATAGACGCAGGTTTCAATTCCCCGATCGATTCCTTGTCCAGCGGACAATTTCGGCCTGTTGATTTAGGTCAGAAGAACGCTTCTTCATTCAATTAAATAACATGCAGGAGTTTATTTTAAATCCGATTTTTTTTCTCCAAAGAAACTCTGTCCGCCAAATTTATTTCCAACTTTTTCATGATCATACAAGTTCTAAATTGTTTTTGTTCCTATGCATACGTACTTTACAAAGAAATTTTATACATACAATTTATTTTAAAACATATTTATATATTAATAAATTTAATAAATGTGTCTTGTCTTTTTGGCTCTGATTTTTTTTTTCTAATGGAAAACCATTTGACTATATTGTCAAAAAGAAAAAAAAAGCTATCTAAAATAATAAAATTGAAAAATATACCAACTAGAACATTGTGTTAAAATTGACTGATAGGTTAATATTGTTTGTAAATACTTCTAGGACTAAATGACTAAAACGTAAGCGAGGAGAGATGCATTTATATTTATACACAGCTAAATATATATACATGAGAGAGATAAATTCCCTTGACAAAAAGATTTACGCTTAGAGAAACATATTAATAAACTTCCAGATATATTGACATTTTTAGTTACATTCATATATACACATGTTCACTAAAACCAAAAAAAATGAGAAATTCATTTAGATATAAAAGTATTTGCTTGCGTTGAGAGATACACAATAATTGACAAATACATTGAGATTAACAAGCAGATCAAATGGACAAACACTAACGACATTAACATCGACACATAAGCCCACAATTACAAATACACTAGTATTGATACAAAAGAACAGCAGTGATAAATACAGTCTTGATAAATATATTAGCATTATTAAACACACTAGCGCTAACATCTAAATTGGTGTTGATAGTTAGACTAAAAATATTAATTTAAATAAACACATTAAGTTATTTAAATTTAATATAAAAAGAACTGTTCTTTTACTGTGTTTTCAGTTAATTTATTTAACAAGCACAGTCGTTTTCCTACAGTGTCCAAATAAACGCATTGAATTTATAAAAAGGTCAAGACACAAAATTCCCATTGCTAGCTTACATAATTTATATATATAATTTACATATTACATACACATACATACAGAATCAAACACACACATATACACTGTTCATACTGTACTAGATAAGAAATTTTTTTTTAGAAATTAACAAAAAAATATTTTAAACACCATGTACAATTCCCATGATCTTATCTTTCAATATAAATTCTAACCAATCAAATTTTTCGATTCTTTGCAAAGAGCCAAAAATAATGTGTCGTGCATAAAAGAAACTTTGACTGCATTCTGACTCTCAGTTTAACTTTCAAACATGGACAGGTTGATATTCTCTGCGATTCTTGTTGTCTTCGTGGCACTTGGCGCTGAAGCCAAAATTAAACATAAATATTATGTTGAGAGAGACGAATTCAAACGGTAAACATTGTTTTGAATTTGATATATTGTTTATTTCCTTTAAATTTATTTTTAAACTTCAAACTTTTCAGTTTAAATTATTTTGTTGTGAATGTCGAAATGCCATCTGGAGAAATGTGGTATTGCGTCGGCTCAATTGTATTACTATATCGAATGACTTGGGTTCAAATCTAAGCTCTGAAACTAGCTGTGAAAATGATAAGGCCGCAGAGCATTGGGCTGATTACCGAAATCTCTTTGTAGCCTATGTCCGGGACATTAAACAAATTAAATGCTATGGACACCATTGTCTGGAAAAAAAGAAAAAGAAAAAAAAAAGATAATATCGAAAATAAAAGAGAACAAATAAGAAAAATTCCTATTTAGAAAATGCCCAATGTAAAATTATTATAAGATGAAATTGTAAAAAAATAGGATGCAGTAGGCGTATTGTATCTCTTTGAACGCTGATTCTTTGTATCAATTGGTTCAACGGGATACTATTCGAGAATATCGTGTAACCTTAACACTTCTAAACTCGCTTAATGTGCTTTTAACAGGTTGTGTTTTTATTTATTTACTCCCTTTACTTTAAGTTGCATTTTCTGTCTGTCTGATTGCAATGGTGCAGGAATTGGCTTCGATTTTTTCTACCACTTCCCGTGGTCCAATCAAGCTGAAATTTGGACAGCAGACTTGTGGCGCCTAACAATACATCCTATCAAATTTTCAGTTAAAACAACTTAATAATACTACACTTATGACAATATTCATTTCTTAAAAGGAAAGTATAAGAAACATTTTGGTTTGACTTAAAAAATGCCTGTGCAACTATTTATAGTTTTTCGGCGCAAAGCTAGAAAAAAAAATTATGCGCTAAGATTTTTTTTAGAACAATTCATACGGAGTAAGGAGATATTTTTGAGATTTGCAACACATATATTTTTTCTGTATGTCTCATTTGCAGTATTCAATCAATTATTTAATTACATGATGGTAAACTTTTTTTACTTAGCCCACTTAGATAAAGGTTTACATGTTTGATGTTTAATCAGGGACAACACAAAATATATACACGGAAATTAAATTAGAACATGATATATGTAAAAGTCAGGTAATAGAAAAAGAAACATCGAATTTTGTTTCATCAGTCAGGTAGCATCCTGCCAAGCAGGAGAATTTGCATGCTCTGAAAAATGTATCCCATCTGCCTACGTCTGCGACACTGAGAACGACTGCAGTGACGGACTTGATGAACATCAGAACTGCCCAACTGACTGCACCGGAACCAATCAATTCAAATGTTCAGTAAGTGAAAAACACTTCATTTTGATCAAAACGTAAAATCTAGATAGCATTTAATAAAGCCAAGAAAGCCTAGGCCCTAGCTGAATCTTGAATTTCAATAGAAAAGATTTAGATAAGAAAATTGAAAGAAAAGAAAAGATAAGAATAAGATGATTTTTTTAGAAGTGTTGGGTTTTTGTATGGCTGTGATGGGGAAACTTTTTAGATTTCATGCAATAATAAATAGCTGTATGCAACAGAAATCAAGGTTAGCTAAAGGAAACTAGATCTAGTTTTAATTTACTTTTTGAGTGTCTATGATAGTTTAGCTAATGTAGTGCTCCCGTTTAAACGTTCTTATAGCAAACCGATGGGTTGCTAAAAAAAAGGATTATGATTATAGACTTCATCTATCAATTAAACATGCATGTCCATGTTGTTTAAAATGTCCATTTTATGCTTTTTGGGGATGTTTCAAATTACAATCTATTTGAAAAAAAAAAAAAAACATAATGGACTCAGCTTGCTTACTTTTGACTCTGTTACATTCGGACCGGTCATCGGAGCTCTCAATATTTACTTTTTGTGTGACTCGGTTGTTGTTAAAATTCAACTTTGTGACCCCTGACATTTTTAATCGCCTAGGCTATATAATAATGAAGTTCTATACTAGTGACGTCATAACTCCTGGAATGTAACTAGAATCATTGCGCGGGCGAGAGCCAAAAACAAACAAAAACTGTCCTTGTAGAGATTTTGTGCATCAGTACCCGTCTCGCCAAACTCGGAGTATGGATGACCAGGTCTACATTTAGTTCTTTGTACTACTGAGCGAAACTGCAAGTATAAGAGACAATGGCGTAAATGATCCGGGAGAATTTCACTGGATAAAGGGGAAATGTGTAGTGCATGAGCCTACGGGATACCTAATATGCGATATGTCCCATCGGTATGGCAGCACGCCTCAGACAGTTTCTTGATAGCCTTGGACTTAAGCGCCGGAAAGCAATTCTAAAATTAAAGACACTTTTAAATTCGGGACCGGGTCGCGAACCGACATTTCGCAAACGCAGCCCTAGAGCATTACAATTTATTGATACGCCTTTACTAAAACATTTAAAATAAAAAAATCTAGTAGAAAAAATAAAGCAATACGCTATTGGAAATGAGTCCTATTTGCATTGACATTGACAAGTGCATTTTTATATTAAAAGTGGATTTAAAAAAAAGTAAAATTCTCTGTTTTTTTCATAAACTGAATGTCTTGGTTATGAGATTATCTGAAATAAACACAGTTGAAAATTTGAAATTTATTTTTTTATAGATTTAATAACTTGACAACATTTCTCATGATAAACACAAGTTTAGTTAGCGGGGAAAAGATACCAAAGCATTCGTACGATACAATCAAGTACGATCCATCGTTTTTCATCCATCACCAACTCCCTCGCCCCCCACCTCCTATTAAGCTCAAAATAAATTTGCTTTAAAATCTAATAATATTAAACGAGAAAAAATTGGGGGTATATTTGTTTCTGGGTTTGTTTGTTTGTTTGTTTGTTTGTGTCAGCGTTCTCGAAAACGGGCCCTACGATTTTCGCGAAAACTGTCCTATTGATGTATTCTGGTGAGAAAATGCGTTTTTGATCAATCTCATTTCTTTTGAACCTCTGCTTGACCCTCAATTTTTGGAAAAACCACTGACCATTTCTAAAAAAAGCTTTTAAATTGGGTTAAAAAAAAAAAAAGCAAGTCATTGGATTCCCCATATAGCGCGATCGCGTTCAATACAACTCTTATGACGTCATAGCCAAGACGACTTTTATTTAGTATCCGCGTTTCGGTAATTCCCGTTTTAAAGCATTTAAATCGTTACCATTTTCGCCGCGCAATGAAATAAAATCAACATGACATTGTATCATCAATAAAAAAAAAAGTTAAGATATGTTTTAACTTTGTATTTTGCGCTCTAATTAGTTTTTAATATGCTTCTTTTAAACTGAAAGTGAACTTTCATAAACATCTTTTAACTACATGCTCTATACACCACCTGTTTACGATTTGTGGCGATGCATTCTTCTACACAGATATTATTATTTGTATTCACGGATACACTTAATAGTTTATGTTTCTGAGATGGGTAAGATTTAAAGCTATTATCAATATCTTTTTTTCTATCGTTTAAATGTGTATTTAATTAATGTTCAAAACTAATTTCTTTGTGCACTGGTTGATTGAATTGTAAATAAATAGATAAAAAAAATGCCAGACTAGACTCGGACCACGGATGAGCCTAGGACGCAATAATCTTCTTTATAGAAGGAGCGTCTATAATGTATAAGATAAGATAAGATGGGGTAAGATTAGTTTGATAGTTTATATTATGATTGAAAGAGTCCAAATTGATTTAGGGCCTAACCCTTACCGATACATCAAACAATTAGGGTGTAACTACACACCATTGTAACTTTTGACATTATTGTAACTTTACACATGTGTGTAATTGTTATTATTTAATCTTTGTAGGCGTTTTTTATATGTAACACGAAACTGTACAGAACAGTACACTACTCACAGTATGATTCTCAACACTGTATTCCAGCAAAAGTAACTTTATTAACTTACACAATACACGTTTCATAAAACATTATACAATCGTTTGCAATGCCATAACTCTACCAAAAACATCGACTTTCCACATATCACACTGGACACTGAACTCCTCCACATATCACACTGGACACTGAACTCCCCTTGTTACACACACGCTGCACATTCTGTCCTTTTACCACCTTTCTCTCCCCTTTACAGATCCCGTGCGCACACCGCTGGTCACGCACTACTGCCCTACATTTATCTGTGGTTACAAGCCCCTTCTCCTATATTATGTAGGATTTTATACTTTTACATAGGGTACTATTAAAGTTGTGGAATACATTAAAACTTATATCGTTAATTGCATAGTTATTATGCTGGTAAGTAATTTATACAGTCTTTAAAGTTATAACATTTACAACTTCAGGAAAATGCTTGGCAGACGAAAAAATAATAATTATATTATAAACTTGAAAAAGAGAAAGGCATGGACACAAGCCTATGTAGCGCCCCAGGGCAAATGTTTCAGCGACGCACACTTGCATACTGTAACTGCTTCATTTAATACTATATTTAGGTAATATCTGCCGCCAACCCCCCCCCCCCCCCCAGAAGTGTAGCCCCGAGCATATGCCCCCTCTGCTTCACCCCCTCCTATGTGAGGCCACTGCTGATGATAGTGCAGAAGCAGACACTATTTCAAAAATTATCTCTTGCATGACTTCGGATATAAATGATTCAGTGGATACAAATGTAAAACCAAACAGAGCAGCCTAGCTAAGGTGCATTAACAACAATTAAAGAATAAACAAATGTGAACTAGAAAATGAAACTATAGATGAGACAGAAACGAGATTGGATTATCAAAGAAAGCGTAGGACAAAACAATTAGAGGAAGAAACTGCAAAAGAACGAGAAGGACAATTGAAAGAAAAAAGAAAGCGGAGGAAAAAACAACTAGATAAAGAACTTAAATTCATGTTTCGCATTGGATTCGTTTAACGTAGATGACGATCGGACAATCAATAGTCACGGAATCTATAGCTTCCTAGCAGCAGGACAAGTCTACAAGAAGATGAATATGGCAGTAAATCCAACACAAAATGTTAAGGATGAATAAAATTCCACAATACGGACAGATGTACTTCTTAGATTCAGATGACGCCGTCACCGAGCAACTGAAACATCCACTCAATCATGAAATCAGTCAATCTCTAATTAATTCATTAGAAAAAATCATTAGATCAAGCAACTCTCTTGCACAAACTTTTATGATGATGAGAGAAGTGGAAGAAAAGGTCAACCGTCATGCTACTGAAGAAGGACATGCCCCACCGTATGTGTGGCTTTTTTTCACTTTGCCAGAAGGATCCGTATAAAAAAAAAATAATGCACCTTTATCCGGCGAAGTATGTACTGTCGTTAAATTAAATTCAGATCAAAGCAATCCAGATAACGAAATGGTGTTTCATAAGCGTGTCCAAAAAATTTTTACTTTGAATAATTTGGACAGCCGCGTAGAGCCTTTTACTTACCCGCTGTTTTTTTTCTAAAGGGAGATTAGGCTTCTCTGTTGATATGCCTATAAAAACGCCTTATGCGAGCCGACAGCACCTTACACGTTTTGAAATGGCCCAGTACCGTATTGCTTTTCCACCCCATCTTACCAAAAACCTACATTCTCAAGCTGACTGTGTGTGGTTCCTGATATGCGAGAAATTAAATTCAATGCCCTGCATTTTGGAGGCCGGCTTTTTCAGCAATAACTCGTGGATACGTACGTTCAATTGGAACGCGATCGTATTCAGTAGATCAAGAACAATCAAAAGAAGATACATGCTGACAAATACATTAGAGTCACTCGTTTTCTTCAAGATCTGGAAGAAAGGAATAATGCTAATATAATCGTTTCCAGGCTTGAATAGAGACTACGGTGAACACTTTGAAGATGCTGTGGCTATTGTTCGCTGTTATGCTCTGCAATTTTGATTAGTCATAAAGAATCTCATTGAAGATGGAGTTGTTCTACTAATAACAGCTTATCAATGGGCATTAATTAAATTATATCACCAAGTAATTGTTCTTTTGAAAGCCCTTAAAGCAGATTACAATAGATATTGTAATGAAAAAGAAAAGAGATGACTACAAAATACATTTGTAGGCCCATACCTGATTAAATGTACTCCCTGTAAATAGTAGCCTAAATTATATGCACGTTTCTTATTGTTTACAATTTCTCTATTGTTTTAAAGATCTTTGATGTTAAAGATATGTATCAAATATTCTAACAATATTATTAATTTCACCCTATAAAGACCGATCTCAGATCGGTCACCCCGATATTAAATATTAATGAGATTAAAGAGTTCCATAAGTTGGTCAGCAAAAATGTGTTTATTGTGTAGTATGTTGCAGACGCTTTTAGTATACAGACGATAATAGTGTCCTACGCTTATCCATGCTTTGATTCTAGTCTAGCAATTTGATTTGTGCTTTAAGTGATGTTAAGTTATAGTTTTACTGGTTTCTTCAGGCAACCCATTTCATTCCCGAGTGCCACTCGGGAAGAAAGATAACTTTTATGCGTTTATTATTGTACCCGGACTAAGAAAAGTGTTTTTATCCTTTTGAATTTTTGTACAGTGCAATAGATTTTAGTTGGATTTCTGAATAATAATTTTATGCTTTATAATAATATATTATTAATACTTTGCTTTTTGCCCTTCTGTCCGTCCCCCACTGTTTAAACCTGTTTTGGATGATTTCCGAGATAGTCTGACATTAGCCATTACTTGTTTTACCCCACTGGCACTGCTAATCTTCTTTTCATATCACTTTAGTACTCTTTGAACAATATCTTATATTGGAAAGGTTAACCATTTTTTCCCCTATAAAACAAGTCTAAGTCGTACATAATAATCATCTTCAAATACTTTTTTTTTCGGAGGGAGGGGGGGGGGGGTCTTGAAATAGCCTCTAAAATAACTTGTACCATTAACATAAATGAGTGCGTACGCTTATATTTTAAGTTTTTGAATTGTAATCATACTTTGACAAATTTCGGGGTATTCATAAATATCGTATTATGGCGTCTACGTCCATGAAAGCCAACATAATCTACTGCTAAATGGATCTTTTCTAATCAGCTCTTTTCCTTTCCCAAGGCGTCTTCAATTTTATTTCAATGTTGAGTATACTTTGAGCGTCATCCATTTTATTTCAATGTTGAGTATACTTTGAGCGTCATCCATTTTATTTCAGTATTGAGTATACTATGAGCGTCATCCATTTTATTTCAATATTGAGTATATTTTGAGCGTCATCCATTTTATTTCAATATTGAGTATACTTTGAGCGTCATCCATTTTATTTCAATATTGAGTATACTTTGAGCGTCATCCAATTTATTTCAATGTTGAGTATACTTTGAGCGTCATCCATTTTATTTCAATGTTGAGTATACTTTGAGCATCATCCATTTTATTTCAATATTGAGTATACTTTGAGCGTCATCCATTTTATTTCAATATTGAGTATACTTTGAGCGTCATCCATTTTATTTCAATATTGAGTTTACTTTGAGCGTCATCCATTTTGTTTCAATATTGAGTATACTTTGAGCGTCATCCATTTTATTTCAATGTTGAGTATACTTTGAGCGTCATCCATTTTATTTCAATGTTGAGTATACTTTGAGCGTCATCCATTTTATTTCAATATTGAGTATACTTTGTGCGTCATCCATTTTATTTCAATATTGAGTATACTTTGAGCGTCATCCATTTCATTTCAATGTTGAGTATACTGTGAGCGTCATCCATTTTATTTCAATGTTGAGTATACTTTGAGCGTCATCCATTTTATTTCAATGTTGAGTATACTTTGAGCGTCATCCATTTTATTTCAATGTTGAGTATACTTTGAGCGTCATCCATTTTATTTCAATGTTGAGTATACTTTGAGCGTCATCCATTTTATTTCAATAGTGTGTATACTTGGAGCGTCATCCATTTTATTACAATATTGAGTATACTTTGAGCGTCAATCATTTTATTTCAATATTGAGTATACTTTAAGCGTCATCCATTTTATTTTAATATTGAGTATACTTTGAGCGTCATCCATTTTTTTTTAATATTGAGTATACTTTGAGCGTCATCCATTTTATTTCAATATTGAGTATACTTTGAGCGTCATCCATTTTATTTCAATATTGAGTATACTTTGAGCGTCAATCATTTTATTTCAATATTGAGTATACTTTAAGCGTCATCCATTTTATTTTAATATTGAGTATACTTTGAGCGTCATCCATTTTATTTCAATATTGAGTATACTTTGAGCGTCAATCATTTTATTTCAATATTGAGTATACTTTAAGCGTCATCCATTTTATTTTAATATTGTGTATACTTTGAGCGTCATCCATTTTATTTCAATATTGAGTATACTTTGAGCGTCAATCATTTTATTTCAATATTGAGTATACTTTAAGCGTCATTCATTTTATTTTAATATTGATTATACTTTGAGCGTCCTCTATTTTATTTCAATATTGAGTATACTTTGAGCGTCCTCTATTTTATTTCAATATTGAGTATACTTTGAGCGTCATCTTTATCATTTGGTTTACGTCTAGTTCTTTTCTTGGTTCTGTTCCCCATTTATAATGGTTTTGACCATCTGTTTATATTGGATCTTCTACTCTCCATGTTTATGATTGATTCATGTACAATTGGACACACTGATTTTGATTAGGTTGAAATGCGTACTATTACACAAGTCAATGACATTATTGTGACACCTACAAACTAAAAGACTTGAATCTATATTTCTAAATACCAATAGCTTATTAATCTCTGATTATTGTTTTTCTTTACCGTTTGAATTTGAAAATGTTTTAGTGCTAATGTACTTTTAGCTCTATGATATTACTATAGAGGATTATTTTTTCCCATGATGATTCTACTTTTGTTAACCCTGTAGCCGAGCTGTTTGCATTCTTGCATTAAATAGCAGTTCAATTAATATTGATAGGTCAAGGTCATCTTTTTTCTGTGAGTGGGAGAATCATCTGCAGCTTAGTCTTGGATTAACTCTGCAGCTTAGTCTTGGATTAACTCTGCAGCATAGTCTTGGATTAACTCTGCAGCTTAGTCTTGGATTAACTCTGTGATGTAGCAGTTTATGGCTTTCAATCATGATATTATCTTAAATATTGTGTATCTTTTAATGCTTATAATTTGGTGTTATCTTGATTTTTTTGGACAAGCTCATTTCATTGTCAATTATTCGAACAGACAACCATTGCATAAATTTATTTAGACATTTTTCTTTGAAGCTGTTTATTTCTTAACATACTTTGTACTGTGTGGTAGATGTCAAGTTTTTCTGGATGTTCCATACTTGCTCTACTTAGAGGTGGATTATCAGCTTTCTAGTTGCATTGTCTACTATTAAATCCTTTTTTTTCAAAACAATGTAAACCACCGGTACTCTTGTAGGAACACATTAATACATAGTACCAGGTGAAGCAGCGTTCACCGAATTCCGTGTCCATGGCATAATAATAATAATAATAATAATGAAGCTTATATAGCGCATATCCCGCAATCAGTTCTATGCGCTTAACAATTACATTTACAATTACAATTACAATTACAATTAACGATGATAACAATAACAGACAAATGTTTAAAAATGTAAGTGGGCTAGGAGTCAATAATAAACAGGTGAGTCTTGAGTCCGGTCTTGAAAATGTTAAAGTTCGAGCTTTGTCGCAGCTGGAGTGGCAGGGTGTTCCATGCGGAGGGGCCGGAGTAGGTGAAGGCCCGCTGACCAGCTGTCACGAGTTTTGTCCGCGGGATCGTCAAATTGAGTTTGTGAGCAGCCGATCGAAGTGGGCGTGGTTTTGTATATATTTCCAGACAGGAAATTAGATAATCAGGGGCAGAGTCATTGAGGCATTTATAGCATAGAGATGCGAGTTTATATAAAATCCTATTTTGAATAGGGAGCCAGTGCAGAGAGTAGAGCAGAGGTGAAATGTGGTCGGACTTCTTCTTCTTTAGGACTAGTCTGGCAGCGCAGTTTTGAACGCGTTGGAGTCCTTGAATGGAAGCGGCAGGAAGGCCGGCCAGAAGAGAGTTACAGTAGTCCAAACGAGAGAAGAGGAGAGTGATAACGAGCTTGGTACAAGCTTCCGGAGTGAGGTAGCGACGGATAGTGGCAATACGTCGCAGGTGAAAAAAGCAGGTTTTAATCAGGAAGGAGATGTGGGGTTGCATGGACAGAGTGGAGTCCAGAAACATGCCAAGGCTCTTTACAGTCGGGGAGAAGGGCACAGTAACGTCATCATAATAGGGGACTGTCTGACCTAAACAATGCCCAGCCGCCTTTACTTTGACCCAATCCATGTCAGGTACCAATCACGGGTAGACATATGGACACCCTCCATATTCGTGAAAAATTCCTCATAGTTCCTGATACTTATTGTCGATGCATGTTGACGTTATATTTGTTTCCCCAGGACAACAAGTGTATCTCCACATTCTATAAATGTGATGCATCTAACGACTGCTCTGATGGAGGTGACGAGAAAGTTTGCAATGGAACATGCCGTGGGGATGACTTCAAGGTAATGTATTTTGATATGTTTCTTCCTTTATAAACTTTATTGTGGTTAGTACAACAACTGCATAATATAATATGGTATTAGTAGGTTAATGTATAATTTATTAGAAACAGAAAAGAAAAAATGACACCTTACATATTCAGCAATAAAATGTAAATCTTTTGTGTACGATACAAACTGTATATAAAATAAATTCAATGCAACCAATGTATAATGACTAGAAAGCTTCACAATAACAAATGACATGATCATATCAAGTCTGTACATATTTAGTCGAGATTGTAAAATATATTTTAATTGGCATAGTGACATAAGCAGTACATGAATTCATTAAATCCAATTATATTTATTCACATAGATAAGTACACAAAAAATAATAAGGATCATAAGCTATTTTCTGCTATATTATATGCTATTAAACACATTTAATGGCCTGTGTAATAACCATTCTCACTTTATATTTAAATGACACCTCTTCATTGCAAATGTCTATTTACACTTTAATTTTTATTGACATATTTGCATGTCACGTTAAAACATCCATGTCTCTCTCTCTCTAAGTCCTCTCCGTGCCGGCTGGCGCTTGAGGCGAAAGCCAAAGATCTCCATAATTTATCTTGTTCCATTGCAGCTCGAGGTGCTGTTTCCAAGTTCAGTCCTCTAGCATTCAAGTGCTTTCTGCCGTCCTTCTCCATGCTACCTTTGGTCTGCATTTCTGCCTTTCGACCTAACATCCATACTATATTTTTAATGACGTCATTACATCTTACATCTATATGCTCCTTTTGACATCATATCGACACGATAGTTAGGGTTATCCAGAAGCACCTGTACTCTATAATATTTTAATGGGCATATTGATAAAAAGTCAATACAAAATGAATTCAATTGCATATTTTGATTGACGTTTGCATTCATCCCCTGACAGTGTGGTAACGGAGCGTGCATAAGCCACAGCTGGCTCTGTGACGGAGATGAAGATTGCGGTGACCACACGGACGAGGCAAACTGTGGAGGAACCTGCAGGAACGGATACTTCCACGTAAGCACAACCGTGTCACGTGTATTGTGTATATGTTGCTTTTGTGTATGGTGCATTGTGTCTCGGGCTTCATGTTTTGCGCATGGTGTGTAGTGTGTTGAGTGTTGCATTGTTTAGATAGCATTTTGGTATGTGTATGAATTATCAATGCTATTGTATGTTGTTGGTCCCTGTTATATATTATTAATTTGTTAAAATTGAATTATTTTAAAATTGTGCGCAATAAGAATTAAAATATAAAATGCGAAAATGCTTTAAAAGTTAGGCAACCCATAACTGAGTACCGGCACCTATTTAAAAAAAAAACAACAACACTGGGTTTATGTATATAAACTTCTCAATCCTATGAGCATTACCTTTTCGTGTTAAGTGTATGACCCATCATAGCTATGTATATGACCCATCAATGATATGTATTAGCCACTCAATGCATTATAAATGACACCTTAATGATATGTGTATGCCCCCTTAATGTTTATGTGTATGACCCCTCAATGATATGGCCACTAAATGCTAATAAGTATAATCACATTAATGCTTAGTGTATGACCAGTTAATTATATGTGTATGACCCCTTAATTATATGTATAATCACATTAATACAATGTGTATGACCCCTTACTTATATGTGTATGACCTCTTAATTATATGTGTTTGACCCCTCAACACTGTGTTAATGCCTTGTTTTTATACAGTGCACTAACGGCGCCTGCATCACCACCAGCTGGGTGTGCGATGGTGACAACGACTGCCACGACAACTCTGACGAGCAGAACTGCGCAGCCAGGACCTGTTCCGCCGGACAGTTCACCTGCACCAACCACAAGTGCGTGCCAGCAGGATACCAGGTGAGACGGCACGTGCCGTAGACATACATTTTTTATTGATATAAAGGGGTCTCAAACACGCGGCCCGCGGGTCACATGTAGCCCACCAAGTGGATTTTTATGGCCCGCCAGTAAGCTTACAATAAAAAATGTACTACTCGTGAAATCCAGACAGCCAGTACTGATGCACATGAAATTTTATAGTTAATTTTGTAAACGTAACATACTTAATAATAATAATAGGCCACTTTGCTATAATTCTTTGTGTCTAAATTGTAAATTGGCATATTATTAGTGATAAGTAGTAAAATGAGTTAAGATGTATGAAGTGTTTTTTGTTTACTAGGGTCGGGTTGTTGGGGCGGGGGTGCGGCACTTGACACATTTCTTAAGTGATAAAAAGGCCACATGCCTCTATCCGAGATTGAGATCCCTGATCTAAAGAATAACAAGTACATCACTTAGTAAAATACCGGACAGGAACAGAAATAATGTCTTCCATAAAAATTCCTTAAAAACCTGTCAGAAGCTCTCTGTCCAAAGAAAGAATGTGGTCAATAGATTGATGCTTTTAATAGTGGTTTTAATTAATAAATATTACAAAGTACACAGACTGGGGAGGCTTTTTTTTTAGAATAATCAAAATTTAGCCAGACATTCTGTAAATTGCATTTTTAATACAATGTCATTATCAAAATTATAAAAGCGTTTTCTTAGGCATCATTTTAAATTTCAATATTACGACTGTTTAAACATGTGTCTAACATTTATTCTACTTTTTGCAAGTTTCTATCATAAATATCCAACGTAAGTCAATTTTATTGCAGTCAAAATTCCATTGAGTATAATTGAGTTTTAATATAACTTAAATGCCTTGTTCACATTTAAAACGAGACTCAGAAACCGACTATATTCATAGTTGATTGTAAAAACGAATACATATTATGAGTTGAAACATATTATGGGTAAAGCATTTAGTAGATTAACAGTTAGTTATAGGAAAAATTGGATACATACTATATAATTGGCTTATTAAAAAAATGTATTATTCAAACCATGTTTGGTAGATGAAGCAGCGTTCACTAGTTACCTTCGCCAAACACATACAAGGAGATTGTGTAGAAAGCAGACTGTCTAGTCGCCATTATACGCTTCCCGTTAATGTCATATCTAACTAGGTATATGGGTACATCTTCCAGATACGGCAAAAAATAATGGCGTTTACTTTGTTTCGAACCCGAGACCCACAAAAGGTAAAGTTCTCCCTGACGCGTGATCCATACTATTATGAAGATGTTATAGTATTTATTGTATCTATTTTTTAAAGTGTGACAATGACAACGATTGTGGAGACGGTAGTGACGAGGTTGGCTGCACATGCGCACCAGACCACTTCCAGTGCCCCCACGGCAGGTGCATCCCCAACAGCTATGTCTGCGATGGTGACAACGACTGCGGTGACCACGCGGATGAGAACACGTGCGTCCTCAGCACCATCCACCCTGGAGTCTGTGCGGACATGCTCACCTTCGAGGACTGCTACCGCATGAACACTTCAAGCTATCCCATCTGCCAGTACTACGCTGACGCACACAGGTTCTGCAGGAAGTTCTGTAACGTCTGCAACACGTAAATATGCGCGGGAGTTATTGGACTTCTTCAATATACTTACTCTTTTAAATGTCTTTCTTTTAGGCTTTTAACATCGCCATAAAGAAGTTTCAAGACTTTTTAAATACATAACACTGCGTAAAATGAATGAACTAATTTATGAGTTGAATAAAGTTTTATTCTAAAATATGTAGTCCAGTATACATATTTATTTAATATATTCTTTTTATCTGTGCTGGTTAATGGATTATAATGATGGTATTAATAAGCTATTCTCTCCAGGCAATTGCATATATCATGCTCAGTGCGGTCTTGGTATAAATTGCAGTGACAGATGTACTCGTTACGCAACGCACGCAGCCACTAGCTAAAGAGAACACTCCTCAAACTCAGTTTCAAAAGACTTCTTTGCCTCAGAATCTCTCACTGTCTGAAACAAGTTGTTTCATATAGAAGGTGATAGATATACATTTAAAGATTTAAACGAGGGCACTCCAAAGGAGTTTTTGTGTGTGTGTCCATCCATACTGGAAATTCTGAGAAGTAACAGTGGTATTAAGAGTAGCACCTTATATTTATATTTACTTGTTATTTAAAATTCAACTTCATATTTTGCTACAGTTTTTTTAACAAATGTATTTATATGACAAAAAAACAAGATATAATGCTATAAAAGAGATTTGATTTCATTTGTAAATATATCATTTGGCCCATTCAATCTGTGGCAAATTAATCTGAAAAATAATTAAACGTAATCATTTATAATACGTGCAAGAAAATCTAACACTACGTCGAAGATATAATAGAGCTAGTTATGTTATACATATATCTTTAAACGTAAATACACAATATATTGTGTCTACTTGTTATTTTTTACTTTTGCTTTTTTCAAACACCATGATCGACAATTATTGAATCAAAATGTAGGCAAAACATTGTAAAATTTCTAACGTAAACATTAAACAAGTAAAGAAAGGAATTAAGAAACGCAAATGCGGTAATCTTAACCTGGATAAAAGCAGGTAAATTTATAAACGTTGGCATGGAAAATCATGCATACTAATTTTAGTAATCAATATATAGGCATAAACTCGTAAATCATAAAGATTCTTTAGTATTAATCTGTGAACCGAGGAGTGTAGGCCTTCAAATGTATGAATTGAAATACGGGAATTAGAACGGGAATTAGAACGGGAATTAGAACGGGAATTAGAACGCTGACATCGAGTTTTTTTCTTGGTAGAAACTACGGACAAACAAATGTAAAGATGTTGCCACACATATATGATGGCATAGAAAGTGAGACACATATATGATGGCATAGAAAGTGAGACACATATATGATGGCATAGAAAGTGAGACACATATATGATGGCATAGAAAGTGAGACACATATATGATGGCATAGAAAGTGAGACACATATATGATGGCATAGAAAGTGAGACACATATATGATGGCATAGAAAGTGAGACACATATATGATGGCATAGAAAGTGAGACACATATATGATGGCATAGAAAGTGAGACACATATATGATGGCATAGAAAGTGAGACACATATATGATGGCATAGAAAGTGAGACACATATATGATGGCATAGAAAGTGAGACACATATATGATGGCATAGAAAGTGAGACACATATATGATGGCATAGAAAGTGAGACACATATATGATGGCATAGAAAGTGAGACACATATATGATGGCATAGAAAGTGAGACACATATATGATGGCATAGAAAGTGAGACACATATATGATGGCATAGAAAGTGAGACACATATATGATGACATAGAAAGTGAGACACATATATGATGGCATAGAAAGTGAGACACATATATGATGACATAGAAAGTGAGACACATATATGATGGCATAGAAAGTGAGACACATATATGATGGCATAGAAAGTGAGACACATATATGATGGCATAGAAAGTGAGACACATATATGATGACATAGAAAGTGAGACACATATATGATGGCATAGAAAGTGAGACACATATATGATGGCATAGAAAGTGAGACACATATATGATGGCATAGAAAGTGAGACACATATATGATGGCATAGAAAGTGAGACACATATATGATGGCATAGAAAGTGAGACACATATATGATGGCATAGAAAGTGAGACACATATATGATGACATAGAAAGTGAGACACATATATGATGGCATAGAAAGTGAGACACATATATGATGGCATAGAAAGTGAGACACATATATGATGGCATAGAAAGTGAGACACATATATGATGGCATAGAAAGTGAGACACATATATGATGGCATAGAAAGTGAGACACATATATGATGGCATAGAAAGTGAGACACATATATGATGGCATAGAAAGTGAGACACATATATGATGGCATAGAAAGTGAGACACATATATGATGGCATAGAAAGTGAGACACATATATGATGGCATAGAAAGTGAGACACATATATGATGGCATAGAAAGTGAGACACATATATGATGGCATAGAAAGTGAGACACATATATGATGGCATAGAAAGTGAGACACATATATGATGGCATAGAAAGTGAGACACATATATGATGGCATAGAAAGTGAGACACATATATGATGGCATAGAAAGTGAGACACATATATGATGGCATAGAAAGTGAGACACATATATGATGGCATAGAAAGTGAGACACATATATGATGGCATAGAAAGTGAGACACATATATGATGGCATAGAAAGTGAGACACATATATGATGGCATAGAAAGTGAGACACATATATGATGGCATAGAAAGTGAGACACAGAAGAGTAGACATCAGAATGTAGACAGTGAAAATAATAAAAATATAGGCATAAACTATCTCGGTTATTAAAAATTGAGCTTGGGTTTATATCATTTTAGGTCCAGTACTTATGAGATATTTCGACTGTGAATAAGTTGTAGGAGACTTTTAAAAAATATCCTAGCCTTGTTACCGTACGTCCTTGGATATGTACCTATATATATATTGTGCCGCTAATGGAATACAAAGCACGATCCACCCCTTATCTGAGTAAAGTCATTAACATGATTATAACAGGAAATCAAAAGCGTATTGTAAGGCGTATTAAAAGACATTAATTAATAACATTGTATTTCTGAGGAAAATGTCTTACATACATTTCTTTTCATATGTAACTGAAGCATTCTGGAACTCTATTTTACACATTTGAAGACTTCATTATTGATAGTCTAGAAAAATCTAAACTATAATTCGATAGCAGCTGTGAGAAATAAGAAAATTAGTCTTTCTAAAATGTAATAGCGATGTTGTTTTCGTAACAGATAATGCAGGACATCTTATTTACGACACATTAAGGTTAATTGAAGTCTCAGATCGAATAAAATATTTCCCCCCCCCCCCAAAAAAAAAGAGAAATTTCACTATTTCAGGTAAAATCATTTCTCAGTGTTGACTTTTTGGGACCAATACTTTTTGAATTCAAAGATTCGCTCGACTTTTATGAAAGTTTAAATTTAATATGGTAACTTTGGTTTCACTCAAAGTGATTTTTAAAAACAAGTTTTGTGGTAGCTGTGGTATAGTTGCAGTGCGTCTCATTTCTCTTCTGAATGTTTCGCGTTTGAGTCCAATACATTTACACAGGTCTTAATGATGACCATAGGTCTACCCGGCTCTGGTAGGTAACTGATATTAGTTAAAGACAAGAAAAATGCGCTATATGATTTTCTGGCCACACAATCTTCCTGTGTGCCATAACCAAGTTAATATCTCTGTGAAACAACATGGTTGTTGAAAATATTCTTTACTTTGTTACTTTACACGTTTTCTTTTTATAGCTATTTCGCATTTAAGAGTTTCATAGTAATTATAACGCTAGCAAAATTCTTACCCAACAATTTAGGAAAGGCAAGGCTTATCTTAACTGAAAGTTGAAATCAGCGATGAGAAGAAAACAGATGGCAGTGGAGATCCGGCGATGAGATAAGCACAAGTTAGAAAAAAATTGGGATTTCTCCATTCTCCCCAATTATTCCTTGTATGCTATTACAATACGCATTTTTGTGAGCTTAAATGTTACGAATAAACATTTGTGTTCGTCAGTAAAGTAAATGTAGAAAAGTATCAAATGAATCTGGTAAAAAAAAATAACTTTTTGCATTTCCCTATGCAATGTTAAGAAATAGATCTAAACCATTTGGGGATTTATGAGAAAATAAAACAAACTCTAGAATGTAAGTTGTAAATAAATCCGTTTAACATTTATATTAGAATTCCTAGGATTTTATCCTTTGACTAACATTACAAATAAACGAATAGAAACATAAAGGGAGAACTATGACAGACAGATGAGTTTAATAAAAAAAATGTTAAAGTGTAATAATTAGAAATGGAAAAATTAAATAGGGGGTGGGTGAATAGTTGTGGGGTGGGGTAAAAATTATTTGAGACAATGTGTAATCATCGCTAACATGTCCATGTGCCAGGTTCCAGCTTGAAAATATATACCAGAAAGTGGGGAAAATCAGCCCTAAGATTTGCAAGACAGATACATAGTTGCATAAAGCGTTTTGCGAAGTTAATATAACGGATTCAAAAACGACAACGTATAATGAGCCTATTGTTTAATTATTCTTATTTCTGCTGATTTTTTCTAGAACTATTTTGAAACTAAGTTGGTCTATGTCACTGATCTTTATATAGAAGACTTTTGGCACGCCTGCCATACTACATTGTCGTCACCTGATCTATATTATGTTTAATCACTGATATATACGTACATAGCAACTGACCATTATTTCCAAAAGAGTTTACTAGTACCTATTACATTCATTATTTTACTTTGGAAAGAAATCATAAAATTAACATAAATAAAACATCTGGCTTAAAACCTAAATAAAATTTAGGAGACAGTTCTGGCTTTTAAAAAATTGTTTAATCTCAGTGGTCTCTAGCTTGAAATACATTGGCACAACATTTGCCATTTTTAATGAATTGTTTTTTTTAAATTATTACCGGTATTATTTTATTTTAATTTTATTACTTGATATCGATACGTTTTGATAAATGTAGTTTTGCTGTGATACGGACGCGATACGACTTATAGCTGTGTTCTTCGGAGATGAACTAACTCCAATCTTTAAAATACTTTTTAACTAGGGCAAAACGCCCAAAGAAACTAGCAAATATAACTCCCCCTTTAAAAAAAAAAAGGAAATAAATCTGGACTTTGAAATTACAGACCTGTTTACCTCACAAGCATAACATGCAAAACACTAGAACATATAATATATAGTAGTATATTTCAACACAATAAAAACCTGTGACAATGTTTAGATAAACATAAGGACAAAAACTTTTTCCTTATCCTTTATGCAAGAACGAATGCATATAAGTATTTATTCCCAAGTGGCAACCGTGAATAGAATAGGTTTCCTGAACAAACCAGGAAAACCAGTAACTTAACATCATTTACAACACTATAAAAATGCAAGACAAAACTTGGATGAGCGTAAGACACAATAATCTTCTTTATAAAAGGAGCGTCTGTAATGTATAAGATATGATTAAATCACTTAGACAAGCATAATGCACTGTGCCCATTCCAATACGGCTTCCGGAAAAATAGATTATGTTTATAGCAATTAATAGGATTGATAGATAACTTGTCTAAAAGATTAGAAAACAATAACCAAATTGATTTATGTTACACAATTTTCACCAGAGCATTCGATAAAGTTCAGCATACTAATTTACTAAAAAAACACACCTTTTTGCGTCTCTGATCTCTTACAGCAATGGATTCAATACTTTCTGATAGGTAGAGAAAAAACTGTAATAATTATTGGCTCTAAAGCATTACCAATAACTGTAAACTCAGAGTTCCACAAGGAACTGTTCTAAGGCCTTTTCTGTTTCTAATTTATATTAATGATTTACCCCATTGTATCATCACATGAACAAAAGTAAAGTTATTTGAAGACGACTGAATAATTTACAGAAAAATAATGACAGAAAAGACCTAGATGAATTAAAAGAATGGGAATCTAACTGGAGTATGTCCTTTCATCTACAAAAGTTCCAACTGTTAAGAGTATCCAAGAAAAAATAAATAAATTCAAAACTACTTTACCCGAACCAAAAATGAAAGGTACTTAGCAATAATAATATAATGATACAATATCTTGGAGTCCACATATGGATGAAGTAATTAAAAACCTAACAAAATCTTAGGCGTCATTAAAAAGAACCTTTACACATGTAATAAGAACACAAAACTAAAATGCTATTTCACATTAGTAAGACGACAAATTATGCTAGATGATGCATCTTCTGTATGGGCCCATCAACTAAAGAAAACATTACAAAATTATAACCAATTCAGAAAAGAGTTGCATTTTTTTTACTGGCAAATATTCTCCAATGAAAAGAATAACATACATCGTTTTTCACTAAAAAAAAAAGAAACACTAGAGGAGAGAAAAGCAACGAGTATTGAAGTAATAATACAGAAAGCATTAAACTCTAATTTAAAAAATAGAGCACAATAACAACCTCTTGCAATGCTCAGATAAACATGACAAAAAAAAAACTTTCCTTAGCTCTTATGAGAGAACAAATGCCTACAAGTACTTTTCCTTCCCGAGTGGCATCACTGTGTATTATTTTTAATTTGTTTTATTTTGTACGCATTTACACGATTTTTATTCTACTATTTTGCTTTAAACAAACTCTCGATTTTGTATGGACACTGCGTTTTTTTACATGTGTCAACGGGTGGTGTTATAAACAAACAAAATATTGAACTACTCATGAAATTTGAGATTGATTTAAGCAAACAGTAACGACGTGCAACATTAGAAACGCTTTCAGCATAAATATAAACAAAAATTTGTATTATTAAAAGAAATATTTCGTCCTTTATATGGTCGTATTTCACGTGCCTGTAATTAACAATAGGGCAGGTTGTCTTAAACACCTCATAATAAATCAAGATAAGGTGGCGAGGCAGAGAAACAAAATAACACCTTTGCAGCTCAGTGATTGGTTAGTGTTTTACATAAATCGCACGTTACTTTATAGCTTTAGAAAATGTTGACATTATGAACATTCTAAAAGCTTTTTTTGATCCTAATTGGAGAACAAATTAACAGAAGTACCTTGAGAGTAACTTTTTTTAAATATTTATTTTGTAGGTAGATTCTGTTCTAGACATTGAAGTTAGTAAAATAAATGTTACGTGATGATTACACAGTTTTTGAAAGGCTAAATGACGAGTATCACTAAACAGAAATAGATACTAACAATGACAAGTATCACTGAATAGAAGTAGATACTAACAATGAGTCAAGTTATGATGAAAATTGGGCGGAGGGGGGGGGGGCGTTTCCCCCAGTTGATCATCGACCTGGGACCAGTCCGTCAACCAACCAAAAACAAGCCGAATTATACCTTATTTATTTTAAAACTATGTGATAAACAAATAGTGAACTCAAGACATGTGTATTTCATAAAAAAATGAAGATTTGACTGATTTGTGCTGTTATATCTACGAGTCGTCATAAATAATGGAGAACAACAAATTATTTTTGTTACTTTTATAGACCGTAAACAAACATTAAAAAAACACAAACTAATCAATATTTCTAAAACATTCTTTTTTCTCTACATCTAGAAAAAGATATAATTCAATAATAATATGTTTGTGTGTATATATTATATTTAATAAACAAATAAAGTGCTAGTTAGTTCAAGTTTTTCAGTTATTGTTTTCTTGTTTTGTGTTTCCACATTATTATATAATCACATTGTGCTATTATTGCCATTAAATTTGATGTATAATACATGTATAAAATATTAAATTAATAGCACTTTTAGTTCATTTTATGACACCTCCCTAACCATAAATTTAGTGGTCAACTGGGGTCATGTCTAAATGTGGAAAACCCTATGGTAGCGAATGAGCTAAGAAAGTTAACAAAAATGCAAACATTCTTAAGAAATAACATTCTAACTTTAACCAAATATTATAATAAGATGGACCGCTTGCTCTATTTTTACTCCCTTTCTTTTAAGTTCTGCTGTCTGTCCACTTGGATGGATGGTTGTTTGGATGACAGCAAAACTTTGAATCGATTTTCCGACCACTTCTCGAGGTTCGATCGAGCTGAAATTTAGACAGCAGACTTGCACAGACTAAATATACATTCTATCAAATTTTCAGCATCGTAGCATTTGGAATAGTTACGAATTCCTTCTACCAAGATGCGAATCGAGGAATATATATTAAGAAAAAAACATGGCTGCCTTTGACGGAAGTACATAAACGTTTCGGATATGTTAGTTTTTACGAAATAAATACGAATGAAAACGACACAATATAGCCGAAACAAAAGCAAGTTTTATTTTTTAAATGCGCAATCGTTATAATTAGATATGTATTTGCCGACATTACCGATTCGAATTTTTTTAGTTTTGTAGTGAAGTGGAAATGGTAAACTTAGTTTGCAAAGAAAGGGAGTATAATAAAAACTTTGTTTTTAAAATTAAGTTTGTTTGTTTTCCGAGCGCAGGCAATAACGCTGTCCTAAATGACTCCTTTACTTGGCTTAAGTCTTCCGCTGTATACAGATTTCGATTTTTATCTTAATTTTCCATTGAGAAAATCATAAAAAATTACTAAACCGAAAGTCTAGAGGACAGGGTGCGAACGGAAATTTCGAAACAGAGTGTTACAAGTTATCGAATAGCAACATGCTTTAGAAACTTACTGTCTTATTTATGGGTTGGGTCAGTTATACTACATTTATTTGTTTTGTCTTTTTTAATCATCAATTTAGCTCTGTCACCTGGCCTTGGGTAATATCCGTATTCTTAGTTGTAAGTTAAAACGCGCTCTGAGCTTACATTATGTTTGTTGGCAGCGCTATACAAATATTATTATTATTATTATTATTATTATTAAATGTCAAAGCAAGCGGTCCATCTTATTAACGTCTTTTTTTAAACACAAGCTTACGAATCTAGTAATCTAGACTAGACAGAAATGTAAAAACTAATTCATTGTTCTATATGAAACAGGGAAATTGATTTCATTCTCTAACTTATTGGAATAGGTTGCTTAAACTGGTCAAACATTTTTTTTAACTTAACATCATTCAATGCCCTTTTCAAATTGTGAGACTTAAATAAATCCACCAACAAATAAACGTAGATTGCAATTGTAAGATGTGCTTTGAATTAGAGTACATAACTTATATATAATTTAATAAGGTCGTATAATTTAAGTATTTCAATAATAATTAGGCTACATGTAAACTAGAAATAGATAGATCTATACACATTCATTAGTTAACCCAAGAAAAAACATAGTTAAACATACATTTGTACACATACATAATTTTGTCTTGAAATTCATTATTTTATAATTTAAAAAAAGAAATTTTAGTTGAACATTCTATTTGTGGTATTAAAATGCACAATAATCTAATTATTCAAGTATCCATTTTAGAAAAAAAAAATTTCATAATGTTTTTTTTTTATACTGTACCTGCAATAAAATATATCTTCATACATAGACACACATAAACACATTTAAATTCACACATACTTACACACACACACAAACTTATATAACTATACACACATATAAAAATGCACATTACATCTACTGTTTATGCACACGTTTTATTGTAGGCCCTACAGTAATAATAATGTAATAATTTAAATAATTATTTTCAACGAACACACTTTTAGAAATTCATCTGCTTCACTCCCCCCTCACAGTTTATATTTCTCCCCTCCGCCTTGTTCAACTGGCGAGAAACTCGACAAGCCAGGGAGGTCTACCGTATTTCCGTCTGGCGCCCTGGACGTGTGCTTGCGTGTATTCAAGAACAGGTTTGCCCCCAACTGACTTCATGCCCCAGCATACAGTGTGGCACCCATAGTACCCCAGATGTATAGTATAAGCATCGGGCTAGACAAAGCGGAGACAAATCTAACATTTGATATGGTATGGCCTTATGGTTGTAAGAAATAACGATAAAAGGTTTGGAAAGGGGAGTGGGGTTTGACCACAAAATAAAATGACATTCGTGTGCAATTAAATAAAATGACATTCGTGTGCAATTAAATAAAATGACATTCGTGTGCAATTAAATAAAATGACATTCGTGAGCAATTAAATAAAATGACATTCGTGTGCAATTAAATAAAATGACATTCGTGTGCAATTAAATAAAATGACATTCGTGTGCAATTAAATAAAATGACATTCGTGTGCAATTAACTAAAATGATTTATAGAAATGATCAAATAGGAGAAAAAAAGTATCACAAGCTAGTTAACGTGCCCTTACTGAAAAATATGCTATCTGCTATCCTTGTTTATCTATCTATCGGTCTCTATCTATGTGTCTATATATCCAATATATATTTCTATCATTTATATATGCATTGACTTATTATATTATTATGGATGTAAATATATTATCTTATACATTACAGACGCTCCTTCTATTTAGAAGATTATTGCCTCCTACGCACCATCCGTGGATTCGGTCTAGTCCTGCATTTCTATTAGTATTTTAAATGATGTTAATTAAGTTACTGGATTTCCTGGTTTGTTAAGAAAAACCCATTCTATACCCGGAAGCCACTCGGGGAAAAAAGAATACTTATATGCATTTGGTCTCGCATAACGGATATATCTTCGAATAACACTGTTGCTGAACAAAACTATTAATCCTGAATACAATACTGGCTAGTCATTGTAAAGTAACAACAACATATAAAAACAACGTTAAAATCAGGCAGCTTGTTCCCACGTTTTCATAGATAGCAAATATTTTCCCTTATCTTATTTTCCATACTTCTTCTTCTAACGCACTATCATAGAAAAAAAACAAACAAACCATTATATAACTTTAGAAAAAAGTATATTTTCGTTCGTGCTAGTATTATTTCAAAAGGTGTTTCAGCGTTCAGATCAACATGTTCAGATTGATTGCTATTGGTGTGTTGTTGACGGTGTGTGCGGCTGACACACCATGGGGTGAGACCTTACTCAGGAACAATAGGTGAGTGCCTAAGTAAAAGTTTCTTGTAAAACAAAATATCTTTATACCTTACTCAGTATCTCAATGATTGACTTACATTAACGGAACAAGATTGAGTCATACCAAAATTTGTAACAAATAATTGTTTCTAAAAATATCTTTCTTTGTTAGTGTATCCCATAGGGAGATACACATCTTTTAAGGCCCCATATTAGACACTTTTGTGCCTGAGTCAGCTAAGCTTCTTATTATAAAATAGCATTTCTAAAGGTTTTACAATATGGGTAAACATAGGCAATTTCTGGATTCATAAAGACAACAACACCTAATCCTGAAAATATTATATTTTTATAGATCAGCATTCCTAAAGATGTTGCCCTTCTCCAACTCCAGAAAGAAATGAACAAAAACAGAAATATTTAACGAAAAACGAGCCAAGTTTTCAATCAGATGTATCCGAAAATATGTTTTATAAATGCGCAGTTAAAATTGTTATTAAAAATACAAGAGGAAAAAACTGATTTAGTAGACTTCAATGGGTTGTTGGACTGTGCGGAAAAATTAAAATAATGTGTCGTCATAAGCAGTTTGTCTATATGCCAAGATTCAGCTCCATAGAATGATGAGAAATGCTTCAATTAGTCTTTTAAATAAAGTTAGTTGCCAACTTGAAATTTAAAGAACAATTTGGCTACTAATGACTTAAATAACAACAAACATATTTTATGTTTATTAGTTCGAATACTACTTATAAAATATTTCACCTGATGATTGAAATATACAAATTTGAGCTACCGCTCGTCCAACGTGTCCCCATTATAATGCAACCTCCTATTATTTCGTTTGGATCCTCTGGCAATGAATTTTCCATATATAATATTTTAAGGAACACAAATATACAATTGTTTATATGGTCCTTGTTTGTTCCCCTAAGGGCCGTATGCGGTACATAAATGTTTATATGGTCCTTGTTTGTTCCCCTATGGGCCGTATGAGGTACATAAATGTTTATATGGTCCTTGTTTGTTCCCCTATGGGCCGTATGCGGTACAGAAATGTTTATATGGTCCTTGTTTGTTCCCCTAAGGGCCGTATGCGGTTCAGAAATGTTTATATGGTCCTTGTTCGTTCCCCTAAGGCCGTATGCGGTACATAAATGTTTATATGGTCCTTGTTTGTTCCCCTAAGGGCCGTATGCGGTACAGAAATGTTTGCTTGCCATGAAAAGTGCATAGAGAAGCCGTTTGTCTGCGATACCATCAACGACTGCTCCGGAGGCTTCGATGAACAAAATTGCCCGACAGACTGCTCTGGCCCCAACCAGTTTAAATGTGCGGTAAGTTCTAAGTAGTAAAGTAAAGTACCCGTCGGAACAAACTGATCCATAGGCCCGGTGAAGCTGCGGCATACTTGGTGGTTGTGTGGCCAAAACCATGCACAGCCGCCTTTACTTTGTCCAAATAAGGTCAGGTACCCATCAGAGCTGGGTAGACTCAGGGACACCCTGCAAACCCGGGAAAAATCCTAACCTGCAACAGGATTCGAAACCAGGACCTTCGGTACGCGCTTAGTGAAACTGAATTATTTAATTGTAATAATAATAAAAATGGTTATTTGCATGGCGCTTGTGTCCATGCTATTTCATTTAAATTTAGCATGCGCAGTGAGCTCTTGGAAGAAGTTGCTTTGGCAGATGTATTTGTACGTGAGGCACACAGCCACGAGCCAAGAGAAGGACAGTCGCCAATCATAAAAATATTTGCCCAGTGAAACATGTCGTATGCTTATTTTCGGATTGATTTAATTATGAGCGACAAACAACTTTAACAAAAATGATGGCGTAACCATGATTGACACCAAAAGCAAGATGGTGGTGATTGTTTTAGCTAGATTACACGATTTATCTTATCTTATATATTACCGACGCTCCTTCTATAAAGAGGATTATTGCATCCTACGCTCACCCGTGGTCTGACTCTAGTCTTGCATCTTTATTAATGTTTTAAATGATGTTAAGTTACTGTTTTTTTTTTGGTTTGTTCAGGCAACCCATTAAATGCCCGAATGCCAATCGGGAACAAGGAGTACTTATATGCATTTGTTTTCGCATTAGGGATAATTGTTTCTGTCTTTATGTTTTTCTGATAATTGCAACAGGCTGTTATTGGGTTGTATTTCTAAATTAGAGTTTAATGCCTTATGTATTATTACTACTTTACTCTTTGCCCTTCTGTCCTCTAGTGTTTCTAAGTTTAGTGATTTTACTAGTGGTGTTACTCTTGTTATTTTAATTTTTAGTTGAAATATTTCGTCTAAACATTGGACAAGCTTAGTGAATACAACAGTATACTAAATGTAAGTTTTTGTTACAGAACGCTAAGTGTGTCCCACAAAACTACAGATGTGACACACAGAATGACTGTGGTGATAATTCTGACGAGGCCAACTGCGGAGGAACATGTGCATCAGGTTATCAAAAGGTTAGCCTTTTTTGTGCGCTCCATATTTATTCTAATACATTTGTAATCATTTTTTTTTCTTTTTATCATAAAGTAAAGTAAAGTACCCTTCGGACCCGATTGATCATAGGGCCGGTGAAGCAGCGTTCACCGTTTTCTGTGGCCAAGGCATACTCGGTGATTGTGTGGCCAGCACTATGTACAGCCGCCTTTACCTATCTGAGACGGATAGTCTCGGGGACACCCTCCAGACCCGGGAAAAAATCCTAGCCGTCACCAGGATTCGAACCAGGGACCCTCGGTACGCCAGTCGCCCAGCGTGCTCATATTTATTTATTGTAAAGAAACAAGCCAAAATATTAAAATATCATTTTGTTTCAAATATATATTTTCGAAATGAGCACTATATATGTTGTAGTTACCTTCTGTCTTAGGCATGCACCGCAATATGTTTATTTTTGTATATGAGGATTAAAATTTGAACAGGCTATTGTAGTTAACTTCTGTATGAGGCTAGGCTCCGCGAATGTTTTAATTGTCTTTGTTAGAAATATGTTTACAATTTTTGGTTTGGGGCGAAAACGAAACCATACCGAAAGTTATACATTGACTTTCAGCCGAAACCGAAGCCGAAACTGAATGTTTAACTACACCTTCGGCAAAAACCGATAGATAAACCGAAATAACCAAACTTAAAGTTTTAAAAGAATGCACAGTAATCCCAAACTTCATGTTTCGACATTCTTTGAGCTGATTAAATAAACCGTTTATTATGAGCTTCAATTTTCTACTTCACACAGATGAATTCGCAATGATTTAACTAATTGAAGTCTCAAGCATCAAAGTAATAAATGCAGCACTAGACTGAATCAAAGTAATAGATGCAGCACTAGACCAAATCAAAGTAATAGATGCAGCACTAGACCGAATCAAAGTAATAGATGCAGCACTAGACCGAATCAAAAAAATAGATGCACCACTAGACCGAATCAAAGTAATAGATGCAGCACTAGACCGAATCAAAGTAATAGATGCAGCACTAGACCGAATCAAAGTAATAGATGCAGCACTAGACCGAATCTGAATTATGAAAGTTAAAATAGATATTCAGCTGATGACCGAAAGTCAATATCAGTTTCTGTCGAAACCGAATCTACGCCGAAAGAGGCAATTTGCCTACTTTCGGCGCCGAAACCGAATTTATGTCAGCCTCTAGTTTAAAACCATAAACTTTTTTTTACTTCTTAAATTCTAACATTATTTCATCGTTATTTCACAGTGCCAGAGCGGCTACTGCGTCGTAGACTCCTGGATGTGCGACGGTCAGGACGACTGCGGCGACGGAAGTGACGAGAGAACATGCACAGGCATTTCCTGCAACGTCTTCCAGTTCACCTGCGCAAATCAGAAATGTATTCCCAAGAACTATAAGGTAAGTTTACAGATGTGAGATCACGTCATGAAGAGTAAAACATTCACAGTTTATTTACGCTCAAGAGTAATTTGATGAATGTATATCATTACGTAGTGGATGATTCCGAGACGGGACAACCATTTTATTATGCAGCACAGTTCCACTATAATATGATCCACAGATGAGATATTATTTTATTATGTGGCTGTATTTTAAATGCCGGAACGAGCCACTATTTAATTATATCACACAAGTATAATTATAATTTATATTGTTATTACGGCTAGAGCCCCCATTCAGTTTATGAAATAATAGTTATGGTGTTGTTATTGTTAGTGTGATTATCCTTGCATTTAGTGAAGGTCTTATTATTTCAGTCTGAAATTAATTTGTAGTAGTCTAAGGTATTCCTGGTTCTAAGTATCCCCTGGCAATTCACATAACGTAGATAAGAGTTTCAGTTGACTTTCCTTCATGTATAATTACTTTTGGCTCATATTATACAGCAAGTATCGTGATGTTGAATAGTAGTGTTGGTTGTTAATATATTTGTATAAGTACCACACAAACACACATGTATATAACTTTGATAGATCGACGTATCCAAGTTGTGTAAAAAGCAATGAGTAATTGGTTTAATTACAAAATCAATCCAGTAGGAATCCAAATAATATTATATACACACAATTAAGAAATACACATATTTTAATGAGTAATGAATATCTACAATAAACATATAGCAATGTATCTAATAGTAGAATAATATAGAATCTTCCATAATACAAATCAAATAGGAACGAAACTCAGAGCGTAGAATATTAGATGTTTCTCGATCGGATGCAAGCCAAGAACTCAGCTAAAACGTGCGTGGTCTCGCTTAGGTCAATTTTATGGGCCAATCCAAATATTGTCACCGAATACATGAGAGTACATTATAATATATAGTACAATATTACTATTCAATGAGGTATCCGATTACAACCGATTGTTGACATCATTTGCCATCTTGTCCGGATCAATAGTTGGAACTTCCAGATAGCCTAATTACACGGGTTTTTCAAGCGACCTTGCAGCGGCGTGCGTGATCAAATCATGTTATTATTGAGGTTAAAGAAAAACAATCGTTCTAATTAAATTAGGAAAAACCTAAGACCTTGGTCTATGAAATGTATTATATCGCTTTTACGGCAGTTCGGATAATGATTAGTATTTGTTTATTAACAATGTAATGTATGAAATTTACGTTTCGTAACAGTCGCCCGTACCAAAAGGAAAAGAACATTGCATACTAAACAATAGAAGTGTGCAATTTCTTTTAGAACCGCCTGCACTTAACTTTAGTTCTAATCAATATACTAAAAAAAAACTGACTCCACCTGGGTAGTCCGTTAAATAAGACAAGTAAGGGAGATAATTTATTCTATTAAACCCTCATCATATAGGATCTCAAGATATCCTTAGACCATAACACATTTTCGCGTTATTCTAAAAAATTGTACTCTCTGAGATATTATTCCTTATTATATACTTTTTTTCAATTTGTCTACAATTTACAACGTTCGTTTCGGGCTATATACATTTTCATTTATACAATTAGTTTCCTAATCTTTTTAAACAAAGCTACACAATGCAGTGTTGTTATAAAGGAAAATGAACCAACTTTATGACAAATTTGTTCACATCTCAAATATCATCGTGGAAAGAGTCATTAACACTTTAAAAGACGATTAATTTGATAAGCGCTAAACTGACACGTTTAAAACTTCTAGTCATAAATGAAAACTAACAATCTAAATATAGGTACTCAAAACTGATTTTAATTTTTCAAGCTATTGAGCTTTTTTATGTTTAATATAAAGACAAAATGATTCTAAGAACTTTGATACCAGTTTTATGACTGTATGTTAATTTTTAAGAAAGTTATCAAATTTTGAAATTTCACAAGTGGGTTATCTTTAGCCACCTCGCAAAGTCCTATTTTTAAAAGTCCTTATCTCAAAAAGTATATTGGCTATGGCTAAGTTACTTTGTTTACAAACACAAAAGTTTATAGAGAAGAGACCCAATTTTTTTCGTGAATGTGGTGCAATTGAAAAATATACAGATATCGATGTAAAAATCATTTTTCATACTTTGTACAGTTTTTTTTCAAAGGAGACAAAAAACGCAAATCTGACCTATTTTTAAAAAATCACAACAAAATTACCTAATTTTAGTAGAAGCTCATATTATATATCAAATTGAAGGAAATTCAATGTTCTATAGAGACCTACTAAATTGGTACTGTTTCAAATTATCAAAATTTAATTATTTTTATTGAAACAAAGTGTTCTAGCAAAATTTTTAGTTTTTTAGCCATTTATAAATATTCGCAAAAATGTAACGAATCTTTGTAAATGTAAAAATATTACATCAATTTGAAGTTCATTTAAAGTACACAACGTTTAGAGTAAAAAATGTTACAAAATGTACTGTATAAGTAGTTATACGGACAATGATTGACAATCATGTACTTGAAAGTAAAACAAACAAAAGCAGTTTTTATATAGTGTAAGACTCGAGCATTAAACATTAAATAAGGCAAGTTAGTACATTATTTAATAAAACACATTTTAAGGTAACAGTTATACGTGTTTTATTGTCAAGAGAAAGTTTTCAAATGTTAATTTAAGGTTTAAAATAACAACTGTTGACTATTGTTTAGGCTAAAACCATTTATCCCATTGATAGTAGTAACAATAATAATAATAATCAGTTTTATCCCATACCTAAAAACAAAATATATAATTACAATATAAACTTAAAACTGTTCAATATATTACTTGTACGTATGATTTGATTTGGTTTTTCTAATTTTTTTAAATTGGTATAAAGTATAAAGACCGATATCTAATGGTCTTAACACTAACCAAGAACGCCTATCACAAGCATTATTATAATATTCTAAGCTGTAGTTTTTTTGTATAAATAAATATTTAAAGAATCACATTTTTAGTTTCACTATTGATATTTCGATAACAGATTAATTGTTCAGTAGATTATGGGGATATTGTGTATTATTTGAGAATTAGCCCCGTTCGTTCATTATTGCACTTCGCCCACCCCCTAACTTTATACTAGTTGTGTTCGCTGTCCACCTATCTTTCCTACTTTTCACTATTTGCCAGCCCCACTACGCTACTACTAAATTTTTAGCTCATAAACTTTTATTCTAATTATACATTAACAATTATGAAACATTTCTCTTATATCGACCTAATTTTAACTTTCATCTATTAGTAGTTAACACAAATTTATTTGTTTTTTTATCAGAACAAACCGTCTTTTCCACCTCTTGCCGTGCACGTTCCCCCCCCCCCCAACACACATATAAAGTGATACGAATCTACCATATGTTCCCCACCCCAACCATACAATTTTGTTTTTATTTGGTCCAGATCAGAATGCAGAGGGTATTTGCATATAGGCCACAAAGTTGGCAGTGCAGTATAATCTATGATTTTAATGGCAGGCTGTTAATGAATGAATGAGTAAAAACGCATGAAAATTTATAAATGAAATGTATTATATAAGTCACTTTATGGACTCTATTACCTCCCACATTTCAACTACTGTCAATTTTGTCAACCCAGTTTTCTGTATTAAGTTGACATAATTAATGGACCACTCTTATGTAGGCTATTTGATTATGACTGATTGTCATTATAATTATTCCTAGGCAATACATAGAATTTCACAAACATAATAAATATATAATATCCGCCAATAAACGTATAACGAATCGAGAATGTACAATAAACTTTTAAGTTCAGGCTAGATCTGATAATCTTATTAGAATTATTATTGTTAGGCCTACGCATGACAAACCATTATTCAATAAATGTTTAAAAAATGACTTAGCCCTACCGATGAATTATTAAACATATGCCATGGTATACATATTCTTCAAGCGCTGATAAAATAATAGTATTGTATTATTCTAAAGATTCAAATATGTCTTTTATTACCCACATTAGACTTGTCGGAGTAGGCCTCACAGCTATTGCATTTTGTAGGGCTTATGTGGTATGAGTGTAGGCTAGACAATATTTTTGTACATTTATGTACATAGCTTTGTTTCTACAAAAGCTAAACAAAATACTGTCTGGTTCAATTTAAATGTTATTATTAGTGTGTAAAACTACTTAATTTTAGACTTAATTTGTTTAATTCATAATATTTTCCATAGCTTGGCTAGTTTATTTTATTTTATGACCAGAAAAAAATAAGCCTTATCCTTAAAGTTAATAGGGGTTTGGAGACTCGAGAACAAGTGATTTAAGGTGGTAAATCTAAAACAATTTTATTTTAAAAAAAAAAAATAATAATATATACATACAATTTTTTACATAAAATTCATTGTATATTATTAATCTATGATATTGAATAGTTTTACTTAATTTCTAAAGTGATAAAATCCGATACGACGCCTTTATTGGTAACGACCCTACAAATAGCGGAGATCGCGGCGGGCATGTTTTTACGGCGGGAAAATACTATTTCATAGGGTTTATCTTGCGCGTTGGGAAAAATGGGCCATAATATATAGACTAATAAATTCTTTCAGATTTTTACAGGAAAATGGACCAGCTTTTCGGTAGTGTTTATAAAAAATCTTTAAAATGTTTTTTTCTTAAAAAGTAAACAATTTTTCTTAGATAATTTAAATATTAAAAATGTTTAATATAAACAATGAATTTTAAATACACATGGTAATAAAGGTCATTTATTCCTCTACAATCGAGTGAAAAAATTATCTTTCTATCATGAATGGCCCATTTTGCCTAGACGATTGAGTACGAGAGGTGTCGAAAACTTAATAACGCGCAAAACACGGAAGCCAGTTTTGATTACCTACTAAATATGTGCGAAATTTTGACTTGCGCCACAGGCAGCAGAGGTGCCATTTCACCTATTTACGACACTTTTAAGAGATTATATAAATAATATTCGAAATAAATTTCGAGTTAGTAGTCCTATGTACCATCAGTAGATAATCAGTAGATATATGGTTATGAAGCATCGCTCTGATTTTCATTAGGGTCCACGTGAGATATTTTATAACGAGTTCAAATTGAGCGAGATTTACTTCAAGACTGCAATGACCAAGGAGATAAGATCCAAATAAGATTATATTTCGCAATTCCATTATTAAAGTTCGAGGTGGTACTTAAAAGTACCATTAGGATATGAAAGGCTATGAATCCTCGTTTTGATTTTCGTTCGGGGACAACTTGACCTACTTTCTATGTCTCCTTTATTATCTCCCCATAGTGCGACTTCGAGGACGACTGCGGCGACAAGAGTGACGAGATCGGGTGCACGTGCGACAACAACCACTTCCAGTGCCCCAGGGGCGGGTGCATCCCGGCCGAGTACAAGTGCGACGGGGAGAACGACTGCGGGGACATGGCCGACGAGACCGGCTGCCCGCCGCTCCACCCCGGCGTCTGCGCCGACATGATGACGTTTGAGGACTGCCTGCGCATGAACACAACGACCTTCCCCATCTGCCTGACCGAGGTGGACGGACACAAGTACTGCAGGAAGTTCTGCGGAATGTGCACGGCATAAAATGTTTCATTTTATACATTTCTACAGACTCGCTCGCCATGTTTTTTTTAAACATTGACCGGAAGTTGGTTACAAATTGAAAATACTTTCTTTAATATGTCATGTGTCTAAAGCGAAATATATAATTATTCTTTAAAGTAAATAAAATGCATTATATATACAAGTCTTTTTAAATGTTGAAAAACTTGTTTGTTTTATTATAATAATATAAAGTTGTTGACTTTTTATTTTTTCAGAACAAAAATTTAGATTTTAGTACTGCCCGTTTAAAAAGTACATAACTCTTGACTCTATATTGTACTGTATTCTTGACTCTATATTGTACTGTATTCTTGACTCTATATTGTACTGTATTCTTGACTCTATATTGTACTGTATTCTTGACTCTATATTGTACTGTATTCTTGACTCTATATTGTACTGTATTCTTGACTCTATATTGTACTGTATTCTTGACTCTATATTGTACTGTATTCTTGACTCTATATTGTACTGTATTCTTGACTCTATATTGTACTGTATTCTTGACTCTATATTGTACTGTATTCTTGACTCTATATTGTACTGTATTCTTGACTCTATATTGTACTGTATTCTTGACTCTATATTGTACTGTATTCTTGACTCTATATTGTACTGTATTCTTGACTCTATATTGTACTGTATTCTTGACTCTATATTGTACTGTATTCTTGACTCTATATTGTACTGTATTCTTGACTCTATATTGTACTGTATTCTTGACTCTATATTGTACTGTATTCTTGACTCTATATTGTACTGTATTTTTGACTCTATATTGTACTGTATTCTTGACTCTATATTGTACTGTATTCTTTTTTTGTGTAAAATTACCCCCAATCGTTTCTATCTTTGTGTTTTTTTTAGTTTTTTGATCACTTTTAGTATAAATTAAACTCTATTCTTTGGAGCAAAATCATTGAACTCAAGGAATGGCATTGTCGATTCTAGTTTTATCATTGTCCTTTTCACAAATTTAAATGTTTCTTTCATTTGCAAACAGCATGTGTGATTATTAGCCAGAGTTTTAAGTGTCAACTATTTCTATGCGTGCAGTTCAAATAGAAAGTCCAGGGTCATGACCAAAGCAAGCTTCTAAATTAATATCCATGTGTAAGGCTAATAGTATTTAAAACCTATTTTACAATAGAGATATGCATTTATTAATGCATTATCTGAAACATACAACTAGCTGATTAAAAAAAGTAGAGATACTTACATTTAGAGAAAATGACAAAAAGATGCAAAACAGAGTAGGCAGACTAAGAGAGACAGTGGTGGACATATAAGTCGGCGTCGATAGTGGAGGGTAGAGTAAAAGAAAGAAAGTATTAGAGTGAGTGAAAAAATGTGTGTGAAAAAGAGAGAGAAAGAAAAAGAGAGAGAGATATCAAACATACGTATAGATTAATCAGACAGTATTAGTTTCTGTCGAGACCAGACCCTTCAAAAAAAAACAGAAAATACGAACAAGACAAAAAAGAGAGAATCGAAAATTGATTTTGGACTTGTCAATAGCAACCACTAACGGGGTTTTGGTAAGTGGGACGGACAATGGGCCATGGATACTCTTGGACAGCTCTCAATGGCCCAGTAGGCCTCGAATGACAAACCAGCGGGGCTGCTAAATGCGGCCACTGACACATGACTAACTACTCAGTAACCGATGCAACAGTTCCAAAGGTTCCCCAGTAGTTGAGTCAAATGAGGAACTAGGAACGATTAAAAGTGACAGATTTAACAAACAAACAAAAAAAATCATGGATTCTTTAAAAAAAAAGCAGTAACTAAAGTTCTAAATATAGATGGTTTAAAAGAAGAACGAGTCTGTGGGCTTATTACATTTTAACCAAGTCCTACTTCTGATTTTCTACGGCATTAAACGTATTGAATATCGCCCTGCACTATCCATGTTTTGGATTCCTCTCTGCGCACCTAAATCCATTTAAGTTTATGGTCTAACCCCATCCACCCATCTATTTCATATTGTAGAATTTTTTTTTTATATTTTTTTTTTACAATCATTAAAAGAAAAGTATCAACTCATTATGGCATCCGTTTTATAAGACACAAAGACGTTTACTAGATCAAAGAAACATACATGTTACAGACGCTCCTTTTAAACAGAAGATTATTGCATCCCTATGCTTATCCGTGGTTTGATTCTAGACTTACTTGCATTTTAATTAAATTGTTTATTAATGCTAAGTAATTGGCTTTCCTGTTTTCTTCGGTAACTCTTTCCATACCTGTATTTTATGTGGGAAGAAAGATAATTTATATTCCTTTTTTTCATGCATATGCATATGGAATAAGAAAAGTGATATCCGTTCGTATGTCTATTTGAGCTTTGTAATATATTGTTGTGTTGCGTTTCTAAATTAGAATTTAAAGCTCAATTTTGATTACTATTTAGCTGTTCTGGCTTGTTTGCTCTAGTGTTTATGGGTTTAGAAAAGATTTATCACACACTCCCACTTATACACCACGCGTTCGAATGGCGTATCAAAGCTCCTGGGTTATAATCCTGTTGAAGGATTTGTTCTTGGGTCTTGAGGGTGTCCCTGAGTCTAACCAGCTCTGATTGGTACCTGACCTCAGTTGGGGCTAAACAAAGGCGACTGTGCATAGTGCTGGCCACACAATCACCTAGTATGCCGTGGCCACAGAAACTGATGAACGCTGCTTCACCGAACATATGGAGCAATTCGGTCCGACGGGTACTTTTTATAATTTATACAACAAAATAGCTCCAGATATAATGTACTGCAGTTTTTGGAATTCGATGGAATGGGCATTCTAGCGTATGTAGAGTGTCTATCAAATATAGAACGTTGTCGCTAAGTAAATGACGTGAATAGAATTCAATGGTACTCTGCCACAGCTTTACATCTGGGAATACAGCATCCTATACACACGCACAAATTCATTGATAACTATTGGCAGATGATGGCCTTTTGTCATAGACGCACTCAATAGAGATCTGGCGGACCTTGACGCCAATGAGGTAGTTCATCATGAGCGTTTGTTTACAGTTATGGACCAGGGTGTGAGCACTGTATGAGATGTTACCTGTAGGGCTCAGAGTTTACACAGGCAGGATAGGTTTAATAGACAATACAAGTAACAAAATATAATCAGTTAATATATATAATATCGGGGTGACCGATCTGAGATCGGTCTTTATTGGCTGAAGTTAATAATAGAAATGACAAACGTTATCATAATAATATTGTTAGAATAGGCCTATAAGATATATTTATTTAATATCGAAGATCTCTAAAACAATAGTGAAATTGTAAACAATAAGATACATGTGTATGCGTTACTATTTACGGAGGAAGGGGGGGCATATTAAATCAGGTGTAGGCCTACACATGTATTTTGTAGTCATCTCTTCTTTTCCATTTCAATATTTTTGCTTAATATATTGTAGCCTTATGTGCTTTAAGGGCTTTCAAAAAAAACAAAACAATTACTTAGTGCTATCATTTAATAAATGCCGGTTGATGAGCTGTTGGATAAAGGTCCATTAAAAATAAGCCGCACATACGGTGGTGCATTTCCTTCTTCAGTAGCACGAAGGTTGAACTCTTCTTCCAATTCTCTCATCATCATGAAAGCCTGTGCAAATGGGTTGCTTGATCTAATGATTTGTTCCAACCTTCCTTTCGTTTATCTAGTGTTTCATTTCTTAATTGCTCTGCCTTGCGACGTCTATGATCGACTAATCATCTTTCCCTTACATCTGCAGTTTCCTTATCTAGTTTTTTTTTCCTACGTCTCTTTAGTCATGCAATCGTATTTTTCGTTCATCTGCAGTTTCCTCATCTAGTTGTTTCGTCCTCCGCTTGCCTTTTTCTTCCAATCGTCTTTCTCGTTATTTTGCAGTTTATTCATCTAGTTGTTTTGTCCTACGCTTTCTTTGATAATCCAATTTCGTTTCTGTCTCATCTATTGTTTCCTTTTCTAGTTGCTGTAATCTACACATTTGTTTATTTGTTAATTGTTGATTGCATGTTTCTGCTACTTCTGTGTTAACCCTAAATTCTGAAATTATTCCCACGCACCTGAGTTTGGCTGCTCTGTTTGTCTACATATTTGTATCCAATGATTCATTTATCTGTGAAGTCATGCAAGAAATACTGTTTTTTTTTAAAGTGTCTTCTTCTGCACTCTCAAGCTTAAAATATGATACTTTTTTTTTCGTCCGCCAGGCATTTTCCTGAAGTTGTAAATGTCATAACTTTAAAGACTGTATACTTTACTTACCATATCAATTATGCAATTAACAATATACATTTTAATTTATTCCACAGCTTTAATATCAACCAAATTGTTTAATGTATTGGAAAGGGCTAAATTAACTTGGACTCATTCAAACATCTAATTATTTACACTATAATCAACCATTCAAAAAGAAATTTATTTTCAACACAAATTAAATAATAATTAAAACGATAGAAAAATATATTGGTAATAACTTTAAGATCTTACCCATCTCAGAAATAGAAACTATCAAGTGTATCCATGAATACAAATGATAATATCTGGGTAGAAAAATGCTTTTCTTTTTTTTTATTGATGACACAATGTCATGCTAATTATATTTAATTGCGCGGCGAAAATGGTAACAATTTTAAAAAATGAAAGTCGTCTTGACTATGACGTCATAAGAGTTGTATTGAACGCGATCGCGCTAGATGGGGAATCCAATGACATGCTTTTTTTTCTTTTAACCCAATTTAAGAGCTTTTTTTTAGAAATGGTCAGTGGTTTTTCCAAAAATTGAGGGTCAAGCAGAGGTTCAAAAGAAATGAGATTGATCAAAAACGCATTTTCTCACCAGAATACATCAATAGGACAGTTTTCGCAAAAATCGTTGGGCCCGTTTTCGAGAACGCTGACACAAACACACAAACAAACAAACAAACAAACAAACAAACCCACAAATATACTCCCAATTTTTTTTCGTTTAATATTATTAGATATATATATATATATATATATATATATATATATATATATATATATATATATATATATATAAATAAATATATCTATCTCATATGTCTAGATATCAATTTACTTCCTTCCTTTCGATCTATCTATGGAACTATCTATCTATCTATCTTAAATCTATCATAAATTGTTTATCTAGCATTATAACTGCTTATCACTCTACATATCCATCCATGCGTATATCTATTTGTCTCTATATTTTCTAACCAATTACTCATGCAATATATATATATAATATATATATATATATATATATATATATATATATATATATATATATATATATATATATATATATATACAAGCTACATTGCCCGGCGTTGCCCGGGTGAAAAAAAAAAAAGGACTGTTTTGGGTGCAGATAACAAATTTATAAACTACACTTACTGAATACTTTTAGGAAAGTAAATAAATATTGTAATAGGGCAAAAAAAATAGTCAAATATTTTTATTTAACAAAATCTATATTGCCTATAGATTTACAGTGTCTTTTGTTTTTAAAAGTTTGAAAAATTAATTGTCGAAAAAAAAAAGAATAGTCTAACTGGAGAATCGAACCCTGGTCGCCCGTTAAGCAGTCCACTACGTTTACCACTGAGCTATCGAAGACACATGTCCGATGCGAAAAATTATTAGACGGTATATTGGGCTAGGCCTAGATAGGTCAGTAACACACGTGTTTTCAAATTGACCAATGGGGATCCTCGTGGGGCTTAACACTGTCTTTTTATATATATATATATATATATATATATATATATATATATATATATATATATATATATATATATATATATATATATATAATCTATATATATATATATCTGTTTATATATCGTATTTTTCTGTTTATCCGTACATCTATCTGTCTAACTAGCAACCTTCATCTTCTTTATGTGCCAGGTCTGGAACAGACATCGGCGGTCATGACTCTTCATTCTTTCCTGTTGTTAGCTTTTTGCAGAAAGTTATTATTACTTATGGTGTTGTTCGTGGCCATTCGTTCAGGCTTTCGACATATGTTAGCCTTTGTCTTCCTCTGTCTCTCTTACCAGATATTTTCCCACACAAAGCCAGTCTTTCTATACCATTTTTCCTATAGATGTGTCCTAGAAATTTCATCTGTCTATTCCTAATGGTGTTAATGAGTTCTCTTGAGGTACATGCTGTTTTCAACACCTCTGCATTAGATTTCTTTTCAGTCCATGATATTCTCATCATCCTTCTTAGAAACCACATTTCTACTGCCTCCAATCTTTTCCTTGTTTCAGTATCAATAGTCCAACATTCACATCCATATAGAAGAACGGACCAAACATACCCCTTCAGTATGCGCATTTTGGTACATATTCTGATATTCCTGTTTTTCATGATACTGCTTAAGCTCATGAAGCTGTTTTTAGCTATTGCGATTCTATTCTTTATTTCTTTGTTGCATTTGCCTTCCTGTGTTATTGTATAGCCTAGATACTGGAAAGAATTGATTTGCTTGATGTTTTCACCTTCACTGGATAAAGAGCATCTTGGAGGTTGTCTTTTCTTAGATATCAACCTAAAAATCTGTAAATAGCTTTGAAATAGTAAATCTACGTATCCATCCTTCTTTCTATTAAATATTTTGATTAATTTTTTATTATGTTTGATTAATTTTTTATTATGTGATTTTCGAACTTGCAATAACTGAATCACGTTAGCAATCTATTCATCCATAAATTAATATATCAATATATATAAATCAATCGATCCAATTGATTAGTCTATCCATCTACACGTCTATTTATGTATCTATTTAATTTACATATTTTTAATATTGTATTCATTCATAAGAAGTTTCTTACAATATGTCTATACTTATGAATTGTCATTTCTGACACATTCATGTCATCAATATCACTGACACTATCACATGTCATGTGATCCCCTTTCGATCATGACACAAGGTCGCCGTTGCATTGTCACGCTGCTTCTTTTTTTATATTTTAAAAATCATTACCATCTTTTCAATATTTTCGTTTCGCTCAGAAAAAAATAACAACAAATCCAAGCTGTCAGAAATCATGTCCAGAAAACCAGATCCCATGAAATCAATCAAGATTGAATGTGACGCCCTAGTGCAAAAGTTGATAAAAACTCAAAGAAATATGAAAAAAATCATATTAAATAAAAAACCTTGCTTAGAAATTGAACGGATGCTTTCGAGCGTTACATTATATTATAATGGACACAGATACAAATATCATCTGAAACTTATTATTTTAGAGTGTCTGTGCTTATCTGATCTGCTTCTCTGGTTTCCAGCATTTTCTCTCAATTTCGCGTCTACATGTCACCGTGTAACACCTGTACAAATATAAATACCCAGTCTTAGGTCTCCTTGAAACATAGATTTACTTTACTAAATTGCATGAAAAGCAAATCTAACAGCAAAAGAGAAGAAAAAGAAAATTTAATGCAAGATTAAATAAAGGTTAGGCCTACTACTACTAATAATACTAGCGAAATATCTATGACAGTTTATATTTCTCAACGCGGACATTTTGGCCCTCGAGTTATGACCATTAAAAAAAAGTATAATATAAGCTTATAATTATGTATGAAAATACATTATGTACATTTGACAGTATCTACATTCAATATTAAAGTATGACAACATATATATATATAAATAACGTGGTCGCGAACAAAACCAACAATTTCATCCGTTTTGCATCCACTATTGTGGATTTATGCTAATGTGTTTTTTTAGAACTACTCTATTAATGGAAATAAAAAAAAAGAGATTAAACGAAAAAAAAGTAATCTAAATTACAATATTTAAGTTATTAAAAAAAATTTAAGCAAAATATTTGAAAGCAATGAATTGGTAATACTTTGATTTAATTTTATAACGCCACCACCCCCCCCCCCCCCTTTTGTGGACAGTGATTTTGTTCAAGTGCCAACGAGGGGAATAAATGTAGAACTACCCAAACACAAAAATTACATGTAGAACTACCCATAGACAAAAATTACATGTAGAACTACCCATAGACAATAATTACATGTAGAACTACCCATAGACAATAATTACATGTAGAACTACCCACAGACAATAATTACATGTAGAACTACCCATAGACAATAATTACATGTAGAACTACCCATAGACAACAATTACATGTAGAACTACCCACAGACAAAAATTACGTGTAGAACTACCCATAGACAATAATTACGTGTAGAACTACCCATAGACAATAATTACATGTAGAACTACCCATAGACAATAATTACATGTAGAACTACCCATAGACAATAATTACGTGTAGAACTACCCATAGACAATAATTACATGTAGAACTACCCATAGACAATAATTACGTGTAGAACTACCCATAGACAATAATTACATGTAGAACTACCCATAGACAATAATTACATGTAGAACTACCCATAGACAATAATTACGTGTAGAACTACCCATAGACAATAATTACGTGTAGAACTACCCATAGACAATAATTACATGTAGAACTACCCATAGACAATAATTACGTGTATAACTACCCATAGACAAAAATTACGTGTAGAACTACCCATAGACAATAATTACATGTAGAACTACCCATATACAATAATTACATGTAGAACTACCCATAGACAATAATTACATGTAGAACTACCCATAGACAATAATTACATGTAGAACTACCCAAAGACAATAATTACGCGTAGAACTGCCCACAGACAATAATTACGAGTAGAACTACCCACAGACAATAATTACGTGTAGAACTACCCATAGACAATAATTACATGTAGAAATACCCATAGACAATAATTACATGTAGAACTACCCATAGACAAAAATTACATGTAGAACTACCCATAGACAATAATTACATATAGAACTACCCATAGACAATAATTACATGTAGAACTACCCATAGACAATAATTACATGTAGAACTACCCATAGACAATAATTACATGTAGAACTACCCACAGACAATAATTACGTGTAGAACTACCCATAGACAATAATTACATGTAGAACTACCCACAGACAATAATTACGTGTATAACTACCCATAGACAATAATTACGTGTAGAACTACCCATAGACAATAATTACATGTAGAACTACCCATAGACAATAATTACATGTAGAACTACCCATAGACAATAATTACGTGTAGAACTACCCATAGACAATAATTACGTGTAGAACTACCCATAGACAATAATTACGTGTAGAACTACCCATAGACATTAATTACATGTAGAACTACCCATAGACAATAATTACATGTAGAACTACCCATAGACAATAATTACATGTAGAACTACCCATAGACAATAATTACGTGTAGAACTACCCATAGACAATAATTAGATGTAGAACTACCCATAGACAATAATTACGTGTAGAACTACCCATAGACAATAATTACATGTAGAACTACCCATAGACAATAATTACATGTAGAACTACCCAAAGACAATAATTACGCGTAGAACTACCCACAGACAATAATTACGTGTAGAACTACCCATAGACAATAATTACATGTAGAACTACCCATAGACAATAATTACATGTAGAACTACCCTTAGACAAAAATTACATGTAGAACTACCCATAGACAATAATTACATGTAGAACTACCCATAGACAATAATTACACGTAGAACTACCCATAGACAATAATTACATGTAGAACTACCCAAAGACAATAATTACATGTAGAACTACCCACAGACAATAATTACGTGTAGAATTACCCATAGACAATAATTACATGTAGAACTACCCAAAGACAATAATTACGCGTAGAACTACCCATAGACAATAATTACGTGTAGAACTACCCATAGACAATAATTACATGTAGAACTACCCATCGACAATAATTACATGTAGAACTACCCATAGACAATTATTACGTGTAGAACTACCCATAGACAATAATTACATGTAGAACTACCCATAGACAATAATTACGTGTAGAACTACCCATAGACAATAATTACATGTAGAACTACCCATAGACAATAATTACGTGTAGAACTACCCATAGACAATAATTACATGTAGAACTACCCATAGACAATAATTACGTGTAGAACTACCCATAGACAATAATTACATGTAGAACTACCCATAGACAATAATTACATGTAGAAATACCCATAGACAATAATTACATGTAGAACTACCCATAGACAATAATTACATGTAGAACTACCCAAAGACAATAATTACGCGTAGAACTACCCACAGACAATAATTACGTGTAGAACTACCCACAGACAATAATTACGTGTAGAACTACCCATAGACAATAATTACATGTAGAACTATCCATAGACAATAATTACATGTAGAACTACCCGTAGACAATAATTACATGTAGAACTACCCATAGACAATAATTACGTGTAGAACTACCCATAGACAATAATTACATGTAGAACTACCCATAGACAATAATTACATGTAAAACTACCCATAGACAATAATTACATGTAGAACTACCCATAGACAATAATTACGTGTAGAACTACCCATAGACACTAATTACATGTAGAACTACCCATAGACAATAATTACATGTAGAACTACCCATAGACAATAATTACATGTAGAACTACCCATAGACAATAATTACATGTAGAACTACCCAAAGACAATAATTACGCGTAGAACTACCCACAGACAATAATTACGTGTAGAACTACCCACAGACAATAATTACGTGTAGAACTACCCATAGACAATAATTACATGTAGAACTACCCATAGACAATAATTACATGTAGAACTACCCATAGACAATAATTACGTGTAGAACTACCCATAGACAATAATTACATGTAGAACTATTCATAGACAATAATTACATGCAGAACTACCCATAGACAATAATTACATGAAGAACTACCCATAGACAATAATTACGTGTAGAACTACCCATAGACAATAATTACATGTAGAACTACCCATAGACAATAATTACGTGTAGAACTACCCATAGACAATAATTACATGTAGAACTACCCATAGACAATAATTACATGTAGAACTACCCATAGACAATAATTACATGTAGAACTACCCATAGACAATAATTACATGTAGAACTACCCATAGACAATAATTACATGTAGAACTACCCATAGACAATAATTACGTGTAGAACTACCCATAGACAATAATTACATGTAGAACTACCCATAGACAATAATTACATGTAGAACTACCCATAGACAATAATTACATGTAGAACTACCTATAGACAATAATTACGTGTAGAACTACCCATAGACAATAATTACATGTAGAACTACCCATAGACAATAATTACATGTAGAACTACCCATAGACAGTAATTACATGTAGAACTACCTATAGACAATAATTACGTGTAGAACTACTCATAGACAATAATTACATGTAGAACTACCCATAGACAACAATTACATGTAGAACTACCCATAGACAATAATTACATGTAGAACTACCCATAGACAATAATTACATGTAGAACTACCTATAGACAATAATTACATGAAGAACTACCCATAGACAATAATTACGTGTAGAACTACCCATAGACAATAATTACATGTAGAACTACCCATAGACAATAATTACATGTAGAACTACCCATAGACAATAATTACATGTAGAACTACCCATAGACATTAATTACATGTAGAACTACCCATAGACAATAATTACATGTAGAACTACCCATAGACAATAATTACGTGTAGAACTACCCATAGACAATAATTACATGTAGAACTACCCATAGACAATAATTACATGTAGAACTACCCATAGACAATAATTACATGTAGAACTACCTATAGACAATAATTACGTGAAGAACTACCCATAGACAATAATTACATGTAGAACTACCCATAGACAATAATTACATGTAGAACTACCCATAGACAATAATTACATGTAGAACTACCTATAGACAATAATTACGTGTAGAACTACCCATAGACAATAATTACATGTAGAACTACCCATAGACAATAATTACATGTAGAACTACCCATAGACAATAATTACATGTAGAACTACCCATAGACAATAATTACGTGTAGAACTACCCATAGACAATAATTACGTGTAGAACTACCCATAGACAATAATTACGTGTAGAACTACCCATAGACAATAATTACATGTAGAACTACCAATAGACAATAATTACGTGTAGAACTACCAATAGACAATAATTACGTGTAGAACTACCTATAGACAATAATTACGTGTAGAACTATTAAATATAAATATAATTAATTCTAAAACAAATTTATTATTAATTTTGACAAAAAAGTGACTTTTTTAATAGCACTATATTATGTATTTTCTGTAATTATTAATGTTTAAAATAACAACTCCTTAAATGGACAAAACAATTAATGCAGGAAATTTTTATTTATAACTGTTTAACCGTAAATTATTTTAAACCTCTAATAATTGAATCTTATAATGAATACCATAAAGTTGAATGTATATAAAGAAATAATAATAATCAGTGTTATATTACAAAACATAACTTGGTCGGCATCACCATTGAATCAAATGTGGAAACATTTGTTATTTAAAGGGAGATAATTAACCCGTCTAATTTAAGCTATTTCTATATTTTTTTTTTTTTTTTTAAAAAAGAAGTATCTTACATTTATAACTTTTAATTGATCAAACCGTAAAACGTATTTGAAAATTATATAAATATTATATGTCTAAAGAATTTACATGTATATTTTCAAGCACTATAATGACTACCCAGTTTGTATGATTACTACGCATCCATACCACTCAACGATAATGTCCAGTATAATATATTAAATAAATTCAAACGCACTAAAGGACATCTCGGTAAAAACTGAGATCAAAAAATCATTAATATTAGAAGATGTAGGGCGACAGTGATCGGTCAGCATGGTTGACAGTCCGGTCAACCAATCATTAGACCATCTGGCCGCACACCATATTTGCCAAATACTGACCTGTACTTCATCGAAAAGTCATTGCGATTCCTATTTGTTATTAGTATAATAATATGTATGCCTATTTTGGGGGGATATTCGATAATTATCAGCACTTGCGTTTACATCATATTTCATGCAAATACTAATCGATTCAAATAGCTTAGGCGTTCCAATTAATTCGGGTACGTTTGTATCGCCCACTTGCCCTTCACCGCCCCCCAATCGCCCCCGGGAAGGTCAGCGCCCCTCTAAAGCCTCTCACTGCCCCCCGGGGGGTGATAACGCCCCCGTTGAGAACCTATGCTCTAGACTCTAGATGATAGAATGACGAAGAGTAAAGTAAAAATTATACACAAGGCATTAAATTCTAGTTTAGAAATACAACACAAAAACAATCTGTTGCATAGCTCAGATAAGCATAAGAACTATAACACATTCCTTATCCCTTTTGCAAGAACAAATGCATATAAGTACTCTTTCTTCCCGAGTGGCATAGGGCATGGAATGGGTTACTTGAACAAACCAGGAAAACCAGTAACTTAATATCATTAAAAAAAAAAACACTAATAGAAATGCAGGACTTGACTCTAACCACGAATGTGCGTAGGACGCAATAATCTTCTTTCTAGAAGGAGCTTCTGCAATGTATAAGATAATTAAGCGCTGGCAGCTAGACCTGCAATGGCCCATGAACTGATAATCAAGAAACTTTTTGATTTGTAGGCAGGGCCGTATTTAGGATTGTGGGGGCCCTGTTCCCAAATTTATGTGGGGGCCCCTCGTGGTCTCGCCCCAGCCTTCCACATACCTCAGAAAAGGGCCGTTAATTCATGTTACATTACGTAAAATCGTAAATTGTATGTTGCACTTAGCTTGGTTGGTACTGGAGCGCTTTAAATTCTAGGGGGATAAAGAAATTTTATTTTACATTTTCAACGAAAGAATGGGGATGTCAATAAAACTTTTTCGGAGTGATTATATGGCGAATCCGCCGTATGACGCAAAACGTTATACGGCAAATTTTCGTGACCTATATTATACACACTGCTATTGGCGCATGCGCATTCTTGTTTAGCTGGCCTTGTATGCTCAAATATAATTTTTTGTTATATTGTCATCAAGTTATCTTGGCCCAGTGGTTAGTAACGTGTGCTGTCAACAGGGGTAAACGCAGGTTCTACCCTACCCCACTCCACCTTTTTTTTAAATTATTATATTTTTAGTTAAATACGTGACTTTTTTGTAACTATTTTTCATTGTTTATAATTAATTCAAACAAAAGGCTATTTAGCTTATGTCACTTATTCACAATTATTAGAAATTGATGTTAGGCCTACGGTTAGTCCCGGTTAGGGTTAGGACTTAAATAGTAGGCCTATAATTAATTCAAACAAAAAGGTTATTTAGCCTATGTCCCTTAATCACAATTAGAGATTGATGTTACGGTTAGGCCCGGTTAGGGTTAGGACTTAACTAGGAATATGATCCTAAAGAAACGCCTATAGACTATAGAATAGTATAGATTAGTAGGCCTATAAAGTCATAAAGTTATAAGTCATAAATATAGGCTAACTGTCACATTTTTTCGTAAATTTGGGTCTGACGATGACGCTCGGCATTATGGGGCCTACACACATTCGGCATAACGATATACACCAGAACCGCCGCATAACGCTGAACGTTATACACCGGATTTGCCGCATAACGCTGAACGTTTTTTTTTTATGTGTGGGGGACCCTTTTGTGTGGGGGGCCCCTGTTCCAATGGAACATGTCGAACATGCCTAAATACGCCACTGCTTGTAGTTTTTTTTTATGTCGTTTATATTGCTTCTTTTTTTTTGGTCTCTCCAACTTCGCACATATCTCGCATCCAAGAAATGCTATCCGAGTATAAAGGGCGGATGGGAAGAGTAAAAATGGGATGTGTTATAAAGGGTATAAAGAGCGGATGGGAAGAGTAAGAATGGGATGTGTTATAAAGGGTATAAAGAGCGGATGGGAAGAGTAAGAATGGGATGTGTTATAAAGGGTATTAAGAGCGGATGGGAAGAGTAAGAATGGGATGTGTTATAAAGGGTATTAAGAGCGGATGGGAAGAGTAAGAATGGGATGTGTTATAAAGGGTATTAAGAGCGGATGGGAAGAGTAAGAATGGGATGTGTTCAGACAGGCGTGAAAAGTGAAAGACGTTTTCAATTATGACCTAATTCCCAGCTGTTATGGCTGGAAGAAAAAAAATGATGGGTGTGGCGATTAGGCGGTCTGGGGTAACAGTGGGGTATAAGGCTCTCGTGGTGAAATGTAAGGGCAAGTACATCAGCCAAAATAGCAGGTGTTAGAAATAGTACACCGATTAAAACCATTTCTTAAAAATGACATTTATAACGTTGCTTCATCCATTGAGACAGAACTCCATAAACACGTTTCTTACTCTTAATTTTGAAACTTTACAAATGGTTATTCATGAAGGATATATAATGGTTCCATGCTCAAATGTCACAGTTAGATTTCAAGAAAGTTATTTTTTACAGGTCTACGTCTAGATAGTGTCCCCGAGTAACACCATCCCTAATAGGTTCCTGACTACAGTTGTAAAAGAAAAGTAGAAGTGGCTGAGCATTATGTCTTTCACAGAACTGGTTCTACAGTTACTACTCTGGACCATGGTCTTAACCCCGCCGTCGTCCAATCTCTGTCTCCCAGCAAGAGGTTTGGGCAATTCGTTTTTGAATAGAAAGAACGTTTGTAACAGAAGACATATTAGTCTCATTTTCCTCCACGAATACAAATTCTAACAATCAGCAGTCAAAGTGTGTGAAAGGGGCGTTATTCTTCATATCTAACAAATACTAAACCATTTATAAAAAATGTCATTAAATCAGCCACAATGGAGTTTTCCTAGGAGATTTTATTTATTGAAATAAACCAAGCAGTAAATTCAGTACATTAACCATTGACAATGAATTCGATCACATCAGAAGTAAAAAAGAAAAGGTGATCCATAGTTGATTTTTTTTTTATTAGAGGAATAGTGTCGACAAGTTTTTTCGCCTTTTTTGGTATGGACATTTCTGCATTTGGCATATCGTGTTGATAATTAGGTCCTGTTTTAACATTGTATTCCTTTGATTGGGATCTATTAAATGATAATGCACAAAGAATGAAATCTTGAAAAATAAACTGGGAAACATAACAAAACTTCATCTGTTAAAATATATCTTTCGAATCTCTATATCATATACGTATTTCCACACAGATCTTGCTATTAATTTAGCGTCTAATTATCCTTAGTCTTCAATATAATTTACACTAGTTACATTTTTAACATAGATCGATCTGTTTGAGTTTGCAAAAGTTGAAAACTGATTATAAATACATCAGTAGAGCAATGGTGTGGTACATGTTTGTTTTTGTTGTTTTATATGAGAGCGAAAGGCTTGTATTCTGTGTATTTTTAAAAATATTCGCAATCAAAATCAAATTTTGTTTTTCAAATGTTCATAGAAACTCTGTTGAAAAGCGAAAATATATTATAAGCTCTTTACTCGTTTAAAGTTAGTTTAATCATAAGACTATGTTTCTTCTTTTTTTCTTAAAAAGGTTAAATCCGTGTAAATATTATTACAACCCATACTCGTCTTTAAATACCATCTATATTTTTTTCCAAAAGTGACATTTCCGCATTCTTTGTCGTACAAATCACATCTATTCAAAACCATGATTTCATTAGGATAGTGAACCAGTAACTCATGCTAAATTATATCAAACCGGAAGTTCAAAGACGACGCTAAAGAAAAAAAGAACTCTACATTTCCCAAGGGACCGAACTCCAATCGCAGTATACGAGACACAGTTTAATGTCCCTTGAGTGGATAAAAAAAAATATGGCGACACAAGACCACTCGCCTTCCCAACCCTCGCTACATGGCCTACTATTTAATGTTCACTGGCTATAAGCACGGACGTTTTCCGTGTTTCCACTACCCGTAGATTCCAGGGACGAAACGCGATTAAGAAAATTGACTGAGAAGCCACAGTCTTTGTGACGGACTGAATAGAGCTTAACTTAGTAAAACAAAATATATTCTTTGCTAAATAAGTTGAAAAAGGTGATAGTATTCTGTATGCTAAATATGTAGAATTAGATAATAATTGATTGCATGTTAAATGCATAGAATTAAATGATAGTCTACTGTATGCTAAATGCGTATAATTAATTGAAAATTTATTGTCATGACACATTACATGTCAACGAATAAATGTCTGCAAGTTAAAAATATTTAATAACATATTAGACTATTAGACTATTACAGCTTAGGCTAAATACATGAAATAATATTGTGTGTGTTCATACAACGAAACTGTTGGAAAATTTGGGAAAATTAGAAAAAATATTGTTAATGGTGACCTGGGGAATCATATCTGCGGGCTCTTCTATTTAACTTTAATTATAAATAACAAAATATCACGAACAAATGAGTAAAAAAATTATATTAAGATGTGTTTATAAATTATTTGGGGGTTTATTAGTTAAACATGGCGACCTAGGGTACCAAGCTAAATTGCCAATCACTTTAATCATGGATGAATAAAAGGATATTTACTGGCTTGGGGGGGGGGGGGTAGTAGCTGTCTATTTTAACAACTATTTTTAGGTTAAACTATTATTTTATTTATAGTAAATATATAAACACATTTTTTATATAAAGTAAGAGAGAGTTTAAAGAAATGAGTAGGTGGGAGGGGCTAGAATAAGCGCCCTAACAGGAACCGCAGTTTGTTTTTGTATGATTCATCTGCAGATTTAGACATCACCATTCACCTGTCTTTTTAGAGATGTCGCCCAATAAATATCTCTTTTTCTTATGTCCTACTATAAATTCATATACATTTTATTTATTAATTTAACCAAATGTCATATTTAAAAAGATATAGATTATGCATATTTCTGCCAATTTACAATACATTATCTTAATAAATTTTCAAGCTGATACATGTTTATGTGCATGGTAGATCGGTAACTAAAAAATCCAAAATGGCCGCCATTTCCATGGCAACCATAATAATTTTATTTTTACCATATTTGTACTCGGATCTATCAATACTATATATTAATAACAAAAAATGATCAAGATGCATGGAGAAAAAAATGGTTTCTACTGACTCTACGCTTAAAGATGTCACCCAAGAGATGTCGCCCAAGAGATATCGCCCTAAAGATGTCGCCCTAAAGATGTCGCATTAGAAATGTCGCCTTAATTCTGTATAGCCCAAGGTATAAAAAAATCATACTAGTACCATTTTATATTGATATAATTAAGTTAAATGTTTAGCAACATATAAAATGTCTTCATAACAATACTTCCCCCAAGAGATATCGCCCTATAGATTTCGCATTAAAGATGTCGCCCCAGAGATGTCGCTCAAGAAATGTGGCCCTAAAAAGGCGCTATGAATTTACTATTGAAAAAATGTTTTTTTCAGGTTTTTGTTCACAAATAATTTAAATTAATATAATACATTTTTTATAACACAAAGGACACAAAGTAAAATCTTAATTTTGTGTGATCGTTTTTTTTAAATAAAGAGGGAGTTATCGAGGAATAAATAAAACAGGCCTTTTGCCCCACTACCCCACCCTGCACCTTCCTTTTCCCACCCTTAGCTTGTTGTTGATTTATTTACTTTCTAGAGTCCACTGAAACGCTACTCTGATGAGATCATGACCCAGGGATCTAAAGGCTTGAACACAGGAAGCCGCCGAATGCCGTCGGGTGGACCTTAGAAGTCTGGAAATAGCTTTTTGGCGAACGACAGTGTAAAACGGCGTATGAAAACAGTGAGCTTAGAAATCTTGGAATATGTCTGACACAAGTATTACAGGAGATCTTGAAATATGTTTATATAGACACTACATCTGAGTTGTAAAATATATCATTAAAAACAATAATCCGTTTAATTTTTTTAGGTGGCACTCTTATTATAAAGCAAATCTCTCAAAAATGCACAAATATAAAAAGAATGTTCATATATTTATGTAATATATATTATATATAAGGCACAATTTCAATTTATTACAGTATATCGTTTAATACTCGTAATTGAATAAAACAGAAATTATTTTTAGATATTTTTCTTATAGAACTGTGCCAACATATAGTATATACAGTTATGGGCTATATCAATAATTTATAAATCCTACAATATCTAGTGATATTGTTTACCAAATCGGACTAAATCATTTTAGATTACCAACAAAACCCTAGGATTCTGCTAACCCCTATTTAAGATTTACTGCATTACACGATCGTTATAAACCTACATTAAATTCACTCTTTTTTTGTTTTTTTTTTCAAATATATTTCTTTGAAGTATGACCTGTCTGGATGGTGCCAATGTTATATTGTTTCGTCGACCGAGACTTAATTCTATGAGGACAAGTTGTTCCATAAGAAAAAAAGACCAATAACATATCTACTTTTATATAAACTTAAATAAAGTTGTCTTGGTTGGTACTAATGTAAATAGTGAAACAGCGTTTGGTTGCATATATATTCGCTTCTAAAAATATCCACCTCCTCTCAGGCCTAAATCACAAAACCTTACCTCTCCTTCTTTTTGTATTGTATATTATTTGTCACAATTTTTTCATTGCAAGTTCGCACGTAAAAACTATATATATATTATATATTATATATATATATATATTATATATAAATATATATATATATATATATATATATATATATATATATATATATATATATATATATATATATATATGTAAAACTGAGGAAGTGGCTTCGAAAATTTTTTTTTATATATAATTCTGATATGTTTTCAGTCTTAACGATAGTACACTAGGGAAGGATTGTTCTAGAAAGTGGTCTTCTAGTGAAACGATCGCCCTTAACACTAAGAGATACAGCAAGAGCAAACAGTGCTTCATCTGGTCAATGCTACCCTCCCTCCACCCTCTGCTACTCTTCCACCATTTCTCTCCTCCCCTCATTATTCCACCCATCCCCCGGTAACTAGTATAATGAGGAATCTTATAACAATAAAAAACAATACCTTGTGAATAAAAAATAAAGATGAAAAGGAGGCGGGGGGGGGGGGGGTGTAGGGTTTTATTACAATAACGATGTAAAGTAAATTGACATTCATAAACACGCAATGAGGCAAACACCAAGAAACAGCACACCGCCTTTGAATCAATGGCGCCATCTAGCGTACGATAATTGATCAATGAATTCTCGTTGTCAATGACATGTTTTGATCAAATAAAGATGTGTATTTATACCATTAAACTTGGTACTTTATATCAAGGGATTTTTGTTTGCTCCAGTGTATTTATACCATGAAACTTGGTACTTTATATCGATGGATTTTTGTTTTCTCCAGTGTATTTATACCATTAAACTTGGTACTTTATATCAAGGGATTTTTGTTTGCTCCAGTGTATTTATACCATGAAACTTGGTACTTTATATCGATGGATTTTTGTTTTCTCCAGTGTATTTATACCATTAAACTTGGTACTTTATATCCATGGATTTTTGTTTTCTCCAGTGTATTTATACCATTAAACTTGGTACTTTATATCGAGGGATTTTTGTTTTCTTCAGTGTATTTATACCATTAAACTTGGTACTTTATATCGAGGGATTTTTGTTTTCTCCAGTGTATTTATACCATTAAACTTGGTACTTTATATCGAGGGATTTTTGTTTTCTCCAGTGTATTTATACCATTAAACTTGGTACTTTATATCAAGGGATTTTGGTTTTCTCCAGTGTATTTATACCATTAATTTTGGTACTTTATATCGATGGATTTTTGTTTTCTCCAGTGTATTTATACCATTAAACTTGGTACTTTATATCGATGGATTTTTGTTTTCTCCAGTGTATTTATACCATTAAACTTGGTACTTTATATCAAGGGATTTTTGTTTGCTCCAGTGTATTTATACCATGAAACTTGGTACTTTATATCGATGGATTTTTGTTTTCTCCAGTGTATTTATACCATTAAACTTGGTACTTTATATCGATGGATTTTTGTTTTCTCCAGTGTATTTATACCATTAAACTTGGTACTTTATATCAAGGGATTTTGGTTTGCTCCAGTGTATTTATACCATGAAACTTGGTACTTTATATCGATGGATTTTTGTTTTCTCCAGTGTATTTATACCATTAAACTTGGTACTTTATATCCATGGATTTTTGTTTTCTCCAGTGTATTTATACCATTAAACTTGGTACTTTATATCGAGGGATTTTTGTTTTCTTCAGTGTATTTATACCATTAAACTTGGTACTTTATATCGAGGGATTTTTGTTTTCTCCAGTGTATTTATACCATTAAACTTGGTACTTTATATCGAGGGATTTTTGTTTTCTCCAGTGTATTTATACCATTAAACTTGGTACTTTATATCAAGGGATTTTGGTTTTCTCCAGTGTATTTATACCATTAATTTTGGTACTTTATATCGATGGATTTTTGTTTTCTCCAGTGTATTTATACCATTAAACTTGGTACTTTATATCGATGGATTTTTGTTTTCTCCAGTGTATTTATACCATTAAACTTGGTACTTTAGATCGATGGATTTTTGTTTTCTCCAGTGTATTTATACCATTAAACTTGGTACTTTATATCGATGGATTTTTGTTTTCTCCAGTGTATTTATACTATGAAACTTGGTACTTTATATCGATGGATTTTTGTTTTCTCCAGTGTATTTATACCATTAAACTTGGTACTTTATTTCGATGGATTTGTGTTTTCTCCAGTGTATTTATACCATTAAACTTGGTACTTTATATCGAGGGATTTTTGTTTTCTCCAGTGTATTAAACCATTAAACTTGGTACTTTATATCGATGGGTTTTTGTTTTCTCCAGTGTATTTATACCATTAAACTTGGTACTTTATATCGATGGATTTTTGTTTTCTCCAGTGTATTTATACCATTAAACTTGGTACTTTATATCGATGGGTTTTTCTTTTCTCCAGTGTATTTATACCATTAAACTTGGTACTTTATATCGAGGATTTTTGTTTTCTCCAGTGTATTTATACCATTAAACTTGGTACTTTATATCGAGGGATTTTTGTTTTCTCCAGTGTATTTATACCCTTAAACTTGGTACTTTATATCGAGGGATTTTTGTTTTCTCCAGTGTATTTATACCATTAAACTTGGTACTTTATATTTATGGATTTTTATTTTCTCCAGTGTATTTATACCCTTAAACTTGGTACTTTATATCGAGGGATTTTTGTTTTCTCCAGTGTATTTATACCATTAAACTTGGTACTTTATATTTATGGATTTTTGTTTTCTCCAGTGTATTTATACCATTAAACTTGATACTTTATATCGATGGATTTTTGTTTTCTCTAGTGTATTTATACCATTAAACTTGGTACTTTATATCGAGGGATTTCTGTTTTCTCCAGTGTATTTATACCATTAAACTTGGTACTTTATATCGAGGGATTTCTGTTTTCTCCAGTGTATTTATACCATTAAACTTGGTACTTTATATCGAGGGATTTTTGTTTTCTCCAGTGTATTTTTACCATTAAACGTGTTACTTTATATCAAGGAATTTTTGTTTTCTCCAGTGTATTTATACCATTAAACTTGGTACTTTATATCAAGGGATTTTTGTTTTCTCCAGTGTATTTATACCATTAAACTTGGTACTTTATATCAAGGGATTTTTGTTTTCCCAGTGTATTTATACCATTAAACTTGGTACTTTATATCGAGGGATTTTTGTTTTCTCCAGTGTATTTATACCATTAAACTTGGTACTTTATATCGAGGGATTTTTGTTTTCTCCAGTGTATTTATACCATTAAACTTGGTACTTTATATCGATGGATTTTTGTTTTCTCCAGTGTATTTATACCATTAAACTTGGTACTTTATATAGAGGGATTTTTGTTTTCTCCAGTGTATTTTTACCATTAAACGTGTTACTTTATATCAAGGAATTTTTTGTTTTCTCCAGTGTTTTTATACCATTAAACTTGGTACTTTATATCGATGGATTTTTGTTTTTTCCAGTGTATTTTTACCATTAAACTTGGTACTTTATATCAAGGGATTTTTGTTTTCTCCAGTGTATTAATACCATTAAACTTGGTACTTTATATCGATGGATGTTTGTTTTCTCCAGTGTATTTATACCATTAAACTTGGTACTTTATATCGATGGATTTTTGTTTTCTCCAGTGTATTTATACCATTAAACTTGGTACTTTATATCGATGTGTTTTTTTTTTTTCTCCAGTGTATTTATACCATTAAACTTGGTACTTTATATCGATGGGTTTTTGTTTTCTCCAGTGTATTTATACCATTAAACTTGGTACTTTATATCGATGGGTTTTTGTTTTCTCCAGTGTATTTATACCATTAAACTTGGTACTTTATATCGATGGATTTTTGTTTTCTCCAGTGTATTTATACCATTAAACTTGGTACTTTATATCAAGGGATTTTTGTTTTCTCCAGTGTATTTATACCATTAAACTTGGTACTTTATATCGATGGATGTTTGTTTTCTCCAGTGTATTTATACCATTAAACTTGGTACTTTATATCGATGGGTTTTTGTTTTCTCCAGTGTATTTATACCATTAAACTTGGTACTTTATATCGAGGGATTTTTGTTTTCTCCAGTGTATTTATACCATTAAACTTGGTACTTTATATCAAGGGATTTTGGTTTTCTCCAGTGTATTTATACCATTAATTTTGGTACTTTATATCGATGGATTTTTGTTTTCTCCAGTGTATTTATACCATTAAACTTGGTACTTTATATCGATGGATTTTTGTTTTCTCCAGTGTATTTATACCATTAAACTTGGTACTTTATATCGATGGATTTTTGTTTTCTCCAGTGTATTTATACCATGAAACTTGGTACTTTATATCGATGGATTTTTGTTTTCTCCAGTGTATTTATACCATTAAACTTGGTACTTTATTTCGATGGATTTGTGTTTTCTCCAGTGTATTTATACCATTAAACTTGGTACTTTATATCGAGGGATTTTAGTTTTCTCCAGTGTATTAAACCATTAAACTTGGTACTTTATATCGATGGGTTTTTGTTTTCTCCAGTGTATTTATACCATTAAACTTGGTACTTTATATCGATGGATTTTTGTTTTCTCCAGTGTATTTATACCATTAAACTTGGTACTTTATATCGATGGGTTTTTCTTTTCTCCAGTGTATTTATACCATTAAACTTGGTACTTTATATCGAGGATTTTTGTTTTCTCCAGTGTATTTATACCATTAAACTTGGTACTTTATATCGAGGGATTTTTGTTTTCTCCAGTGTATTTATACCCTTAAACTTGGTACTTTATATCGAGGGATTTTTGTTTTCTCCAGTGTATTTATACCATTAAACTTGGTACTTTATATTTATGGATTTTTGTTTTCTCCAGTGTATTTATACCCTTAAACTTGGTACTTTATATCGAGGGATTTTTGTTTTCTCCAGTGTATTTATACCATTAAACTTGGTACTTTATATTTATGGATTTTTGTTTTCTCCAGTGTATTTATACCATTAAACTTGATACTTTATATCGATGGATTTTTGTTTTCTCTAGTGTATTTATACCATTAAACTTGGTACTTTATATCGAGGGATTTCTGTTTTCTCCAGTGTATTTATACCATTAAACTTGGTACTTTATATCGAGGGATTTTTGTTTTCTCCAGTGTATTTATACCATTAAACTTGGTACTTTATATCGAGGGATTTTTGTTTTCTCCAGTGTATTTTTACCATTAAACGTGTTACTTTATATCAAGGAATTTTTGTTTTCTCCAGTGTATTTATACCATTAAACTTGGTACTTTATATCAAGGGATTTTTGTTTTCTCCAGTGTATTTATACCATTAAACTTGGTACTTTATATCAAGGGATTTTTGTTTTCCCAGTGTATTTATACCATTAAACTTGGTACTTTATATCGAGGGATTTTTGTTTTCTCCAGTGTATTTATACCATTAAACTTGGTACTTTATATCGAGGGATTTTTGTTTTCTCCAGTGTATTTATACCATTAAACTTGGTACTTTATATCGATGGATTTTTGTTTTCTCCAGTGTATTTATACCATTAAACTTGGTACTTTATATAGAGGGATTTTTGTTTTCTCCAGTGTATTTTTACCATTAAACGTGTTACTTTATATCAAGGAATTTTTTGTTTTCTCCAGTGTTTTTATACCATTAAACTTGGTACTTTATATCGATGGATTTTTGTTTTTTCCAGTGTATTTTTACCATTAAACTTGGTACTTTATATCAAGGGATTTTTGTTTTCTCCAGTGTATTAATACCATTAAACTTGGTACTTTATATCGATGGATGTTTGTTTTCTCCAGTGTATTTATACCATTAAACTTGGTACTTTATATCGATGGATTTTTGTTTTCTCCAGTGTATTTATACCATTAAACTTGGTACTTTATATCGATGGGTTTTTGTTTTCTCCAGTGTATTTATACCATTAAACTTGGTACTTTATATCGATGGGTTTTTGTTTTCTCCAGTGTATTTATACCATTAAACTTGGTACTTTATATCGATGGGTTTTTGTTTTCTCCAGTGTATTTATACCATTAAACTTGGTACTTTATATCGATGGATTTTTGTTTTCTCCAGTGTATTTATACCATTAAACTTGGTACTTTATATCAAGGGATTTTTGTTTTCTCCAGTGTATTTATACCATTAAACTTGGTACTTTATATCGATGGATGTTTGTTTTCTCCAGTGTATTTATACCATTAAACTTGGTACTTTATATCGATGGGTTTTTGTTTTCTCCAGTGTATTTATACCATTAAACTTGGTACTTTATATCGAGGGATTTTTGTTTTCTCCAGTGTATTTATACCATTAAACTTGGTACTTTATATCGATGGATTTTTGTTTTCTCCAGTGTATTTATACCATTAAACTTGGTACTTTAGATCGATGGGTTTTTGTTTTCTCCAGTGTATTTATACCATTAATTTTGGTACTTTATATCGATGGATTTTTGTTTTCTCCAGTGTATTTATACCATTAAACTTGGTACTTTATATCGATGGATTTTTGTTTTCTTCAGTGTATTTATACCATTAAACTTGGTACTTTAGATCGATAGATTTTTGTTTTCTCCAGTGTATTTATACCATTAAACTTGGTACTTTATATCGATGGATTTTTGTTTTCTCCAGTGTATTTATACCATGAAACTTGGTACTTTATATCGATGGATTTTTGCTTTTTCCAGTGTATTTATACCATTAAACTTGGTACTTTATTTCGATGGATTTGTGTTTTCTCCAGTGTATTTATACCATTAAACTTGGTACTTTATATCGAGGGATTTTGGTTTTCTCCAGTGTATTTATACCATGAAACTTGGTACTTTATATCGATGGGTTTTTGTTTTCTCCAGTGTATTTATACCATTAAACTTGGTACTTTATATCGATGGATTTTTGTTTTCTCCAGTGTATTTATACCATTAAACTTGGTACTTTATATCGATGGATTTTTGTTTTCTCCAGTGTATTTATACCATTAAACTTGGTACTTTATATCCATGGATTTTTGTTTTCTCCAGTGTATTTATACCATTAAACTTGGTACTTTATATCGAGGGATTTTTGTTTTCTTCAGTGTATTTATACCATTAAACTTGGTACTTTATATCGAGGGATTTTTGTTTTCTCCAGTGTATTTATACCATTAAACTTGGTACTTTATATCGAGGGATTTTTGTTTTCTCCAGTGTATTTATACCATTAAACTTGGTACTTTATATCAAGGGATTTTGGTTTTCTCCAGTGTATTTATACCATTAAACTTGGTACTTTATATTTATGGATTTTTGTTTTCTCCAGTGTATTTATACCATTAAACTTGATACTTTATATCGATGGATTTTTGTTTTCTCCAGTGTATTTATACCATTAAACTTGGTACTTTATATCGAGGGATTTCTGTTTTCTCCAGTGTATTTATACCATTAAACTTGGTACTTTATATCGAGGGATTTCTGTTTTCTCCAGTGTATTTATACCATTAAACTTGGTACTTTATATCGAGGGATTTTTGTTTTCTCCAGTGTATTTTTACCATTAAACGTGTTACTTTATATCAAGGAATTTTTGTTTTCTCCAGTGTATTTATACCATTAAACTTGGTACTTTATATCAAGGGATTTTTGTTTTCTCCAGTGTATTTATACCATTAAACTTGGTACTTTATATCAAGGGATTTTTGTTTTCCCAGTGTATTTATACCATTAAACTTGGTACTTTATATCGAGGGATTTTTGTTTTCTCCAGTGTATTTATACCATTAAACTTGGTACTTTATATCGAGGGATTTTTGTTTTCTCCAGTGTATTTATACCATTAAACTTGGTACTTTATATCGATGGATTTTTGTTTTCTCCAGTGTATTTATACCATTAAACTTGGTACTTTATATAGAGGGATTTTTGTTTTCTCCAGTGTATTTTTACCATTAAACGTGTTACTTTATATCAAGGAATTTTTTGTTTTCTCCAGTGTTTTTATACCATTAAACTTGGTACTTTATATCGATGGATTTTTGTTTTTTCCAGTGTATTTTTACCATTAAACTTGGTACTTTATATCAAGGGATTTTTGTTTTCTCCAGTGTATTAATACCATTAAACTTGGTACATTATATCGATGGATGTTTGTTTTCTCCAGTGTATTTATACCATTAAACTTGGTACTTTATATCGATGGATTTTTGTTTTCTCCAGTGTATTTATACCATTAAACTTGGTACTTTATATCGATGGGTTTTTGTTTTCTCCAGTGTATTTATACCATTAAACTTGGTACTTTATATCGATGGATTTTTGTTTTCTCCAGTGTATTTATACCATTAAACTTGGTACTTTATATCGATGGGTTTTTGTTTTCTCCAGTGTATTTATACCATTAAACTTGGTACTTTATATCGATGGGTTTTTGTTTTCTCCAGTGTATTTATACCATTAAACTTGGTACTTTATATCGATGGATTTTAGTTTTCTCCAGTGTATTTATACCATTAAACTTGGTACTTTATATCGAGGGATTTTTGTTTTCTCCAGTGTATTTATACCATTAAACTTGGTACTTTATATCGATGGATGTTTGTTTTCTCCAGTGTATTTATACCATTAAACTTGGTACTTTATATCGATGGGTTTTTGTTTTCTCCAGTGTATTTATACCATTAAACTTGGTACTTTATATCGAGGGATTTTTGTTTTCTCCAGTGTATTTATACCATTAAACTTGGTACTTTATATCAAGGGATTTTTGTTTTCTCCAGTGTATTTATACCATTAAACTTGGTACTTTATATCAAGGGATTTTTGTTTTCTCCAGTGTATTTATACCATTAAACTTGGTATTTTATATCGCTGGATGTTTGTTTTCTCCAGTGTATTTATACCATTAAACTTGGTACTTTATATCGATTGGTTTTTGTTTTCTCCAGTGTAGTTATACCATTAAACTTGGTACTTTATATCGAGGGATTTTTGTTTTCTCCAGTGTATTTATACCATTAAACTTGGTACTTTATATCGATGGATTTTTGTTTTCTGCAGTGTATTTATACCATTAAACTTGGTACTTTATATTAATGGGTTTTTGTTTTCTCCAGTGTATTTATACCATTAAACTTGGTACTTTAAATCGATGGATTTTTGTTTTCTTCAGTGTATTTATACCATTAAACTTGGTACTTTAGATCGATGGATTTTTGTTTTCTCCAGTGTATTTATACCATTAAACTTGGTACTTTATATCGATGGATTTTTGTTTTCTCCAGTGTATTTATACCAATAAACTTGGTACTTTATATCGATGGGTTTTTCTTTTCTCCAGTGTATTTATACCATTAAACTTGGTACTTTATATCCATGGATTTTTGTTTTCTCCAGTGTATTTATACCATTAAACTTGGTACTTTATATCGAGGGATTTTTTGTTTTCTCCAGTGTATTTATACCATTAAACTTGGTACTTTATATCGATGGATTTTTGTTTTCTCCATTGTATTTATACCATTAAACTTGGTACTTTATATCAAGGGATTTTTGTTTTCTTCAGTGTATTTATACCATTAAACTTGGTACTTTATATCGATGGATGTTTGTTTTCTCCAGTGTATTTATACCATTAAACTTGGTACTTTATATCGATGGGTTTTTGTTTTCTCCAGTGTATTTATACCATTAAACTTGGTACTTGATATCGAGGGATTTTTGTTTTCTCCAGTGTATTTATACCATTAAACTTGGTACTTTATATCGATGGATTTTTGTTTTCTGCAGTGTATTTATACCATTAAACTTGGTACTTTATATTGATGGGTTTTTGTTTTCTCCAGTGTATTTATACCATTAAACTTGGTACTTTATATCGATGGATTTTTGTTTTCTCCAGTGTATTTATACCATTAAACTTGGTACTTTATTTCGATGGATTTGTGTTTTCTCCAGTGTATTTATACCATTAAACTTGGTACTTTATATCGAGGGATTTTGGTTTTCTCCAGTGTATTTATACCATTAAACTTGGTACTTTATATCGATGGGTTTTTGTTTTCTCCAGTGTATTTATACCATTAAACTTGGTACTTTATATCGATGGATTTTTGTTTTCTCCAGTGTATTTATACCATTAAACTTGGTACTTTATATCGATGGGTTTTTCTTTTCTCCAGTGTATTTATACCATTAAACTTGGTACTTTATATCGAGGATTTTTGTTTTCTCCAGTGTATTTATACCATTAAACTTGGTACTTTATATCGAGGGATTTTTGTTTTCTCCAGTGTATTTATACCCTTAAACTTGGTACTTTATATCAAGGGATTTTTGTTTTCTCCAGTGTATTTATACCATTAAACTTGGTACTTTATATTTATGGATTTTTGTTTTCTCCAGTGTATTTATACCCTTAAACTTGGTACTTTATATCGAGGGATTTTTGTTTTCTCCAGTGTATTTATACCATGAAACTTGGTACTTTATATCGATGGATTTTTGCTTTTTCCAGTGTATTTATACCATTAAACTAGGTACTTTATTTCGATGGATTTGTGTTTTCTCCAGTGTATTTATACCATTAAACTTGGTACTTTATATCGAGGGATTTTGGTTTTCTCCAGTGTATTTATACCATTAAACTTGGTACTTTATATCGATGGGTTTTTGTTTTATCCAGTGTATTTATACCATTAAACTTGGTACTTTATATCGATGGATTTTTGTTTTCTCCAGTGTATTTATACCATTAAACTTGGTACTTTATATCGATGGGTTTTTCTTTTCTCCAGTGTATTTATACCATTAAACTTGGTACTTTATATCGAGGATTTTTGTTTTCTCCAGTGTATTTATACCATTAAACTTGGTACTTTATATCGAGGGATTTTTGTTTTCTCCAGTGTATTTATACCCTTAAACTTGGTACTTTATATCGAGGGATTTTTGTTTTCTCCAGTGTATTTATACCATTAAACTTGGTACTTTATATTTATGGATTTTTGTTTTCTCCAGTGTATTTATACCCTTAAACTTGGTACTTTATATCGAGGGATTTTTGTTTTCTCCAGTGTATTTATACCATTAAACTTGGTACTTTATATTTATGGATTTTTGTTTTCTCCAGTGTATTTATACCATTAAACTTGATACTTTATATCGATGGATTTTTGTTTTCTCCAGTGTATTTATACCATTAAACTTGGTACTTTATATCAAGGGATTTCTGTTTTCTCCAGTGTATTTATACCATTAAACTTGGTACTTTATATCGAGGGATTTCTGTTTTCTCCAGTGTATTTATACCATTAAACTTGGTACTTTATATCGAGGGATTTTTGTTTTCTCCAGTGTATTTTTACCATTAAACGTGTTACTTTATATCAAGGCATTTTTGTTTTCTCCAGTGTATTTATACCATTAAACTTGGTACTTTATATCAAGGGATTTTTGTTTTCTCCAGTGTATTTATACCATTAAACTTGGTACTTTATATCAAGGGATTTTTGTTTTCCCAGTGTATTTATACCATTAAACTTGGTACTTTATATCGAGGGATTTTTGTTTTCTCCAGTGTATTTATACCATTAAACTTGGTACTTTATATCGAGGGATTTTTGTTTTCTCCAGTGTATTTATACCATTAAACTTGGTACTTTATATCGATGGGTTTTTGTTTTCTCCAGTGTATTTATACCATTAAACTTGGTACTTTATATAGAGGGATTTTTGTTTTCTCCAGTGTATTTATACCATTAAACTTGGTACTTTATATCAAGGGATTTTTGTTTTCTCCAGTGTATTTATACCATTAAACTTGGTACTTTATATCAAGGGATTTTTGTTTTCTCCAGTGTATTTATACCATTAAACTTGGTATTTTATATCGCTGGATGTTTGTTTTCTCCAGTGTATTTATACCATTAAACTTGGTACTTTATATCGATGGGTTTTTGTTTTCTCCAGTGTAGTTATACCATTAAACTTGGTACTTTATATCGAGGGATTTTTGTTTTCTCCAGTGTATTTATACCATTAAACTTGGTACTTTATATCGATGGATTTTTGTTTTCTGCAGTGTATTTATACCATTAAACTTGGTACTTTATATTAATGGGTTTTTGTTTTCTCCAGTGTATTTATACCATTAAACTTGGTACTTTAAATCGATGGATTTTTGTTTTCTTCAGTGTATTTATACCATTAAACTTGGTACTTTAGATCGATGGATTTTTGTTTTCTCCAGTGTATTTATACCATTAAACTTGGTACTTTATATCGATGGATTTTTGTTTTCTCCAGTGTATTTATACCAATAAACTTGGTACTTTATATCGATGGGTTTTTCTTTTCTCCAGTGTATTTATACCATTAAACTTGGTACTTTATATCCATGGATTTTTGTTTTCTCCAGTGTATTTATACCATTAAACTTGGTACTTTATATCGAGGGATTTTTTGTTTTCTCCAGTGTATTTATACCATTAAACTTGGTACTTTATATCGATGGATTTTTGTTTTCTCCATTGTATTTATACCATTAAACTTGGTACTTTATATCAAGGGATTTTTGTTTTCTTCAGTGTATTTATACCATTAAACTTGGTACTTTATATCGATGGATGTTTGTTTTCTCCAGTGTATTTATACCATTAAACTTGGTACTTTATATCGATGGGTTTTTGTTTTCTCCAGTGTATTTATACCATTAAACTTGGTACTTGATATCGAGGGATTTTTGTTTTCTCCAGTGTATTTATACCATTAAACTTGGTACTTTATATCGATGGATTTTAGTTTTCTGCAGTGTATTTATACCATTAAACTTGGTACTTTATATTGATGGGTTTTTGTTTTCTCCAGTGTATTTATACCATTAAACTTGGTACTTTATATCGATGGATTTTTGTTTTCTCCAGTGTATTTATACCATTAAACTTGGTACTTTATTTCGATGGATTTGTGTTTTCTCCAGTGTATTTATACCATTAAACTTGGTACTTTATATCGAGGGATTTTGGTTTTCTCCAGTGTATTTATACCATTAAACTTGGTACTTTATATCGATGGGTTTTTGTTTTCTCCAGTGTATTTATACCATTAAACTTGGTACTTTATATCGATGGATTTTTGTTTTCTCCAGTGTATTTATACCATTAAACTTGGTACTTTATATCGATGGGTTTTTCTTTTCTCCAGTGTATTTATACCATTAAACTTGGTACTTTATATCGAGGATTTTTGTTTTCTCCAGTGTATTTATACCATTAAACTTGGTACTTTATATCGAGGGATTTTTGTTTTCTCCAGTGTATTTATACCCTTAAACTTGGTACTTTATATCAAGGGATTTTTGTTTTCTCCAGTGTATTTATACCATTAAACTTGGTACTTTATATTTATGGATTTTTGTTTTCTCCAGTGTATTTATACCCTTAAACTTGGTACTTTATATCGAGGGATTTTTGTTTTCTCCAGTGTATTTATACCATGAAACTTGGTACTTTATATCGATGGATTTTTGCTTTTTCCAGTGTATTTATACCATTAAACTTGGTACTTTATTTCGATGGATTTGTGTTTTCTCCAGTGTATTTATACCATTAAACTTGGTACTTTATATCGAGGGATTTTGGTTTTCTCCAGTGTATTTATACCATTAAACTTGGTACTTTATATCGATGGGTTTTTGTTTTCTCCAGTGTATTTATACCATTAAACTTGGTACTTTATATCGATGGATTTTTGTTTTCTCCAGTGTATTTATACCATTAAACTTGGTACTTTATATCGATGGGTTTTTCTTTTCTCCAGTGTATTTATACCATTAAACTTGGTACTTTATATCGAGGATTTTTGTTTTCTCCAGTGTATTTATACCATTAAACTTGGTACTTTATATCGAGGGATTTTTGTTTTCTCCAGTGTATTTATACCCTTAAACTTGGTACTTTATATCGAGGGATTTTTGTTTTCTCCAGTGTATTTATACCATTAAACTTGGTACTTTATATTTATGGATTTTTGTTTTCTCCAGTGTATTTATACCCTTAAACTTGGTACTTTATATCGAGGGATTTTTGTTTTCTCCAGTGTATTTATACCATTAAACTTGGTACTTTATATTTATGGATTTTTGTTTTCTCCAGTGTATTTATACCATTAAACTTGATACTTTATATCGATGGATTTTTGTTTTCTCCAGTGTATTTATACCATTAAACTTGGTACTTTATATCAAGGGATTTCTGTTTTCTCCAGTGTATTTATACCATTAAACTTGGTACTTTATATCGAGGGATTTCTGTTTTCTCCAGTGTATTTATACCATTAAACTTGGTACTTTATATCGAGGGATTTTTGTTTTCTCCAGTGTATTTTTACCATTAAACGTGTTACTTTATATCAAGGAATTTTTGTTTTCTCCAGTGTATTTATACCATTAAACTTGGTACTTTATATCAAGGGATTTTTGTTTTCTCCAGTGTATTTATACCATTAAACTTGGTACTTTATATCAAGGGATTTTTGTTTTCCCAGTGTATTTATACCATTAAACTTGGTACTTTATATCGAGGGATTTTTGTTTTCTCCAGTGTATTTATACCATTAAACTTGGTACTTTATATCGAGGGATTTTTGTTTTCTCCAGTGTATTTATACCATTAAACTTGGTACTTTATATCGATGGGTTTTTGTTTTCTCCAGTGTATTTATACCATTAAACTTGGTACTTTATATCGATGGGTTTTTGTTTTCTCCAGTGTATTTATACCATTAAACTTGGTACTTTATATCGATGGATTTTAGTTTTCTCCAGTGTATTTATACCATTAAACTTGGTACTTTATATCGAGGGATTTTTGTTTTCTCCAGTGTATTTATACCATTAAACTTGGTACTTTATATCGATGGATGTTTGTTTTCTCCAGTGTATTTATACCATTAAACTTGGTACTTTATATCGATGGGTTTTTGTTTTCTCCAGTGTATTTATACCATTAAACTTGGTACTTTATATCGAGGGATTTTTGTTTTCTCCAGTGTATTTATACCATTAAACTTGGTACTTTATATCAAGGGATTTTTGTTTTCTCCAGTGTATTTATACCATTAAACTTGGTACTTTATATCAAGGGATTTTTGTTTTCTCCAGTGTATTTATACCATTAAACTTGGTATTTTATATCGCTGGATGTTTGTTTTCTCCAGTGTATTTATACCATTAAACTTGGTACTTTATATCGATGGGTTTTTGTTTTCTCCAGTGTAGTTATACCATTAAACTTGGTACTTTATATCGAGGGATTTTTGTTTTCTCCAGTGTATTTATACCATTAAACTTGGTACTTTATATCGATGGATTTTTGTTTTCTGCAGTGTATTTATACCATTAAACTTGGTACTTTATATTAATGGGTTTTTGTTTTCTCCAGTGTATTTATACCATTAAACTTGGTACTTTAAATCGATGGATTTTTGTTTTCTTCAGTGTATTTATACCATTAAACTTGGTACTTTAGATCGATGGATTTTTGTTTTCTCCAGTGTATTTATACCATTAAACTTGGTACTTTATATCGATGGATTTTTGTTTTCTCCAGTGTATTTATACCAATAAACTTGGTACTTTATATCGATGGGTTTTTCTTTTCTCCAGTGTATTTATACCATTAAACTTGGTACTTTATATCCATGGATTTTTGTTTTCTCCAGTGTATTTATACCATTAAACTTGGTACTTTATATCGAGGGATTTGTTGTTTTCTCCAGTGTATTTATACCATTAAACTTGGTACTTTATATCGATGGATTTTTGTTTTCTCCAGTGTATTTATACCATTAAACTTGGTACTTTATATCAAGGGATTTTTGTTTTCTCCAGTGTATTTATACCATTAAACTTGGTACTTTATATCGATGGATGTTTGTTTTCTCCAGTGTATTTATACCATTAAACTTGGTACTTTATATCGATGGGTTTTTGTTTTCTCCAGTGTATTTATACCATTAAACTTGGTACTTGATATCGAGGGATTTTTGTTTTCTCCAGTGTATTTATACCATTAAACTTGGTACTTTATATCGATGGATTTTTGTTTTCTGCAGTGTATTTATACCATTAAACTTGGTACTTTATATTGATGGGTTTTTGTTTTCTCCAGTGTATTTATACCATTAAACTTGGTACTTTATATCGATGGATTTTTGTTTTCTCCAGTGTATTTATACCATTAAACTTGGTACTTTATTTCGATGGATTTGTGTTTTCTCCAGTGTATTTATACCATTAAACTTGGTACTTTATATCGAGGGATTTTGGTTTTCTCCAGTGTATTTATACCATTAAACTTGGTACTTTATATCGATGGGTTTTTGTTTTCTCCAGTGTATTTATACCATTAAACTTGGTACTTTATATCGATGGATTTTTGTTTTCTCCAGTGTATTTATACCATTAAACTTGGTACTTTATATCGATGGGTTTTTCTTTTCTCCAGTGTATTTATACCATTAAACTTGGTACTTTATATCGAGGATTTTTGTTTTCTCCAGTGTATTTATACCATTAAACTTGGTACTTTATATTTATGGATTTTTGTTTTCTCCAGTGTATTTATACCCTTAAACTTGGTACTTTATATCGAGGGATTTTTGTTTTCTCCAGTGTATTTATACCATTAAACTTGGTACTTTATATTTATGGATTTTTGTTTTCTCCAGTGTATTTATACCATTAAACTTGATACTTTATATCGATGGATTTTTGTTTTCTCCAGTGTATTTATACCATTAAACTTGGTACTTTATATCGAGGGATTTCTGTTTTCTCCAGTGTATTTATACCATTAAAGTTGGTACTTTATATCGAGGGATTTCTGTTTTCTCCAGTGTATTTATACCATTAAACTTGGTACTTTATATCGAGGGATTTTTGTTTTCTCCAGTGTATTTTTACCATTAAACGTGTTACTTTATATCAAGAAATTTTTGTTTTCTCCAGTGTATTTATACCATTAAACTTGGTACTTTATATCAATGGATTTTTGTTTTCTCCAGAGCATTTATACCTTTAAACTTGGTACTTTATATCAAGGGATTTTTGTTTTCCCAGTGTATTTATACCATTAAACTTGGTACTTTATATCGAGGGATTTTTGTTTTCTCCAGTGTATTTATACCATTAAACTTGGTACTTTATATCGAGGGATTTTTGTTTTCTCCAGTGTATTTATACCATTAAACTTGGTACTTTATATCGATGGATTTTTGTTTTCTCCAGTGTATTTATACCATTAAACTTGGTACTTTATATAGAGGGATTTTTGTTTTCTCCAGTGTATTTTTACCATTAAACGTGTTACTTTATATCAAGGAATTTTTTGTTTTCTCCAGTGTTTTTATACCATTAAACTTGGTACTTTATATCGATGGATTTTTGTTTTTTCCAGTGTATTTTTACCATTAAACTTGGTACTTTATATCAAGGGATTTTTGTTTTCTCCAGTGTATTAATACCATTAAACTTGGTACTTTATATCGATGGATGTTTGTTTTCTCCAGTGTATTTATACCATTAAACTTGGTACTTTATATCGATGGATTTTTGTTTTCTCCAGTGTATTTATACCATTAAACTTGGTACTTTATATCGATGGGTTTTTGTTTTCTCCAGTGTATTTATACCATTAAACTTGGTACTTTATATCGATGGGTTTTTGTTTTCTCCAGTGTATTAATACCATTAAACTTGATACTTTATATCGATGGATTTTTGTTTTCTCCAGTGTATTTATACCATTAAACTTGGTACTTTATATCGATGGATTTTTGTTTTCTGCAGTGTATTTATACCATTAAACTTGGTACTTTATATTAATGGGTTTTTGTTTTCTCCAGTGTATTTATACCATTAAACTTGGTACTTTAAATCGATGGATTTTTGTTTTCTTCAGTGTATTTATACCATTAAACTTGGTACTTTAGATCGATGGATTTTTGTTTTCTCCAGTGTATTTATACCATTAAACTTGGTACTTTATATCGATGGATTTTTGTTTTCTCCAGTGTATTTATACCAATAAACTTGGTACTTTATATCGATGGGTTTTTCTTTTCTCCAGTGTATTTATACCATTAAACTTGGTACTTTATATCCATGGATTTTTGTTTTCTCCAGTGTATTTATACCATTAAACTTGGTACTTTATATCGAGGGATTTTTTGTTTTCTCCAGTGTATTTATACCATTAAACTTGGTACTTTATATCGATGGATTTTTGTTTTCTCCAGTGTATTTATACCATTAAACTTGGTACTTTATATCAAGGGATTTTTGTTTTCTCCAGTGTATTTATACCATTAAACTTGGTACTTTATATCGATGGATGTTTGTTTTCTCCAGTGTATTTATACCATTAAACTTGGTACTTTATATCGATGGGTTTTTGTTTTCTCCAGTGTATTTATACCATTAAACTTGGTACTTGATATCGAGGGATTTTTGTTTTCTCCAGTGTATTTATACCATTAAACTTGGTACTTTATATCGATGGATTTTTGTTTTCTGCAGTGTATTTATACCATTAAACTTGGTACTTTATATTGATGGGTTTTTGTTTTCTCCAGTGTATTTATACCATTAAACTTGGTACTTTATATCGATGGATTTTTGTTTTCTTCAGTGTATTTATACCATTAAACTTGGTACTTTAGATCGATGGATTTTTGTTTTCTCCAGTGTATTTATACCATTAAACTTGGTACTTTATATCGATGGATTTTTGTTTTCTCCAGTGTATTTGTACCATTAAACTTGGTACTTTATATCGATGGGTTTTTATTTTCTCCAGTGTATTTATACCATTAAACTTGGTACTTTATATCGATGTGTTTTTGTTTTCTCCAGTGTATTTATACCAATAAACTTGGTACTTTATATCGAGGGATTTTTGTTTTCTCCAGTGTATTTATACCATTAAACTTGGTACTTTATATCGATGGATTTTAGTTTTCTCCAGTGTATTTATACCATTAAACTTGGTACTTTATATCGATGGATTTTTGTTTTCTCAAGTGTATTTATACCATTAAACTTGGTTCTTTTTATCGATGGGTTTTTGTTTTCTCCAGTGTATTTATACCATTAAACTTGGTACTTTATATCAAGGGATTTTTGTTTTCTCCAGTGTATTTAAACCATTAAACTTGGTACTTTATATCGATGGGTTTTTGTTTTCTCCAGTGTATTTATACCATTAAACTTGGTACTTTATATCGATGGATTTTTGTTTTCTCCAGTGTATTTATACCATTAAACTTGGTACTTTATATCGATGGATTTTTGTTTTCTCCAGTGTATTTATACCATTAAACTTGGTACTTTATATCGATGGGTTTTTATTTTCTCCAGTGTATTTATACCATTAAACTTGGTACTTTATATCGATGGGTTTTTGTTTTCTCCAGTGTATTTATACCATTAAACTTGGTACTTTATATCGAGGGATTTTTGTTTTCTCCAGTGTATTTATACCATTAAACTTGGTACTTTATATCGATGGATTTTTGTTTTCTCCAGTGTATTTATACCATTAAACTTGGTACTTTATATCGATGGGTTTTTGTTTTCTCCAGTGTATTTATACCATTAAACTTGGTACTTTTTATCGATGGGTTTTTGTTTTCTCCAGTGTATTTATACCATTAAACTTGGTACTTTATACGATGGGTTTTTGTTTTCTCCAGTGTATTTATACCATTAAACTTGGTACTTTATATCGATGGATTTTTGTTTTCTCCAGTGTATTTATACCATTAAACTTGGTACTTTATATCGATGGGTTTTGTTTTTTCCAGTGTATTTATACCATTAAACTTGGTACTTTATATCGATGGGTTTTTGTTTTCTCCAGTGTATTTATACCATTAAACTTGGTACTTTATATCGATGGATTTTTGTTTTCTATGGATTTAAATTTTATGCGCCCCTTTCCCTCCACCCTACCACAAATATTATACGCTACACTTTTAACATTATCTGATAAAATCAATACAGTTTTCCTGAATAAAGTTTGATGGTTATGTAGATATGGATTTTTATTATTATAACAATTGCTACTTTTTTTTTTCTCTAAAGGAAATCGAAATGACGTAATATTATTTGTATTCCTTGTGGGCAATGTAAACTTTAACCTTTTTGGAGATCTTGCTGATAGACAGAGACCGTTAAAGCGATATTCAGCAGGGTCAATGGAGTGCGTTGTAAGAGTGATTGTGTAGCTATCAATATACCCAGATCTCTTTTATTTCTTTCAAACAATGTCCTTTATCTCGTAGGCTTATAACCTACATGAGTTTTTTTTATAAAGGCCAAAAGAAAAAAAAACAGCCTTAATAGATTATGACCGAATTATATCAGAATGGTCATTGGTCTGTCTTTTGTTAACTACAGAACTACTCAAACTAAATAACATATTTTAAATGTAGTCCTATTATTAAAAATAATCATAATTTCGTAGAATATTTTTTTTATAGATAAAACATAATAAAATGTTTAACCTTATTTTTAAAGGATACTTTATTAAACAGGTTTCGAGACATCTCTTAACCTACTTAGCAAGGTGTGCAATAGATTTGTAGAAATAAAGAGGAGTCTAAAGCCATTTTATATATCACAATAGTAGGAAACTTTAGTGATGTGATTTAATTTCAAATATGACAAATATATCTGTGTAGCGCAAAAGAAAAGAAGACAAAAACTGACAGATAAAATCAAAACAATAATTAAAAGAAACAATAAACCAAAGATTGTCTGAGATGTCCAAACGAAGCCAAAAGCGACGCTTATTACAAATTTTTATCAAATTTTCAACAAAATTGTCAACAAATTCTTTTTTGACTAAAAATGGTTCGTAAAATGCTAAAGCAACACATGTTCTACAGTTTGGCGCAAGTAGAATGTGCCCATGTAGAACATCTCCAGAAAATCCAGAACATGTAAGTAGAACTTCATACCTGCCCTCTGTATCACTTCACCCGTTCAAATATATTAAGTCTTAAGAAGTAGGTACAACTAACATAGTCTATTATTTAGCTTAAGAAGTAGATATAGCTAACATTTAGGCTACTTTTTCATTACATGAGTCATTAGCACAACCATAATGAAATATAAGAAACATCACATACATAATACATATTTCTCTATTAGGTTTATAGAAAAGAAGAAGAAAAACCAAAACAATCTTTACATGGCCAAGTATTTACTCAGCTCTACATAATATACATTTGTCAATACCTTTCAGGGTAATTGCCCATGAGGAAGCATAGTTTTCACTGTATACTGTATGGGAACAACTAGCCGTAGCTCATTTTTCTGTTTTTTTAATCTTCTATTGTTAACCTTATTGACTGTTTTTTTACTCCCCCGGATGTTTCGCTGTTGATAGGAAGCGCTCAATTGATGGACAAGTGGAGAGCACCAGGGTTAGCACTAAAAGAGCAGCACAGCAAGCAGTGTTTACCTCCCTTTGTTTTGTTTTTTTGGTTTGTTTGTTTTGAGCCGAAACAAAATGTCTGCTGCATTGCGCCAGAGGGCAATTGGTGTACTTTTAACAAACATAAGTGCCAGTGTGCCATTCCAATGGTGGTACTTTATTCGTTGCTGTTTTGGTTAAATTTTAGTTGCTTTATTATTATTAATTAACAATTATTTTTGTTGCAAACATATTTTTTTTAATTATATCAATTATTATATTCATAATGTGTGTTGATTTAAGTAATATTTTACTAGAGAGACGGGATTTGTATTGGCCTGCATTTAGCTTTGTATATAGTCTATATGGCATAGGCCTTAGTGCACCATGTTATGTCAATAGAATTTTATTTTGTAGTGCACACCTTTTTAAGAATATCTAGAAAACCATGTGTTTTGCCAATTAATGTTCTATGCGAATGTGCTAATTTATTTTTGCATTTATTAAAGCATAGCTTGCATTTCAAGGTTAGGGTTTGTAAGATACCTTTTCCGAAATATATATATATATATATATAATATAATACATATAATGTACTTGACTAAACCTTCACGCCTCTATGATAAAACTATAATAGTAAGTGTATTACGCAGTATTTTTCCCTTACAAATTATAATCATTCGCAAAACAATGAAGCTTGTTTTCGTTTTATCCTATGCAAACTTAGAAGATGCACTCTCTAAATCTCCGAAAAGGGGAGTCGATGCTCAATTAGTCTTCCCAAATATATTTAGTCAAATGTGATTTGTTGGGCCCACAGAAAGTCAACATCATCATAAAAAAGACCATAACAAATGGTTAGCTTATATTCGTTGTCATCAATCTTATAACAGCGAATGTGCCAGGTTTTATTTAATTATATTTACACAGGCTGATTCGTCGGTGTATTAGGGAAACCCTAATTAATATAAGACGAACCTATTTTCAGGACGGGGGGGGGGGGGAGGGGGGTGATAAGCACATCGATGCAAAACACATACGTCTATAAAATAATAAACGAAAGAATTAATGTAACACAAACTCAATAGTCAATAAGCAATATTTAATCAGATGTTTAGAGCATGTCTAAATAATTCTAGTGAAAGTTGAACTAATTCAGAAAACGAGAAATCACTTCACTTGTTATGGAAACGCATGCATTAAATAGAAAATATTGTATATAAAACATAGGCAAAACCGATTGAATCGTAGGTTGATATAAACTATAAACCAACAATATTAGACAACCCATTCGTTAAAAGATTATGTAAAAGGTAGAATAACATTTTTAGCCATTTTATGCATATGCTAGTCTTTAATAGACACACAGAAGAGATATGGTTGGTGATGAGATTGGAAGATAACATGATGATACATAATATAATCTATTTTCAAGTATATTATAAGCTATTTTATTGTGCTTATATGGAAAACACCATTATACAGAAGATAACTACCGATGCGGGATATGGGATATTAATTATTAACAATTATATAATATTATATAATATATAGACTATTCTTTTTTAGATATATACTTCTACCTTAGATAATACTTTCTATTGTAAATTTACTATAATTCTAATTATCTCAGAAATCTTTATTTAAATATAAATCCATGATAATAGATAAACCCTTCTAAAGTAAATTAGCAAAAACATACTATTGAAACAGTTAGATTAATAGTTTTATGGTGATAATCGATTATAATGTATTAAAAAGTAGACACATCAAAAATAAAAAATAAACTAATTATAATCAAGAAACACGGCAAACCAGGAAAAAAAATTCACTAGGACTTTATAATTCAACGGAATTCCTTGATTAGCTTGGATAGGAATCAATACGGCTAGCCAAGGTCGACATAAGTACCTCAAACTGCCGAACTTAATCAGAAATCTTATTCAAACAAAAAAAATACTAAACTACAAGAGTTGTGCGAATATATAAATCGCACCTCTTTTTCAAAAGCTTTTTTTTTTTGCTTTATCAGTGTAGTGATATCATGGAATCGAACCCATCCCTCCAACCCGCTCATGTTAGGCTGACAAATGACATGGGACATTATAAACAAGATCAGGTCGCAGCAATAGCTATTACATTTCCCCTTTGATGCCAGGTATTGATTTAGGGGAACACGAGTGGGGGGGGGGGGGCGATTGTTGGCGTTCTGTTTACTGAACTCCAGAACAATGAAACACACACACACAGACACATCCAACAAAAATATACGATGTCATTTATAATAGTAAAAAAAATTCATACGTGAGCGGATATTGTGAAATCTCGGATTAGGTACATAGTTTGCTAATGTAAATTGAAAGGTATGGGAGGCATGGAACTGTCCTTAATATGATCAAATACTTACAATTTTACATTTTACGAAATAGATCAAGATATATATATCGGCAGATGATTGGGCCAATATTGAGCCAATATAGTGTGCTGTTAAGAAAGTGGTGACAAAGCATGCGGAGACGGGTTTTAGACTCTCAGGGATAGTCCTAACTTTTTGTTAAATAAAAAGATATACTTTTTTTACCCCCATTACAATATTCAATATTTCAATTACAATCTTAAATGTTTTTTAATAAAAAAAAATAATTATTATATTTTTAAAATTATTACCGGCGTTTAGTTTTCTGTTCATTGTAGTTTATATAATTATCTTTTTTTTTGTAGCTATAGAAGTAGCCTATAATATATATTTTTCGCCCAGGGAATGCCAGGAAATTTAGCTTGTATGTAATTTTTTTAAGAAACCTATATGTTAAAAATAACTATATGGACACGTAACCAGTGTCAAAAGCTGCCGAATGACCCCAGTAAGGTAGTATTATATGCAGCAAATCGAGTCAGCCTGTGTAAAAAGCTATATAATATTATTATGCAGCAAACCGAGTCAGCCTGTGTAAAAAAATGTATTCGAGGTTACGGAATAAATTATAAGCTTGTTGTTGGTTTAGAACACAGTTTTAGTTGGCACGCAATATGTCACTTAACTTAAAACTACGCAAAATTAAAATGCAACAGACAATTACATTAATATTTATATGCAATAAATGGCATTATCATGGTTTAAGTGACATATTTCCAACTATATATACTTAATATCTATCTATCTATATATATATATATATATATACTATATATAAACTATATATGGAGGCAAGATGGCAGCGCGTTCAACTGACAATCCGAAGGTACTGGTTCGAATGTTGGTGAAGGCTATGATATGTTTACTAGACTGGAGGGTGTCCCTGAGTCTACTTAGCTCTGATGGGTACCTGACATTTGTTTGGGTAAAGCCTGGACATTGTGCTGGTCACACATTGCTTCGCTTAACGTGGCCACACAAACTGGTGAAAGCTTCTTTACCGGCCCAATGATCGATTTGGTCCGTATGGTATTTATTTTAATTGCTACTTAATGTGATCTATGGGGAATAACTCATTAAATATCAACGTTTAATGTTGTTGACAAAATAAGATCCCCTTTTTATGATAAGAAAAATTAGATAAATAAATTATTGTTATTTAATGAATAATTGGTAAGTAATTGTTAAGATTAAGGAACAATAGCAATAATAACTAATGGTAATTATTAATAAAGTAACAGTATAATCTTGAATCAGGACAATGCAATTATATTCAAGGCGTTTTTCGAACAGTGAGTGGCAGACGTTAAAAGTGTGTTAATTTGACCGTCGACCGAAAGTACTGATCTATGCACATAATCGATATAAACTCCATAATGTTTCGGTGTTTGTGCAAATATATAGTGCACATTTTGTATATGGGATGGTGAGAAATAGTGCACTGTAGTAGTGCAATAGAAAATTTATTTTTTTTTTGTATTTTTGCTAAAACTACTAAAAAATGAAACTTAAATATTAGATCGATTAAATATGTGCTTTTTATAATTTCAAAGTTTTTAGGTCGATTAAATATCTAATTTTCATGAAAAAAAAATAGTATGAGATCAAAATTTAAAATTATCAGTGGCGTTGTTTAGATTGGAATGTGCAGGTGGCAAACAGTGCAATTTGGTGAGGGGGGGGGGGGAAGGGAAGTAATTAGTATAAAGTGTGTCAAAGACAAAGAGGAGGTTGTCTGTAATAACAATAGTCAGGCCTACCTGTTTTTGTCATCATTTGTTGTGGTTGTTTCGGTTCAATTTTAGTTGTTTTTTTATTATAATGGAAAAAATATTGTTTCTTATTCTTTTGTAAACATATTTTAGTTGTTATTTTATCAACGATATTAATGATGTGTGCCTCTGTAAGTAATACTTTCCTAAAGAGAGATCGGATTTGAATGGGCACGTATTTAGCTTTGTATATATAGTCTATATTATGACATGGGCCTAACTTAGTGCATCACGTTATGTCGAATTATTTTTTTTGGTGTAGAGCGTTTCCGAATATCTAGAAAACACTGTTTTTAGCCAATTTATTTTCAGTCTGTTTTCCACCATCCAGGTGCAGATAGTTGCAAAATCAAGGTTGAGGTTAGCTGCTAAACGAGGGATGGCCACTGGTTTCTGGTAACTTCGTCTTGGTAAGCTTGGTTCAGATGTCGCAGGTTATAAAAAAGATATTGTGAGTTATCTGTATCGTTTCCGATTAAAAGTACAGATACTACCTTTGGATCTTAGCTCCTCAACGTCTCTGAAGGAATCCTTGTAAAGACCTATATTTTATCTTATCTTATACATTACTAAACGCTCCTTCCATAAAGAAGATTTTTTCGTCCTACACTTAGCCGTGGTCCGAGTCTAGTCTTGCATCTTTATTAATGTTTTAAATGATGTTAAGTAACTGGTTTTCCTGGTTTGTTCAGCCAACCCATTCCATGCCCGAATGCCACTCGAGAAGAAAGAGTACTTATAAGCATGTGTTTTCGATAAATTTTTTCTTGTATATAGGCCTCACAAAAGTGTACCATGAGAACCCTAGTAATTTTTGCTCGTCTTTATTGTGCAGCACTGTGTATTTTATATTGATAACAATAAGAACGTACATAATTTTCGTAAGAATAGTAAGCTTATTATTTGACATGTATTTCACGTTACTCTCTTGAAAAACATTATTTTTCTTAAAATGATCTCCCCGGCGGGGAATTGAACCCCGGTCTCCCGTGACAGGCGGGGATACTTACCACCATCTACCGAAGAGATGACATTGCAGGCTTTCTAGAGTGTGATTATTTCATTGTAGCTTTGGTAATGATTCTGTTATCTCACAATGGTCAAATGTGCACTTCCCTAAAATTGTTCAAAGAAAATTTAATCTAAATTATAGTTTTAAATTCCTTTAAATTCTTCATTTTGTTAAAAAATAACTTTTCTCCTTATTGTTGAATCTGCACGAAGAACGTATTTAAACAATGTCATGACTAATAACTAATACAAAAAGAAAGTAGATGACGATTATACTTATAGCCCTTTAATATTTTTAATTCCACAATTCTGTAACTTCCTACAAGACAATGAAGAACATTGAAAAAAAAGTGTAAAAAATGATGAGTCTTTTTTCTTCCTATGTATTATTTGTTTCTCATTTTTGGGCCTATTTGTAAATTTTCGAGGATCTATAGAACGGAGATTATTAAAATTGTTTTAGAAATAACCAATTCAATATTATATATATTTTGCTCTTTTTTTTATATAAATGCTTTGCTCAGGAGCGTAACTGCATTTTCCACAGTATGCCATTTCCGTTCCTGCCGTTAGCTTTATTTAAAACATACTTAAACTTCCTATTTGGTGGTCTTTCACGTGCGTTTTAAAACCGCTCCGCGTTCCAAGTCTGGCATGCATTCGTAGTTTTCCAATCCTTGGACTAGAGTGTAGTCCGACCAAAACGTTCAATAAAAACAGTGGATATTTTATGTTAACAATTTTACAGTTGTCAATTTTACCGTTTTAAAAGACTTGCCGAGATTAAAGTTGACGAATCTACCTTTGAGAAAAACATTTTCCTAAATTACCGTTTCCCAATTTATCGTTACCGAATTTACAGTGATTATTCTGCCCCATGTAGTGTGTAGTTTACCATTGATCCGTGTATAGTGTAGAGTGTAGAGTTAGAGAGAGAATGAGACTGCCACTCCATACTTCTTGTGTTTCTTAAATTTATTTTTTATTTGTACTTGTGTTTTCCGTTGGTGTGTGTGTGTGAAATTGATGTCATTATGTGTTAATTACTTAGTGAAAGTTAGGCGTGTCACTAAAGGAGAATTCAAAATTCACCAAGGGTAAAATCAATTAATTAAAGATAAACATTAGACCGTAGACTGCGAGACGTAGCAAATAGTATAAGTGAATAATGAGTGGCATTAGGACATGGAATGGATTACCTGAGCAAACCAGGAAAACCAGTAACTTAACATCATTTTAAAAATTAATTAAATTGCAAGACTAGTCTCGGACCACGGATGGGCGTAGGACGCAATAATCTTTATTATAGAAGGAGCGTCTGTAACATAAAATGATAAAAGTAGGCTAATCCTTTGTCTACTCAAGTCTTGTAAACACACGTTGTGTCGTACACAATGTTTAGTATGGATATTTCTTTGCTCATAACATTTTTATCTAGTTTTATTTATTATTATGCCTAAACCAGCGAATGGTGTTTGGCTGAGACAATACATACATTATATAATCAAATAATTAAACATTGCCATTTTGCCAAAATGAAAATGCAAGTGTTTAAACAATCAATTATAGCTCTAGTTTTGCTTATGAATTTATGCATATTACACTTTCTATGACCTTCATATCTAAAGTAGCACTGTATCATTTTCTAAACCTTTCACAATCTCTTCCTATCTCAGTATCTCTGTTAATGTCTGGTGGTTCCTACTTGACGAAGTGTTTAAGCCGCCGATACGTTCGCATTTACAGTACACCGGCGGGCAAATGCATAGCAGACAGCCCCTGCTGAGCGTCCGAGGTTCATTGCACCGCCGAGAGGCCCCAAGCATCGGTGGTGAGTCAGGGGAGGGAGCAATGAGCGCAAAAGTCCGTCTTAAAACCCACCCTGGTGACTGGGTGCTCATACATATAGAATAGGATTTGGTCTACCAGGCCACGTTGCCGGTATATGGGCGAATCACCACGATAATGATCCGAGGGGAATTCCGCAGTTTGTGCATGGGCTGAGGAGACCGTACCTTATTAGCCTCTGCACGCCATTGTAAGAAGATCGTAAATATGTATTTATATACCTTAAGAACCAGGACAGGGGTGCCCCCCCCCCCCCACTGATTCACTGATTCATTGTAAGAAGATCGTAAATATGTATTTATATACCTTAAGAACCAGGACAGGGGTGCCCCCCCCCCCACTGATTCACTGATTCATTGTAAGAAGATCGTAAATATGTATTTATATACCTTAAGAACCAAAACAGGGGTGCCCCCCCCCCCACTGATTCACTGATTCATTGTAAGAAGATCGTAAATATGTATTTATATACCTTAAGAACCAAAACAGGGGTGCCCCCCCCCCCCCCCCCCCACTGATTCACTGATTCATTGTAAGAAGATCGTAAATATGTATTTATATACCTTAAGAACCAGGACAGGGGTGGCCCCCCCCCCCCACTGATTCACCATTAAACATCGTCACGCCGTCGACTGAAGAGTCGGAATTCTCGTTCGGTTTTTATTGAGGTATTTTAAATTTGGTGGTTTTCACTCTCTTTCTCCGCAACTACTTTCTCTATCTCTCCAGTCATCAAACTCTTTCTTACAATCTTTCTCAGTCTCTGTATATCTTTCATTTTCCTTTTTTCTATCTCTCCCTAATGTGTGTCTCTTTCTTTATCCTTCTCTCTATCTCCCATCATTTTTTTTTTACATTAACTTTTTTTTCTCCCAACGTTCTAACTGTTACATTTTCGTGTTTTTATACCATACCACTTCATTTAGTACAGAACGTGTAGGCCCTTTTTCAGACCTGCCCTATGTAATCTCTATCTGGTCAAACGTAATGACAAGGAAACGTCTAAATGACAAACTCTATTAACTCTTTAGTGAACTGGAGCAACTCACAGCCACTGCGCAATTTTTCACAAGTATACGACTTGATGTCTAAATACTCCAACATAATATAAAGTACGAGGAAGAAGCCGAATTATTCCCTATTATTTCCTACAAAATGTTTAATATTCCTCTCTTTCTATAAGTGATCTTTAAAATCTGTATTTTAAATTCAGCAAAATTTCTAATTTTGTTTATTTATGTTCGATGGCTTTCATTTAAAGTACTCATGCACTATCTATTAGTGCAAAGTATAGACTGAGTTTTTTCTTTAAAATGTCACACATGCATCACTTTAATCTTTAATAAGTGACCGTCTGTAGAAGTATCGTCTAAAACGTGGAAGCTGTGGCAGATTCAAGTAGAAAGTATGAAATTGTAAATACACGTTTAAACAAATAGTAAATGTTATAACGTTTTATTAAAATTAGAAGTTTATAGAAATACACACACAAGTATAATTCATTACATTTCATTAAATTAAATAATCATATCAAAATTTAGATATTTAAACGCACTCATTTTTGTTTAACGTAAACAAAATTGTACGAGTACGATTTTGATTACACTGTTTTATACAAATAGTTTAATAGTTATTTTGAAACAAACAAACAAAAAACACACATTAAAAACATCTTGTATTGAAACAGTTGCAAACTTCTAAAAGTTTGATACACATTCTACTACATTAAACTAAGTAATTTCTGATAAAAAGAAACAACTATTTTTCCTATATGCTTTACATAACCAAGAAAATAGACATATAAACGCACGATTAAAGACTAATTAAATTGAGTAAAAAATTGAGACACATAAACATAAATAAAAAAAGAAAACTAAAATATACACCAGTCAAAAATATGTATTATGTTTTAACAAAGACTGTAATAAGAAAGACCTCTTGCTTTAAAATTTCTTGCTTTTTTATAACTTGAAACGTTTAGTTTGGGAATTTCCGATCGCGCCAAGTCCTCAAGATTTCCGGTTTAGTAATACGCTTTGATTTTGTACATGGAAAATTAACTTTAAAATCGAAAGTTGTATACAATGGAAACTTTAATGTAATCGTAGGAGCGTAGAAGTAATTCAAGACAGCCTTATTAGTTGTGCACGAAAAAAAAACACGCTCTTTTTATAGTCTTTGGTTCTGAACGTACCAATAAGTTGTTGATAACAAAAGTCAAAGGAATAGGGGTGGGGGTGATGGGTGAGCAAACAAATGGCATTTTTACCTGATGCACAATTCCATGCAAAACAATTCAGAAAAAGTTATGTAGTATAGTGCCAAAGAGAACGCCTAGTTTGGCAGCGCAGTTGTCAGCTATTTTAGGTGCACTAATTTAACTAATTCCGATAACTCTGTGCACTGCATTGATATTTATGTCGTCTTCATGTTATGAACAGGCATTGCCAATTTCCATTAGTTGATTTACAGGAAATGTATAGTAAATCTAAGGTATTGTTCAATTTTAAGTAGGCCCTTATATTCCTTTTTACATCCATTTGTCCCCTTTCCTTACTCTTAGTTTTATTTCATTATTAATTCATTATTAATTTGTTTCATTCAGTAGGCCTATAATCATTGAACATGTTTTGCTAAGGCTATTCATTCTCAGATGGCTAAGTCATGTTACTGTTTACAGTATTTACTATCGAGTATTTATTTCCTTTTTAAACCATATTATAGTTATGACTATTATTTTCATATTGTTTTTCTGTTGATCTAGTTACTAGTTAAGTCATTGTGTTATGTTATGCTACGTTTATTTATTTATTTATAATTTTGTTTTATTAAAATTTATATCTGTTTAGCTACATTTGTTATATTCCTTTTGATTTTGATAACAGGTGTTCATGCCAGTGGCAAGCCAACACTGGGTACCTGTCTCTGGTACTATTAAATAAAAACATCTAAACTGAAAACTAGTCTTTGTCAGTGGCTTATTATAAGACCATATTACACACACCACCACAGTTATATTGAATTATTAATATTTTAAAAACTGGTTTTATTAAACATTCATTGATTACATTTCTCAAAGTTGTAAAATCTAAGTTGTGTGACCTCACAGTGATTTGTGTGCTGTGCTTCCGCAGTTACGTCTCTTGTGGTCCACTGTTACCTTTTTCTTATGGTCTCACTCTGCCCATGTATTGAAGGCCTACATCTACCCGAGTCTTTTAAATGACATACGGTTTCAGTGTCTGGGTCTGTTAGTTACCTGTGTAACTTGCAACTCTGTACCCGTGTCTTGTGGCCCAACTGCTATACGAGTATTGCCCTTCCCCCCCCCCTCTACATGCACCATATGAACCACTTTTAAATGCATCTAAACATACAACCTCCGAACACACACACACACACTTCTGCATGTGAAATGCTTCCCTGCCTGCTACCTGTTCCTTGTATTACCACTGCTTGACCTGTATATACAGGTGAGGCAGCACAGACCAAGTATGACCAGAATGACCACAGCATACACTGCAACAATGACGGCAACACTGAAGAAATACAAGGACCTCTCACACCATTGGCTTGGCCTGGAAATACAACGACAGGACAGACACAAAATATTTAGTTAATATTTCATTTTGAAATATATGAATAATATACACATTTTAAAAAAGGCAATGTTATATCAGGTTAACTATGGAACGCATTATTAAAGAATATATAAAATTGTTTGTGAAGGCACTTAGAAATCGTTGAAAATTATACCTACGTATTGCATATTTGAAGCATTTCATTTATTTATATGTATAGATCAGAATCACTTAATTAAGAAAAGTTTCCATTTCAAATCATGTTGGCCTATGGGACAAGTAAAGCAGTAGGACTGTGTGGCCAACACAATGCCCAGCAGCCTATACTTTAACTCGACTATTGTCAAGTACCAATTAGAGCCGGGTGGAATCAGGGACACCCATAAGACCCGGGGCTAAAACGAAGGGCTTTCGGTGCGGCATTCCGAGCGCGCTCCAATACGATTATAGATTTCTATACTCTTTAAAAATCAGTAGCGGCATATATAATTTATGTGTAAATATTTGTATTAGCGATAAAGACCTATTGTCGTGTTAATAATGAGTTGTATACTTTTAGATATATTCGTTAAGTCTATTTCTTATTTCTTAAAAGAAAAAGTAAAAGCTGCGATTAACTCTAGAGACGTTATGTTAAATACCGTCAATATATTTCAAGTACACTTCTTCCTATTGTTCTGATAATTGTTTTTATTTTCTGCCCCGCCCCCCTTCCAATCCCTACAGCGGGAAGACATATCGTAAAATAAAATTACATCAAATAACAACCTTCAGTGCAATATTAGAACGATTAAGATAATATGAAATATTATCTTAGTGGCACTAGAAATAATATACGTAACGGTTCAGTATACATTTATCTCTATATGTTTATTCTCATGTATATCCTTAAATCCGAGAAGAAAATGTTGTGATGCATAAATATTAGGTTAGAATAAATTAACTACCTAGTTTATTTTCGTTGTGATTATCTTCCTTTGTAAGTGATGGTCACACAGTCTACTTAATAATGCTTTATATATAATATAGATATTATTTACTTTTAGTATTGAGCTTGGTATGGAGTTCTAAGTGATGTAACGTTTGTGGGTTTCTTTGACTGGATTTAGGCAGACAATTATATTTCCGAACACCACTTGAATAGAGTAAATGCCTTTAATTGAGTGGTCTTGCTTACGGAATAAGTTGGACGATTTAAATTAAGATTGTTTATTAAAAACTATTAAAATACAATAATATTAAAGCAAAGCGTTTTCTAATTGTTGGTGTTTATACATTTCTCACTTTAAAAAATATGAAATAACAATTTTTTTAGTACTCGGTAAATAAAGAATATTCGCAGTGATTGACCTCAATAACCTGCTATACATACCTGTGAAGAAGTGCCTTAAAGCGAGGCCTCCAAATACTTAAAACCCAGACGGTACCTAGTATGTGCCAGGCCAGGAGGAAGATGGTCAGGAGGATATCCATGGCGCGGTAGGTTTTGGTAGTCACACCTTGTCTGCTGCTGACAGAGTCGTAAAGGTTGTCAATACTCCCCTGATGACGTTGCTGAACCAACAAACAAACCAAAAACCATCATGTACTTGTTAAGTGAAATGTTATAGCGTAACGTGTGCTGTTATAGTGTTGTTTCATTCGAATATACACGTTTAAAATATTTTCTTAAAATATTAGAATAACGTTTAATTATAATGTGCATACATTTATACTCCCTCTGTCACGCTCACCCCCGCCATAGAAGAAAGACGAAGTGGTCATCAAAAATACAAGAACTCTCCCAATCAACAGACACTGCAGGCATATAGATCAGCCAGGAGCAGGGTTCAGAGGCTAGCAAGGCAGTGCGCAAATGACTACTGGCTTCAACTATGCCAGAGCATTCAACTATCGGCTGAAACTGGAAACATCAGAGGCATGTACGATGGCATAAAAAAGGCCATGGGTCCTACAAAGAAGGTCACAGCCCCACTGAAGTCTTCAACAGGCGTGATAATTCATGATAAGAGCGAACAGATGGACAGATGGGTAGAACACTACTCAGAGTGTACTCCAGGCAAAACCACATCACACAAGAGGCCATCGATGCTGTCCAAAGTCTCCCCCTCATGGCAGAACTGGACGACATACCTAGCCTGGCAGAACTAAAAGAAGCTATCGAGCGATTACCAATAGCAAAGGCTCCAGGTCAAGATGGTATCCCACCAGAGGTTATCAAGTGTGGCGGCAGCGTATTAGTGGAGCACCTGCATGGCCTCCTCTGCCAGTGCTGGGAAGAAGGAGCAGTACCCGAGGACATGAGAAATGCCAACATAATTACCCTGTATAAAAATAAGGGAGATAGAAGTGACTGTATTAATTACAGGGGCATTTCCCTCCTCAGCATTGTGGGAAAGGTCTTTGCACGGGTTGTTCTAAAGAAACTGCAAAGGCTTGCTGAGAGAGTGTACCCCGATTCACAGTGCGGGTTCCGAGCAGAAAGATCCACAATCGATATAATCTTCTCACTAAGACAACTCCAAGAAAAGTGTCGCGAGCAACACATGCCCCTCTATCTGGCTTTCATTGATCTGACATAGGCCTTCGACCTGGTCAGCAGAGATGGACTCTTTACAGTCCTGGCAAAAGTTGGCTGCCCACCGAAACTACTGAAGATAATACAGTCATTCCATGACGGAATGAAAGGCACAGTGCAGTGTGACGGGTCAACTTCAGCCGCATTTGACATCCTCAGCGGTGTCAAGCAGGGCTGTGTCCTTGCCCCAACACTCTTTGGCATCTTTTTTGCCAGCCTGTTGAGACATGCCTTTGGAACTTCTACCGAGGGGGTCTATCTACACACCCGTTCTGATGGTAAACTATTCAACTTGGCCAGACTTAAGTCTAAGAGGAAGATACGGGAGACCGTCATTAGGGACATGCTTTTCGCAGATGACGCTGCCTCTAGCCACACACACAGAGGCAGAACTACAAAACCTAATGGACCGTTTCGCCAAGGCCGCTAGCGACTTCGGTCTCACTATCAGCTTAAAAAAGACAAATGTGATGTCCCAGGAAGCTGCTACTCCCAAAATCAACATCAATGGCTGCGAACTTGAGGCTGTGGAGCATTACACATACCTTGGCTCCACTATCAGCAACAACCTTTCTCTAGATGCAGAGCTTAACACAAGGATCGGCAAGGCCTCCACAACACTGGCCAGACTATCGCACAGAGTTTTGAACAACAAAAAGCTGACCATAAGAACCAAGATTGCAGTGTACCGTACATGTGTGTTAAGCACTCTACTCTACGCCAGCGAAGCCTGGACGCTATATTCTAAACAAGAGAAGAGATTGAGTGCTTTTCACATGCGCTGCCTCCGACGCATACTCGGAATATCCTGGCAGGACCATGTCACGAACAACGAGGTACTGCTGCAGGCTGGGATGCCAAGCATGCCAACGCCGGCTCAGATGGCTAGGACATGTATGTCGGATGGAGGATGGCCGAATACCCAAAGACATCCTTTACTCGGAACTGGCCAGAGGAAAAAGGACTGCGGGCCGGCCCCACCTCCGATATAAGGATGTCTGCAAGGGAGACATGAAAGCCCTTGCCATTGACACAAACAGCTGGGAGGAACTAGCCAAGGACAGGTCCAGCTGGAGAAACCTGCAACGGCTCGCTGATGAGAAGCGCACCAAAAAGGAAGGAAAGAAGAGACCAACCCATGACCAGTTCTGCCTTCCTGTGCCGGACGTGCAATAGGGACTGTCACTCGCACGTGGGCTTGTACAGCCATAGCAGAAGCTGCAAGGCCAGGAGCGCACATTCCCCAAGGGCACAATAAACTCCGTCGTCTCTCGAGACAAACGGAAGCCAACACACAACACACATTTATACATCAATAACAATTCATTTAGTGGCGTAGCCCACAATAGGAGAGGTGTGTGCTAGTAGTGTAATATAGAAGGTTATATATAGGAATAGTGCTATGTAAGGTGAATAATTTAAGGTAGAGATGCAAAAAGTGCAAGGTACGTGGGGGCAAACAAGGCTAGGTATTGTTCAAAAGGTTAAAGGGGCAGGGGATGCAGTGAAGGGCGAGAAGCAAATGACATTTTTTACCCTGATGCACAATTCAATACTAGAAAAAAATTGTAGCTTTATATTTAATTATTAATAGTGTACACTGATTTGATTAAACATTTATTGATTACATTTCTCAATGTTTTAAAATCTAACCTTTAAATCCCAAAATTCGTATCCTGCATCGTTTTTCGGAAATAAAGTATAAAAAAACTCCTACAACAAAAACAAGCGGGGCGGCAAAGCCACTAGCCTTAGTGACCAAAAATGGCACAGGAACGTTAATTTAATTAATTTGACTTTACTAATATATATGTATAAGAAATTTATTTTGAGAAATGTTTTGGAATTCTTAAGGCGGATACTCTTTCAAGAAAAAAATTGCCATATAATGAGACAAATATTAAATGTCGTTATTACATAAAAGATGAAGCTGATCTTTAGAAAAAATCGTCAAAATAATCAAATTTATTGTCTGGTTTATGAGATTGACAACAACAACAACAACAACACAAAATTAAAAAAAAAAAAAAAAAAAAAAAAATTAAAAAAACATAACAATTTTACAGGAGCCATCTGTAAAACTAATCACTTTGTAAAGTAAAAGAAATGTTTTTCTTGAAGTTAATTCAATTTTATTGTGTAAAGTTTAACAACCTAAAAGAAGCTTTACCTGAATAGATCTCCAAAGTGTTATTGCAATCTTTAAAAGCCAGAAACATCCTCCGACTAAATGAAAAATTGGAATTTTAGGCTCCAGTGGACATTCATCTAAGAACTTCACTCCTAAAAGTACAATAAGATAAACGTTTTAATTTGTTATCGTAAATAGTGTTGTGGCGTGCTGGTCTAAGATGCTGTCACCGAGCCTGCAATTAGCCTAGGCTATCAGTGCAGACTTAGTGGATAACTCAGCAGGTACACAGGGTGATGGGGAGGGGTGATTTAGGCAGGTTTTCTAGGTGGTATGTGGTCCCGAAGTGCTGATGATTCATATGTGATTCTAAGACAAATTTATATCCAGGTTTCGTTTTGGCTCGTTAATACGTAGGTTGAGTTAAACTGTTAACTAATTGACACTGTCACTGGACGTCACACAAACAGGTATTCTATCAATCGATAAGCAAGGCGTATTGTAACAACGAATATTTTATTCACGTGAAAGTCCGTATTCAATCATTAATGACGTGAGCACATAATTCATACAATCAAAATACAAGTGATAAAGAGTGTACATTTAATCATAGGCTTAAACTATATGTAGGCCTAGTAGATAGTCCTAACAAGGACTCTACAATAGACTGTAGCACCGCGTGGTGCTGTTGGAGCTCGGGGCATCCAACCCTCGAGACTCCTTAAGCCAGACTGACCTAATATACTAACTTACATTACATGTTAAACAACAAGTTAGGTTGCAACTCCCCACGTGATTGTAATGAGGGGGAGGGGCAAGGGTAAGATTGACCCGTAGATAGCGTATCCGATTGGTCAACATGTCTCTTCAATTCAACATTTGATTGATTGGCATGTGAAAATAAGTACCAAACGGTAGTGGGGAGGGGGTGCGGGGGGGGGGGGGGAGAAGACGCGGCGGTAGGGAAACTTCAAAGGCCCTGTGTTGTTGGTGAGAGTTTTCTCTCTTGTCCGTCGGGGTCCTGCATCAAAGATTCCAAGTTCCCTATTCTCTGACCAGGGGAAAAACCGTCATTGAGATGTGAATTTCCTGTGATCTGGTCGAAGAGACTGTGGGGGGGGGGCTTAGCTTGGTTGCGTCAGGTATGACCCTGGCCTTGTTCCAAGGGCATGGGGCGGGGAGGGGGGGGGAGGAACACACACACGTGCTACAACATTTATAATATACATGAATGGGAACTAATATCAATGACTAATCGTATAACAATAAGTAATATTCTGATAAGCATGCAGAACGTATACATATATGTAAATAAAATTCAATGCAAGCTAAATACTTTTATCTTAAATATTATGGAGATAGAAAGGAAAGACACATTCTTACTCCAATCAGACATTCAATAGTGGCACATAGTGTCAGTGGTTTGTACGTACATATGAGATGATTATAGTATCTTATAAGAGCGGATTACATCTAAGACCTTTCTTAGTCGAGTGTGACGTTAATCTTCTCCCCAAAACGCCACACCTGCCCCGCCATGTTTTAAGGCTTTCATATAATGAAAGATTTGACCCATTAGAGGTACAATGTACTACACTTACTATTTACACTATGAGAGTTCTGGACCATCGACGCGAAGCGGGTGGTTATCGCTACGGGGAAGAGGGGGGGGGGGTCGAGACAAGGCGGTAAGTGGTGACGGGCGAATGTTTACGTTTTCCTCTTGAGGGCGGAGGAGAAAAGCATGCTTTAGCGTTTCTTACAGTACTTTAAATCTATTCCGGCATTATGCTTAGTCTAGGTTCGTCCCATTTATTTGCGAGCTATTGGCACGGTTTTTTCATTTTATCGTTTGTCTGTGACTGTCTTAGGTCCTTACTTTTTCATATATTGATAGGCACTAGCTAGGAAATCTATTTATTTCATGCTTTCTATGTGCTATAAATGCGGGATTCACTTTATTATAATAATTATAAGCATAATAATAATAATAATTCGACCTCGGCAGTAGGGTCCACGAAATTGGAGGAAGTCCGAGACGGGATGCCAAAACTGGGTGATAGGGATCGAATTGTTGATCGAACTATCAGGTCCACCAGTTCACTCCCTGCCTCGCGCTAAAGCGGACAGGTTGAGGGGATCTGGCTCACGCGTAAATATCAGGGGATCTATGACGGAGTCATAAAGGGTGGGGCAACGGAGTCCTTTGCTTAACGTATATGTACATGCATTACTGGTCTAGTGAACCTTCTTCAGGGGGCGGCGGCGGGCGTTGTGTGAGCGCGTGCAGCTGACCCCAACACAAGCCTAAACACTAGCGTTTCTGATCACGTGGATTCTGATTTCTCACGCGCGAGTGACTTCTAGTGGGGGGGGGGGGGGGCGGCGGAGTAAGGCGGAAGGTCCAGTTTTCCTCTGGCGTGATAGGCCAGGAAATAATACCAATGTTGTCGTTCGTTTGCAATTATTGGGCCCTAGAGCTAAAACACGGACATAGCTTCACTTTAATTGTTACACTATTCGCTTCTCTTCTTTTCTCAAGCAACACATTTCTCCTTGTTTAACAGTTCAATACAGTTTATCGGCTGGGAGAGAAAAGGGGGGGGGGCGTGTTACGGCCCTTACACGCGTCATGTCTCGCTGACCAGATGCCCAGGGCAGATTTAGTTTTACCTGGCGTCGAGGGGGGGGGGGGGCTGGCAGTGGGGCGTCAATTACTTTGGCTACTGTAAAGATTAAATCGTTTTCCTTTCTCTATTCCCGTTTTATAAATTTGTAAAATCGGTAAAGAAGTAATTATTTAATTCGCTACCAATAATATCTCTGTACGTACATTTGACCAACTCACATATATGCCACTCACCGTTTTATTTATACACATTTATTTTCTTTCACGCTAGACCGCGGGGTCTTGAATCTTGACGTCAGAGTGGTCTGGCACATCAGATGACATCGGATGACATCAGTTGTGTAGCGCTTTTAGAACAGTCAATTGGCCCGTAGGCAGTCTTTAAATCTAACACATTTATTATCCACGCGTTGTGTAAGGAACACAGTTCATCAAAAGTTGATATGTACACATGGTAATCCGATAACAGTTCGTATACTCCAATCTAAAGGCAATAAGGTCAGCTTTCAGGAAACGTACTGCACATGACAGTTTAATCCAGTGCGAACGTGGCTGTAAGTATCCAAGAATTATAGCTAAATGGGCGAACATATGCAATGTTGAAGATTGCAGGCTGGATTGCGGCCCGGTGGGCGCGAATATTTTCAGTGTTTCTCTGGGCGGGTACTGGTTCACAGTATTTGGCGGACATAGTTATGCGATCTGGCAATAATTTCGTTACGCATGAGCTAATCCAAAGCAGAAATGGCGATATGCCTATTGACCATCGGCATTCGGCAAGCATATACAGTGTACACAGTTGTACGGGAGCTAATCCGAGCAGGAAAACGACGTTGTAATTAGTGGCACTTCGGCCGACACATAACATTTGACAGCAGCTAATCCAAACAGAAACAAAGTTATTGGTGGCGCTTCTGGCCGACGCATAACATTTGACAGCAGATAATCCAAACAGAAACAAAGTTATTGGTGGCGCTTCTGGCCGACACATAAACGTAATACAGCAAATAATCCGAACAGGCAAGGCGATATATTTCAAGCGTATAGCGTTGGCAGAACCAATGGTTGACGTATAATTCTACGATGATAGATGAGTGTTTGCAGTGGAGTCAAATAACACAGTTCGCTCACCGGATGAAACCTTAAGCCCCCAGTCTTTCATCACGTGAAGAATATCATAGCACAGAGTTCAATGTTGAGCGTGAGTACTTATCCATGTACGTCAAGCGAAACTAATCCCGGACGAGCCCCCAGGTGTGGCGTGCTGGTCTAAGATGCTGTCACCGAGCCTGCAATTAGCCTAGGCTATCAGTGCAGACTTAGTGGATAACTCAGCAGGTACACAGGGTGATGGGGAGGGGTGATTTAGGCAGGTTTTCTAGGTGGTATGTGGTCCCGAAGTGCTGATGATTCATATGTGATTCTAAGACAAATTTATATCCAGGTTTCGTTTTGGCTCGTTAATACGTAGGTTGAGTTAAACTGTTAACTAATTGACACTGTCACTGGACGTCACACAAACAGGTATTCTATCAATCGATAAGCAAGGCGTATTGTAACAACGAATATTTTATTCACGTGAAAGTCCGTATTCAATCATTAATGACGTGAGCACATAATTCATACAATCAAAATACAAGTGATAAAGAGTGTACATTTAATCATAGGCTTAAACTATATGTAGGCCTAGTAGATAGTCCTAACAAGGACTCTACAATAGACTGTAGCACCGCGTGGTGCTGTTGGAGCTCGGGGCATCCAACCCTCGAGACTCCTTAAGCCAGACTGACCTAATATACTAACTTACATTACATGTTAAACAACAAGTTAGATTGCAACTCCCCACGTGATTGTAATGAGGGGGAGGGGCAAGGGTAAGATTGACCCGTAGATAGCGTATCCGATTGGTCAACATGTCTCTTCAATTCAACATTTGATTGATTGGCATGTGAAAATAAGTACCAAACGGTAGTGGGGAGGGGGTGCGGGGGGGGGAGAAGACGCGGCGGTAGGGAAACTTCGAAGGCCCTGTGTTGTTGGTGAGAGTTTTCTCTCTTGTCCGTCGGGGTCCTGCATCAAAGATTCCAAGTTCCCTATTCTCTGACCAGGGGAAAAACCGTCATTGAGATGTGAATTTCCTGTGATCTGGTCGAAGAGACTGTGGGGGGGGGGCTTAGCTTGGTTGCGTCAGGTATGACCCTGGCCTTGTTCCAAGGGCATGGGGCGGGGAGGGGGGGAGGAACACACACACGTGCTACAACATTTATAATATACATGAATGGGAACTAATATCAATGACTAATCGTATAACAATAAGTAATATTCTGATAAGCATGCAGAACGTATACATATATGTAAATAAAATTCAATGCAAGCTAAATACTTTTATCTTAAATATTATGGAGATAGAAAGGAAAGACACATTCTTACTCCAATCAGACATTCAATAGTGGCACATAGTGTCAGTGGTTTGTACGTACATATGAGATGATTATAGTATCTTATAAGAGCGGATTACATCTAAGACCTTTCTTAGTTGAGTGTGACGTTAATCTGTCACTAAATACATTTTCAATTTAATTTCGATTTTTCCAAGACTCAAATGTAAAAAGTACTAGAAACTGCATTTTTCCGAAGCTTTCCAAATACAAAAGATAGGCGTACTAGAAACTCATAGAGACTACGAGAGACCATATTGGTGTATTGCGTCAAAATACATTTTAATCTCTCAATTAAAACACATACTCTGGCATAGCCGGGGTGGATGCGGGGATAAGTTTTTTTATATCATGAAATGCTCCAATGGTTTGCGTCTCTAATTGTCTCTGACAGCCGAATCCAGCTCCTGGCCTTCACGAGTGACTTGAAAAAAAGGGCTGAAAGTCGGACCACTTGCGCCTAAAAACAAGTTGCTTCGGGCAGATGGGGCTCGTCAGCCGTTGTTGGCTGCTCATCTAGAACGAAAACTCTGACTACAAAACCTCCTCTGCCTTGCAGCCACACTCATTCCTGAGAAAGGCTAGGAGAGTAAACATCGATCTTAAATCAGGGGGCCGTATTCCCTAAGGCAGTCTGGCGTTGCCTGCAACGTCTCTCTGGCAATTCCTGTGACGCAGCTGATGCCAAGTTGTACTGGCTCCGCCTTTCCCTTGGACCCATCAGCTGAGTTGAGAGAGGAAGTCTGCTGCATGGGCAACATCTTATTCTCTTTATCACCTGCCCAGGCATGTGCCCTGGAGATGACTCTAGCTTCGCCTCACAGCGTCGACACAACACGGGAAGCAGTAGTTACCGGTTATAAGCCACCCGCTCGATTGGCGTAGAGCTGGCGCCAGGGACTGCCTCCGACGGTGGGAGAGATGACAATGTCTCATTGGACAACTACCGCCGCCTCAAGCTGGGTAGCCCCCAGCTTAGGGCGCGCACATGCCCGACAAGTGGACTGCAACTCATGCACCAAGCAATAAAATAAAAACAAAAAGGAAAAACCCAATCCTTAAACTGGGGAGCTGGAATGTACGGACACTGACTCCCAGACTGTCAGACAACCTTCAAGATAACAGCGATGCTCGGAAAACATCAGTCATCAACGACGAACTCGTAAGGTTACGGGTCGACATAGCCACTTTACAAGAGACACGGCTGTCAGGTTCTGGGTCCCTAAGAGAAAAAAGACTTCACGTTTTTCTGGCAAGGTAAAAGTGTGGAAGAAGTCAGAGAATACGGCGTTGGAATCGCTGTCCGGAACTCCCTCCTGGGGATGATAGTACCCTGCCAACAGGGAACTGAAAGACTACTTTCACTCCGCCTCCACACCTCAATAGGGCCCGCCAACTTATCAGTGCATACGCACCAACTCTCAGCGCCAGCACGCACACCAAAGATGAGTTCTATGACCAGCTGGACTCTATGCTAGGCACAATCCCCATAGATTAGCATTTGATATTATTGGGCGACTTCATTGCTAGGGTGGGTGCTGACTACGTTTCATGGCCCTCCTAATTGGGAAGATTCGGCAAGGGAACAATGAACGAAAACGGACAGAGACTCTTGGAATTGTGTTCTTATCATGATCTATGCATCACCAACACTTTCTTTCAGACAAAGCCCTAGCATAGTGTATCATGGAGACATCCTCGCTCTAAACACTGGCACCAGCTGGACCTGATCATCACCAGGCGTTCCGCAATGTAGCAGGTTCTTCTTACTTGCACCTTCCATGGTGAAGACTGCGACACTGACCACTCACTGGTGTGTTGCAAGATGAGATTGCTGCCCAAGAAAATCCACCGATCCAGACCAGACTTTAAACCTCACTCACCGGAGTGATCGAATCGAGACTAATCTCTTAGGATTCGGAGGACAAACACACTTGTACTACGTAGCACAGCCAGTTTACCATAAAGGGATGGTGCAAACTGTTGACCATTCCCATCTACTCTTTCCTCCTGCAAGGCAGGGCAGTCTAAAAGCAAATGCTCGACCGACTCTTCTGCTTCAAAGCAGTGTCGGCACCGCGAATCGAAATTGGGCCTAAATCGTCCGAAAAGGCGCCAATAGGGCAGGGCCCTGTACGAAACTGGGCTATCGTAGCCTGTTCTCTCCTGCGGAGCTTCCACCACGGATCAGCTCGATTTGGCCGTTTTAGTTGCTGCCACACACCTCGACCCTTGTCAGACTCGTCCCAACTCGTTTCCCATTATCTTGTCTCCCACTCACGTATTGATCTGCGGGCACTCGCGAAGGTGGACGGACCCTCCGGAGTGGGTGTCAGGGATACCTTCTTGGCCAAGGCATCCACTATCTCATTGCCAGGGACTCCTGCATGACCTGGAATCCACTGCAATATGACCTTCACCTCGTACCTGAGGATCAGGTCGGAAATAGCAGCTAATAGTCGGACAAGCAGATCGGGCCATGTTCCCAAGCCGTCGATGGCTTGGAGTACTGAAAGCGCATCATTGAAGATAACTACATCAGCACGAGCAGCTGGTGTGTTTTCGAACGTTTTCCCAATTGCCACAGAAGCAATTCTGATGGCTTCCATCTCCACATCAAAGATGCAGACTGCTCCACACGGCCCACTTAGCTCAGCCCGTTTTTCTTCTGCCTTCGGGTACGACACAAGAGCACCATACCCAGAACGCGCTTCGGTCCCACTGATCGCGCTCCCATCAGTGTATGCCTCAACGAATCCCGAGTATGCACGTACCGTCCTTAGTGCAGCTGCGCGCCTCTCAGTCAGGCAAGCGCTGGGTCCGACTGCATCCATCAGGTTCGTCCGTATCTCTGGCAGGTTGAAAGATAGGTGAGGCGGAGGTTCCACTCCCGTCCGCAGGGCCATGCGGTCGACCGGGAGTCCAATCTCTGCGCTGAGCTTCAGTGTGTGGTGCATGAAGGACTGCATTGAGTTCCGAGCTCTTCCCACCCAGGAATCCACGAGCATCCTGAGGGGGGAACTTTCCTCCAACCGCTTGTACCGCTCGTAAGCAGTAATAACGGCCCTTTTCCTTCTCCCATTCAGAGGCGGCACGTTTGCCATGATTTCAACAGCCGATGTCGGGCCGGTTCGGAACGTTCCACATATTAGTCTGAGGGCTTGATTTTGTACAACGTCTTCAAAGCAGTATCAGAGGCATAGATTTGCACCGGGAGGCTGTAATCGATCTGAGATCTTACCGCTCCTAGGTAAAGATTTTTCAACACACTCGCCTTCGCACCCCAGCCAGTACTGGCCAGTCTCTTGACGATGTTCAGCTTAGAAGAAGCTTTCTCTTGGACTAACCTCACATGGTCGTACATCGTTAGCTTTTGGTCCAGTGTCACTCCGAGATAGACCGGCTTCTGGTCGCATGCCAGAGCGCGGCCGTCAATGTTCAGCTCGATCGGCTCTTTGAGGATATCGATTCCAAGGGTAAAGAGCGAATAAACTGTTTTTAGGCAGTTTACCTCCATACCCCAAAGCTTGGCGTTACAGGCTACTGCGTTCAAATCCTGCTGGAGGGTCCGCTGTAGAGCATGCGCTTCCCTTTCGGTCGACAAGACCACAAGATCGTCTGCGAAAAGCAGCGACGAGCTTCCCAGATAGTTTGGCAGGTCGTTGATAAAAGCTAGAAACAGTGTACAGGACAGTGCTGAGCCCTGGGGCAATCCTTGCTCCAGGACGCGCCTCCGAGAAACCGCTTTCCCGTAACGAGTAACTGTTCTTCGGGTTAGGAACCCTTTTATCCAATTGTACATGTTAGACGCTATTCCTAGCCTCCGTAGCTTCAACAACAACCCAGGCCGCCAGACCTTGTCATAGGCCTGTTTAAAATCCAGGAATACTGCTAGTGTAGACTCTTTCCGCTGAAACCCGTCAGCCATTTTCTGGACCAAGAGCGTCACCTGATCCATCGAGCTTCTTCCACTACGGAAGCCTGCTTGAGTGGGGGTAACCAGTCCATTGTCCTCTAGGAACCTCACAAGCCTCCTATTGATTAATCTCTCAGCTACCTTCCCTACACACGATGTTAGGGAAATCGGTCGGTAGCTTTCGGCCTGACCCGGGTCTTTACTCCTCTTCAAGATGGGTACCACCAAGGCCTCTCTCCACTGTTTCGGTAGGACACCTTCAGACCATGTTCGGTTTACGAGCTCCATGAGTTTGCCCTTGCCAACAGCCCCAAGGTGAGTGATCAGCTCGTTGCTAATCCCATCCAGCCCTGGGGCCTTCTTCGCTTTGCACCGTCTCAAAACATACTCCAGTTCTTGCCGAGTGAAGGGCACGGTGAATGTGCTAACCTCACCCTCTCCGGTCATGTGGCGTTCGTTTGCCTTCCGGACTTTATCTAGCCCAGCAGACACACTCGTTCTTCCACCCAGTTCTCAGCCCGCCTGGTATCCGATACCATGGGGCCTGCCCCTGCTCTTGCCAACGAAGCTGGTGCTCTGCTAGCTACCTCAGCTCGCTCAAGGTGGTTGATTAGGTTCCATGCTTGCTTTTCCTATATTGATAGTGACCAACACGGGCAAATGATCACTCCCAACATCACCCAAGACTTCCATAGAGATGCTAGCAGCCAGATCAGCACTCACGAGCGTGAGATCCGGCCTCGATTCACTACCATTTCCCGTGTGGAAAAAGGTAGCTGGGGTATCGGTACCCTGTAATCGGATCAGCGTCGTGCTGTTGCATAGCTCCTCCACCAGTCGTCCTGAGTTGTTGGCGACAGCATAGCCCCAGGCCGGTGATGCCGCATTGAAATCACCGCCAATACAAGTGCGAGAAAGATGTGCCTCCACGGTGAGGTCCAAATCCTTCGGAGGGTTGTAGACGTTGGTCAGGGTATAAGCCTTTCCATTCTTCAACACCTCCAGGGTTAGGATATCGGTCTTGCAACTGCCCGTTCTGCGGTTCACCACTCGAGCTTGTAGTGAACTTCGGACAAGGGTTGCCAGCCCTCCACTGCCTCCCAAGCAGCAGGTGCATCGGAAGATCGTATATCCCGAAAAGGATGCCACCCTCTTCTTACCAATTTTGCACTCCTGGAACATTTCCACGTAAATATCATACTTATGCAAGAGTTTTAGGATCTCTAGAGACTTGGGGATCAGGTAAAACACGTTCAGGTGCATCACCCGGAGCTGGGCGCTCTTTTGGTGCGAGCCTTTGCCTAGGTGAACACGGAGCACAGATCCTTGCTCTCGAGGACTCTGCTCCGGCTAATAGTGTGGAGGCCCCAGCTGCTCGTGGCTGGGGAAGTGGGTCTGAATGTTAAAAGATATCGTCGCTCGTTGGACGGTTGTAACGCTTGGACAATAGTGGGATTGAGTATTATAAGATATCGTCGCTCGTTGGACGGTTGTAATACTTGGTCAGTCTCCTAGCCTCCGCAGTAGTAGGTTATGGTCCAGCGCGATGGAGATAGTTTCCAATACTGCAGCATTGCAGCCAGCTGTCCTCTGATGGCTAGCTCAGACTTTAGGAGAAAGTCGTGCTAAACGTACCTCAGCGACATTGAGGACAAACACCAGCAAACGGTTGACTTGACCCTTTACTCTGGGTCTTGCAGGTAGTGCGGCAGAGGCATTGCCGATCGTTTGTTTTGCAAAGTCACTTTAGCCCCCCTGGGCGATCGCTCCCCCTGGAGCAGACAAAAACATGGCTGGTAAAACTGAAACGAATACTCCGAGTCTGGGTATTACTTAGTTGAGCTGCCCCGGTCACTTGCCAACTCGCGTTGGGGCATTGACCGATAAGTCCGCGACCAACGTGAACTGTCAGTTTCCAGTCTCCGTCTCGGATGGAGAAGAACCACGCGGTTCTGAAGTCTCAGGAAGTGGGACCGCTCACATGAGGGTAGCGGTTTTGGCAGGTGAACCTTCTAGGGCAGTACTGCCATTGCAGGGGCCCAAGGTACACACTATCTCTGTCCGTACGGGAAAAGCAAAGTCTGGGAATGGTGAAAACCCGGGCGCTACTGTCGCCAAGCAGCAGTCGAAAGTCACCCTCTGCCAAGCGGAGCACAGATCTGACAAGCTCCACCTAGGCGCTTCGTGTAGCTGGACTGGAGAGGCCCGTTCGCGGGATTCCCGGGTGAAAAGGCAAGACACGATAGGACTCAGTTCCCAGGAAAAGCAGAAAAGCAGCTGCCAGCCAGGGAATCTAGCCGCTCTAGACAGGAGCATGCCTGGAAGACTGGAGGCCAATGCGGCCTACGTAATGGCAGTAAAACCAGGGCTGGTGGTACCCTGTGTCCCGGTGTACATGACATACATCCGGGGAATCCCACCTTGTGTGGTCAGGTCAGTCACAATAAGACCGCGTTCTGCCAATCCCCGACGGTGACTTCCGCGACTAGTGATACGGCGCACAGATCCAACAAGCCCCATCTAGGGGTTTCGTGTTCCCGGTTTAGGGGTGCTCGTGCGCGGGCATCCCGAGCTGAGAGGCGTAACACGATAGGACTCTGCTCCCAGCGAAAGCGGAGGAAGCCCGACGGTAGACATGACCGATCCAGACCAGAAGGCAGACCCCGCATTGATGTGAGCAAGACATAACACCCAGACAGGAAAACAGAGTTCACGCAGGCTTTATCGAACTCACTAGACACTGATCTCCCTGGCTTGAGCGCCAAAGTAAAGTGGGACTACCTCAGAGAAACAAAACACATCACAGCCATGCAGGTCTTTGGAAGAAAAACGAAAACAAAAACAATGATTGGTTCGCGGCCAACTTCGCCACGCTCACCCCCTCCATAGAAGAAAGACGAAGTGCTTATCAAAAATACAAGTATTCCCCCAATCAACAGACACTGCAGGCATATAGATCAGCCAGGAGCAGGGTTCAGAGGCTAGCAAGGCATTGTGCAAATGACTACTGGCTTCAACTATGCCAGAGCTTTCAGCTATCGGCTGACACTGGAAACATAAGAGGCATGTACGATGGCATAAAAAAGGCCATAGGTCCTACACAGAAGGTCACAGCTCCACTGAAGTCTTCAACAGGCGTGATAATTCAGGACAAGAGCAAACAGATGGACAGATGGGTGGAACACTACTCAGAGTTGTACTCCAGGCAAAACCACATCACACAAGAGGCCGTCAATTCAATCCAAAATCACCCCCTCATGGCAGAACTGGATGACATACCTACCCTGGCAGAGCTAAAAGAAGCTATCGAAAGATTACCAATAGCAAAGGCTCCAGGTCAAAACGGTATCCCACCAGAGGTCATCAAGTGTGGCAGCAGCGTATTAATGGAGCACCTGCACGGTCTCCTTTGCCAGTGCTGGAAAGAAGGAGCAGTACCCGAGGACATGAGAAATGCCAACATAATTACCCTGTATAAAAATAAGGGAGATAGAAGTGACTGTAATAATTACAGGCGCAATTCCCTCCTCAGCACTGTGGGAAAGGTCTTTGCTCGTGTTGTCCTAAAGAAACTGCAAAAGCTCGTTGAGAGAGTGTATCCCGAATCACAGTGCGGATTCCGAGCAGAAAGGTTCACAATCGATATGATCTTCTCTCTAAGACAACTCCAAGAAAAGTGACGAGAGCAACACATGCCCCTCTATCTAGCTTTCATTGATCTCACAAAGGTTTTCGACCTGGTCAGCAGAGATGGACTCTTTACAGTCTTGGCAAAGGTTGGCTGCTCACCAAAACTGCTGAAGATAATACAGTCATTCCATGATGGAATGAAAGGCACAGTGCAGTATGACGGGTCAACTTCGGCCGCATTTGACATCCTCAGCGGAGTCAAACTGGGGTGTGTCCTTGCCCAAACACTCTTTGGCATTTTTTTGCCAGCCTGTTGAGACATTCCTTTGGAACTTCAACCAAGGGGGTTTATCTATACTCCCGTTCTGATGGTAAACTATTCAACCTGGCCAGGCTTAAGTCTAAAAGGAAGATACGGGAAACCGTGATTAGGGACATGTTTTTTGCAGATGACGCTGCATTAGTGACACACAAAGAGGCAGAACTGCAAAGCCTAATGGACCGCTTTGCCAAGGCCGCTAGCTAGCTAGCTAGCATAAGGATTGGCAAGGCCTCCACAACACTGGCCAGACTATCACACAGAGTGTGGAACAACAAAAAGCTGACCATAAGAACCAAGGTTGCAGTGTACCGTGCATGTGTGTTAAGCACTTTACTCTATGCCAGCGAAACCTGGACCCTTTACTCTAGACAAGAGAGGAGATTGAGTGCTTTTTACATGCGCTGCCTCCGACGCATACTTGGAATCTCCTGGCAGGACCATGTCACGAACAAGGAGGTGCTGCAGCAGGCTGGGATGCCAAGCATGCCTACTCTGATCCGCCAACGCCGGCTCAGGTGGTTAGTACATGTGTGCAGGATGGACGATGGTAGAATAGCCAAAGACATCCTATTCTCTGAAATAGCCAGAGGAAAGAGAACTGCAGGCCGGGCCCACCTCCGTTTTAGGGATGTCTGCAAGAGAGACATGAAAGCCATAACCATGGACATAAACATCTGGGAGGAACTTGCCAAAGACAGGCCCAGTTGGAGACGAGCGCTGACCTCCATACAGGAAGCAGGAGAAAGAAACCTGCAACGGCTCGCTGACAAGAAGCGCACCAGAAGGAAGGGAAGAGACCAGCCCACGACCAATTCTGTCTTCTTGTTCCAAACATGCAACAGGGACTGTCACTCTCGTGTGGGCTTGTACAGTCACAGCAGAAACTGCAAAGCCAGGTGCATACATTCCCCTAAGGGCACACTAAACTCCGTCGTCTCACGAGACTAATGGAAGCCAACAACATGCACTCTGTGCCCCAAATTCAAATTGAAATAAACAACTTTACATCAACTAGCAAGACAATCTCAAATGAAATATAGGTATTATTATTACATGGTATACACATATAACAAGACATTCAATATAGACTCTATTATAACATACTCCATTTCAGCCAAATTTGAAATATCGCGACATTTAGTAAGTTTTGAACCCGACATCTTTGGCTCTGATCCTACGCTCTGTGCTTTACAATTACGTCTTATAAATTGAACGTGTTCATTATATTTCTTTATGAACGATTTTTAATTGTTTTCTGTCATTAATAGTCTATAATTTCTTTTTCTTTTCCTTACTTTCCCCTATTCTACCCTGGGATTTCTCCCCATTTTAAATTCCATGCACTTAATGGTTAAGATAACAAAATAAAAAAGACAAAAAAGAAATGACATCCTAATGAAAATGGAAATTATTTTTACAGGAACGGGATATTAGCCTGCAGCATTTGGAGACAATCTGATCAAGAAAATGGGAGAAATTTTTCTATTTACTATACTGACGCTTTTTTTGTTTCTATAGAGAACTGGACAAAGAAAATTGAAGCGAATTTGTCAGGCTAATAGAAAGTAGAGTTTATGTATAGTTAACAATGTAGGCTATGTGTTACTAGATTTAAGTCTACATTTTCATGGGAACTCTTAATAGTTCAACTCCTTGAATTTTCTTTCAACTATAAATATTGGAAGAAAAAAAAGTATCAAAACCTGAGGAATCCAAATTGATTTTATTAAATTATCTTGCATGGATAAATAATGAATAAAAATAAAGGTTTGGTGCATATATTTTTTAATTCCCATTTCCTTTTTTTTTTCAGCAAAGTTTGACTTGGTTCTAATTTGTTGGTTATTAGTTGTATGTGCTTTGAAAGCTATACTCTATAGAACAAACTGTTAGTTGTATGTGTATGGACAACTATACTCTATAGAACAAACGGTTAGGTGTATGTGTTAAGGCAGCTATACTCTATAGAAGAAACGGTTATGTGTATGTGTTTTGACAGCTATACTCTATAAAAACAAACGGTTAAGTGTATTTGTTTTGACAGCTATACTCTATAAAAACAAACGGTTAAGTGTATGTGTTTTGACAGCTATACTCTATAAAAACAAACGGTTAAGTGTATGTGTTTTGACAGCTATACTCTATAGAACAAACGGTTAAGTGTATGTGTTTTGACAGCTATACTCTATAAAAACAAACGGTTAAGTGTATTTGTTTTGACAGCTATACTCTATAAAAACAAACGGTTAAGTGTATGTGTTTTGACAGCTATACTCTATAGAACAAACGGTTAAGTGTATGTGTTTTGACAGCTATACTCTATAGAACAAACGGTTAAGTGTATGTGTTTTGACAGCTATACTCTATAAAAACAAACGGTTAAGTGTATTTGTTTTGACAGCTATACTCTATAAAAACAAACAGTTAAGTGTATTTGTTTTGACAGCTATACTCTATAAAAACAAACGGTTAAGTGTATGTGTTTTGACAGCTATACTCTATAGAACAAACGGTTAAGTGTATGTGTTTTGACAGCTATACTCTATAAAAACAAACGGTTAAGTGTATGTGTTTTGACAGCTATACTCTATAGAACAAACGGATAAGTGTATGTGTTTTGACAGCTATACTCTATAAAAACAAACGGTTAAGTGTATGTGTTTTGACAGCTATACTCTATAAAAACAAACGGTTAAGTGTATGTGTTTTGACAGCTATACTCTATAAAAACAAACGGTTAAGTGTACGTGTTTTGACAGCTATACTCTATAGAACAAACGGTTAAGTGTATGTGTTTTGACAGCTATACTCTATAAAATCAAACGGTTAAGTGTATGTGTTTTGACAGCTATACTCTATAGAACAAACGGTTAAGTGTATGTGTTTTGACAGCTATACTCTATAGAACAAACTGTTAAGTGTATTTGTTTTGACAGCTATACTCTATAAAAAAAAAGGTTAAGTGTATTTGTTTTGACAGCTATACTCTATAGAACAAACGGTTAAGTGTATTTGTTTTGACAGCTATACTCTATAAAAAAAAAGGTTAAGTGTATGTGTTTTGACAGCTATACTCTATAAAATTATACGGTTAAGTGTATGTGTTTTGACAGCTATACTCTATAGAACAAACGGTTAAGTGTATGTGTTTTGACAGCTATACTCTATAAAAAAAAAGGTTAAGTGTATGTGTTTTGACAGCTATACTCTATAAAATCAAACGGTTAAGTGTATGTGTTTTGACAGCTATACTCTATAAAAACAAACGGTTATGTGTATGTGTTTTGACAGCTATACTCTATAAAAACAAACGGTTAAGTGTATGTGTTAAGGCAGCTATACTCTATAGCAGGGGTCTCCAAACTGCGGCCCTCTCGTGCGGCCCGTGGAGTCAGTCCTTTTTATCTACAGAAAAAAAAACGGAATTTTACATGTATCCTGCCAAGTTCAGCAGATTCGGCGAGAAAGCAGTTTGTGTCATTTGCAACAAAACTGTGGCTGTGGTGAAATAATACAACCTGCGACGTCATCATCAAAGCAAACATCAGGAGAAATATGCACATTTAGAGGGTGAAGTCTGTGCAGAAAAATTTGCTAAATTACAAAATCAACTCACATCTTAAAGGACATTGTTCAGTAAATCCTCAAATGAAAACAAATCTTTAACTAAGGCCAGTTATAAAGTTGCTTACGTCCTGGCTAAAAGTGGCAAACCGTTTACAGGTGTTGAAGTAGTGAAGGAATGTTTGTTGGAGGTGGCTGGGGAACTTTGCCCAGAAAAGTCAAAACAATTTTAAAATGTAGCATGGGTGCAATACCATTGCCCGCCGTTTTGCAGATATGGGTGAAACCATTGTGAATTAAATAGCGAAAAATGCAAGCAAGTTTCGCCATTTTTCAATTCAAATGGATTCATCGTTGGCCAGCTGTTCCAACTCTCAAATGCTTGTGTTCATTAGAGGCGTGGATGAAGACATGAACATAACACAAGAGCTGGCTTTGCTACACATCATGTATGACACTGTTACCGGAGAGGATATATTCAAAGACATGTTGAAAGATACAGACACAGAATCGCAAGATTTACCATATTACACAGCAGTAAGATGGCTAAGTTGTGAGAAAGTTCTGAGCAGAGTATTTAAGTTAAGAGAGGAAATAGGCGAGTTCCTGGAAAGTAAGGGCAAGCCACAGCCATTACTGTCTGATGAAGAGTGGGTATGGAAATTGACCTTTGCTACAGACATAACTAATCAATTTAATTTTCTATACATAAAACTACAAGGAGAGAAACATCTAGTTTCTGATCTATTCACCCACGTAAAGGCTTTTAGATCCAAAATTGTCTTGTTTTTGGAAAAAGTACAGGCAAATAACTTGACGCACTTTCAGCAGTGCAAGGTATTCATGGCTGAAGCAACAGCTAAGTTCCCCACGTCATTTGCATGCGAGATAATCAAAGACATCCAGCTGCAGTTTCAGGAGCGGTTTTCTTATTTGGATTCAAATGCAGAAACATTTAGACTGTTTCAAAAACCCATTTGAAGCAGACGTGGCCAGTTGCCCAGATGAACTGCAGCTGGAGGTCATTAAGTTGCAAGCAAATGACCTCCTTAGGGATAAGTTCAAAGAAGGACTGATGGGTTTTTACCAGTTTTTGGCCAAGGAAGACTTTCCTAAATATCAAAACGTTTGGATCAAGTCACCTTTCAATCTTTGAAACAACATACCTGTGTGAACAAGCCTTTTCAAGAACAATTTGAGAACAAACTTGTCCGATGATAATCTCAGGTCAATGTTGATGTTAGGGACATCAAATCTAAAGCCAGATATGTCTCATATTTTGGCATCCAGGAAATTCCCACTAATACAGGTGTTCAAGTGTAGTTCACCAATGTGTTATTAAAATAATAACTGAATACAATAATGTTAAATAAATAATTAAAAACAGCTTTCATGTTTTATCATTTTTTTTATTTGGACCTCGAATGTGTAGTTGGCCCCCGAGCTGCTGTTGGATAGTTAATGCGGCCCTCGGGCTGAAAAGTTTGGAAACCCCTGCTTTATAGAACAGACGGTTAAGTGTATCTGTTTTGACTGCTAAACGCTATAGAACAAACAGCTAGTTGTATGGGTTTTGACTGCTAAACGCTATAGAACAAACTGCTAGTTGTTTGTGTTTTGACAGCTATACTCTATAGAACAGACGGTTAAGTGTATCTGTTTTGACAGCTATACTCAATAGAACAAACAGCTAGTTGTATGGGTTTTGACTGCTAAACGCTATAGAACAAACTGCTAGTTGTATGTGTTTTGACAGCTATACTCAATAGAACAAACAGCTAGTTGTATGGGTTTTGACTGCTAAACGCTATAGAACAAACGGTTTGTTGTATGTGTTTTGACAGCTGTACTCTATAGAACGAATTGAAACCTTATCCCCAAATAACGAAAGTTTATTGACATTAATTAATCTTAGCACTATGATCCCAAATACATTTTGTTATCAGGAAACAAGTTAACCTCACGAATCCAGACACCAATTCCTTTCAATACGTTAGCGTTACAATATCTCAACAAATTATATTTATATATTGGAACTATAATTCAAGAGAGGTCTACCAAATACCACCGGAAGGAGAAAACCGGATAAATAACTGAAAGAAGTAGGAATACAGTGGCAAGAGATGAAGAGAAAGTCTCAATATTGAAAGGAGTGGATAAGCACCGAGGATTATATGCCACTGAAGCAGCCGTTTTTTTCCGTTTTCAGGGTTACTGCATGAAACGGGATTAAGCGGCCAGCACAATGGCCTAAACGATTTTACATTATTTTACATTTAATCAGCTAGCCATTAAAACAGGAACATCCTCCGGTTGCGGACCAGTTATTAAACCCTGAAGCTTCCATTAAAAGACGATCCGAACTTTACCCAACGCTAGTGTATCTAAATTCCAATAAAAATCTGAGTTTAAATGATTAGCTTCATTTCAAATCTTTACGCAAGTGGATCTTATCTTATATGTTAAAGACGATTATGCTATACCTAATAGTATTGCGCTAGTTGTGTGTATATCAGTGGTATTGTGATTAGTCTGGCATTTTCCATGATGTTTTTCAATGATGATAAAGTTATTGGTGTAAGAGTTGTCTCTGCTTCACTATTAAATCCGAGGTTTAACTCCCCCCCCCCCTTCTACAGCAGACTAGATTAGCTCACATCTGACTTTTCAACAAAAAAAATTTTTTTTAACTCAAACAGTGTGTTTTACATTTTTTCTTACATAACTGTTAAACAATAAACTGTGCACTTCTGGATTTTTCTTCTTGAAGTCATTGAGTGCTGATGCATAGGTCAGTGAGTCTAACAGTGAAAAAGAGGGACGAGGAGAAATTTTAAAAGAGGAAGAAAACAACAACACGCGTGTTAATGAGTCCTGGTGTCAAGGACGCTCAGCGATACTAGACTGTCGTCTGCTAGGCTGCGCATGAATGGCACGAGCATGACTAAAAAAGAGGCCCCGGGGTGATATTGTAGGCCTACTGTTGATGAGGGGTTGACAGGGGCGTTAATTACCCACTTTAAATGTTGCTATAGTGGGTTCTGTTTTCCTTTACTTAAAATTTTATATAGATCTTACTTTTTAGTTTCATGGAAATGTATAAACGATAATGTGAACTTAATTTATTATTAAACAAAAAATCTCATTATTTTGATTTGTAGATTTTTACTTTAAGTGCTCTCCACAACAAATCTTTAATCAAATTTTCAATAACTTCCTTCCAAGCTTTGCATTCGAAAACTTGGGAAATTCATAACATATTGTCATATTCGTATCGATAACATACTATGTTCTGTATTACTTCCAAAATGTGTGTTTGTCATACTTTTCAAATTATTTATATCGAATGTACTTCTTCTGGTTGTTACAAGATAATCTACATAATCGCCTTTTTCTAGAATTATATGAGTGTAGAAGGACTTGTATCAACTCATTAAGTCACATGAATTTATTATCACTACTTTCAACTTCTAGATAACAGTTCCACTAAGTACACATAATCTTAATTAAACGTTGTAATTTTAATTAAATAGAAGAATGTATTTGATACGCGTTAATCAAACACTAAAGAGAATTATGCAAATGAATCTTTTTAAAACCTTAACTTGAGAAGAAAAAAAAAAACGGTATTGATTTGTTAAGCTCATTAATTGTTTACAATTAAACCAAACGTAGTCACGTGTTACTTTGAATTTCAGAAGAAAATAAAGATAATAGCGAAAACTGAATTAAACAAAAGAACGAAAACTTAGATTATAATTCATTTAGGCTATAAGGAAGGTTTTTGAGTAAACAGTTATAACTTTACATCATAAGTGAAGTAATTTGTACAGACAATGTTTTCTAATTATTTAAATTTTATTGGTATTTTTGTATGTTACAATTCAAGACAGAAATAATCAATATGAAATATTTATATCAGCTATTTATTTATTTTAAAGTAGAGATGGATCAAGTTAATTGACTTTGTCTAAGTGCTGTATAAACTATAAGACTGAAAAAATGTGTGTGTTCATTTCAATCCCCCCCCCCGCCCCGGCTCTAATATTAGACTGAAGTATCGAAAGACCACTTCGTGACTGTTTTTTGTCTCATTAATACAATTTTCTGTTTTTCTTTTAATTAGTAATATATTTCTTCTAAAGTTAAGCGGTCATGGGGCTAATAATATGTTTGAATTTACATTATGTTAATAAAAATTGAAGACGTTGCACGAACAAACACTTATAGTAATAAGTAGCCTACTGTTGCGGCGTAAAGCAAACATATAATATACTGGCGAATATTTACAACTGACAAGAGTAATACTAATAGTTAAATCACTAAACCTAGAAACACTAGAGGACAGAATGGCAAAGAGTAAAGTAGTAAAAATGCATAATACATTAAATTTTTATTTAGAAATACAACACAAAAATTATCTGTTACAATTATCAGATAAGTATCAGGTCTTTTGCACTTTCCATTGGGGCCGTCCATAAAGTACGAACAGTTTTACAGTTTTAACCCCCTCTCCCTTCCCTGTCACAAACTGTCACAAATCTCGGACCCCCCCCCCCTAAAGTACGTCACATTTTCGACTTTTAAAATAAAATTAACACATATTTAAAACGTAATCTAAAACACACTTCACTATTAAACAGTATTAAAATATAACAATTTCCACTTAAAAGAACTATCACATTATTAAAATGACTTTAATAGTAGAATAGTTAATTGTCAACAGTTGTCACAGTTATTCATTGAAGCAGTAACTCAATCTATATTGAATTTAAAAACAGAAACTGCAAAAATTAGACTAGACAATTATATAATACACATCATTTATCTGCTGCTTTTTAGATAATCTTCCGATTATGCAATCTTTTTACACAGGATAAGAAGTAGATATTAGCGAAACTTGACCTCACCCAGTGATTAAATAATAAAAAGGAAACAAAAAAAAATTGACTTAAAAAGACTGGATTGACAAATTATGTGCTATATTGAATCTGTTTATTATGGAACTGTGAATTATGTTTAATTAAAAAATATCACTGGACATGATCCATCCATGGTGAAGTGACTGGCATTAATCTTCACCATCATCGTTTCCTTGAAGGATAATTGCAGACAGATAAACTTCATCCTCATCTGGTCACTCAACATCCTCTGAATGTGCATTTTCTCTTCTGGCAATAACTGCCATGAGTTCTCTTTGCCTTCTAGCAGCGTTTCTCATAGGAAGGATGCGGTTTATCTGAGTTGATTCTGGAACAGTTTGGGTTGGCACATTCTCCCGAGCCCAAGCTCTGTGTTGTCCTGCTTGTGTCTTCAACGTTGTTTGTGAGGCAAAGTATAAGTGACATACTTTGCCAATTTGATCAAGTAAGCTGGTCTGCAAAGATGGACAATAAAGATCATATGGTTGTAGGCCCTACTTTAAAAATTCCTGTTGATCTCAGCATAATGTTATCAAATTTGAGAGTTTGTGCCACAAACAATGACGGAAATTTAAGAGAATCTGCATCTGCTTTTTCTGACGCTTTGAGCCCATCAGTCGTTTGGTTGATTGGGATTGGAGGAGAAGAGAATCTCGAAATTAAAACGTTGAATGATGAGCTTGGCCCAGTGACATAATTATGCAGAGGACAACATAGAAATAATAATACTTCCGACATGACTAAAGCAAGGCTATACATACAATAAGGATTCGCAACAGCATACTAGCACTCCTAGCGAGAGGAATCGTGAACAACATATTCAGGCGATACGCATTTCATGCTTTTTTGACATAAAACTAATTCAAATGTTTCAGAAAATTTGTTATAATTTTTTTTAAAGCTATTAAATTCTACTAAAAAAAAAGAAAATAAATAAGAAATAAAAAAAAAATAAATGTGTGACGTCACACATGGCCTGACCCCCCTCCCCCTGTCACAAACTGTCACACTTTCTAACACCCCCTCCCCCCTCTGGAGCGTGACATACTTTATGGACAGCCCCTTTTCCCTTATGCGAGAAAAAAATGCATATATTACTCTTTCTTCCCGGAATGGTTTGCTCGAACGATCCAGGAAAACCAGTATCATAACATCATTTAAAATACTAATAGAAATGCAGGAATGGACTCTAACCACGAATATGCGTAGGACGCAATATTCTTCTATATAGAAGGAGTGTCGGTAATGTATAAGAAACATAAATCAAATAAATAAAACAGCTACTTTTAGGTGCGACACGATTCATCGCTAGAAATAGGTACAATGAAAAGTGTATGAGCTAAAAGAATATTTAAATCAGTAAATAGAGCTGAATCACTTGGCAACTCTTGTGCGTCACTGAAATAAAAAAGGTTTACTGTTTTTCTTTATTTTTACGTTTAACTTGGGCATTCTGGGAATATATAGGTCATGTGAGAATACACTAAAAGAAAGATTTTTTGGATTAGCGAAAGAGTTCTACATATGCACGACGATGACGTGTGGATAAAACTCTTCTGACGTCAGAACTCCATGGGAGATGATTCCTGATTTCTTGATAGCATTAGAGATAGAAAAAAAATAGAATCAAAATAAAATACATCCGATTTGTTATTAGTTGGTGACAACGCTTGCACTAAATACAACCTCACCAAAAATACAGAGAAAAAAATATCTGTATATATTTATATATATGTATATAAGCCTTAAAAAATATATTGTCACGTGTTTAAGTGCGTGTATATCTAAGTGCTTTAATGCCTGTGTTTGTATTGCAGGGATTAAAAATATGTTATTTAGTTTTTTTAGTCTTTTTGTTTCTTGTTATATATCCAAAATGTCAATTGTACACTATAAAGTTATTATAACAAGAAAACCATAAAAACGAAGTTTTTATTATACTCCCTTTATTTGCAAACTATGTTTACCATCATGTAATTAAATAATTGATTGACTACTGCAAATGAAACGTACAGAAAAATCTCTGTGTCGCAAATCTAAAAAATATCTCCTTACTCCGTATGAATTGTTTTAAAAATAATCTTAGCGCATAATTTTTTTTTCTAGCTTTGCGCCGAAAAACTATAAAAAGTTGAACAGGCATTTTTTAAAGTAAAACCAAAATTTTTCTTATACTTTCCTTTTAAGAAATTAATATTGTCATAAGTGTAGTATTATTAAGTTGTTTTAACTGAAAATTTAATAGAATGTATTGTTAGTCACCACAAGTCTGCTGTCCAAATTTCAGCTCGATTGGACCAGGGGAAGTGGTCGAAAATTGAAGCAAAGTTTTGCTCCCACGACGATTGCAATCAGACAGACAGAAATTGCAACTTAAAATAAAGGGAGTAACAAGAAAAAAAAAGCTAATAAAATATTTCAACTATAGATACGAATGCAATTTATCTTATCGACTTATCTTGCTTGTCGTAGAGGCTACATTTAGAAATATTTGTGTGTAAGGAAGACAAAGATTCAAATTCAAGGTGAAATTTACGTGAATGGGAGGGGAGTAATTCTGGGCGATGCTATTAGAAATGTAGAGCGCCAAAAGGGGTTCGAAAAACCTAAAAGACATGTATGATGTAGGGTCTATTGTATGTATTGTACTTTTGTATTTCTATCTATATAATCTATCATTATATTTCTAAATGAATGTGTGTGACACTTTGCAGTGATATATATGTATGTAGCCCATATAGATAGAGTGATAAATAAAACATTATATTATATATATATATATATATATGTATAGATATATATATATTTTTTCGTTGTTTTTTTTCGATATATATTCGTCCAATGAGGATCAGTACAACCATATAAAAGACACATCTTTAAGCCCTTTTCTAGCCCATGTATGTCTCAACTAGATCCGTTTTCTGTAGGTTGAAAACCATTATAAAATTAAAATTATTAAGTAGTTCTGCCCCGAAAACCCGTACAAATATATGAAGCATAAAAATGAAACGTTAAACTCATGTTCAATTTCAAATTTAAAAAAAAATGTGTAGAAAGATTCAGAAACGAAACAAGTACAGGTTAATTTTAATTGCAATAATAATACATATTCTACAAGCAGAGTAAATAAAATATGTATATTCAATAGACCAATAGAAATTTGGCGGCATTATAAAACTATAAATGATATATGTTTAATGGAATTAAAAATTGCTTAAACCTTGATTATATGTTATCAAAATTAACTAGAAACTAAAGCCATGATCAGATTCATTGACGTGAGTTGTTAAGGTCAATGTCGTTGACCTTATCCATAGCCCCGTATTTTTTTTTCATTTCTAATTCAGCTTTGTTGTTTGAAGTCAGCCATTATCACCAGCAGACGACACTTGCATACCACGTGCTAAGCGGATCAGTCATTCAGTGAAAAGTAAAGGAGGGAAAAATGAAACAAAATGTCTCAACTAAGCGGCACTCCCCAATCCTTCCTTTTATCCCAAACAAACACACAATCCATCTCAAAGCATGCTGTTTTCATGTCCCACCAAATAGCATGTGGCTGTATAAAAATCCGACAGAGTCTTTCTGACACAGGTCAACCAAATATAGAACTAGAATGTTTTTAAAAACAAAAGTACCAACTATAAGAAAGGACAGATGGTTCTGACAGCCAGCAATGCTTTAGTAGGCTGTTGTTGTTTTTCACAAAACTCTTTCGGTCACGTGATGTTTGTTCTCTGTAAGGACTGCAATATAAAAGTAACTGTTGATTTGTTAAATACTGACGTTTCTTCAGCGTCACCTCTGCGATTGAGATTCCAGTTCATTGTTGTTTGTTTATTTCCCATCCTGTTTTATTCAAATACTCAAACAGCAGCACAAGACAACTAATTACAGGTTATGTAAGTATTTCTTAGCTTAATATAATTTGAGACGATAGTCTAAAAATCTTAACATTTAACAGCTAATATATTTATTTATATGGTGTAAGGTGGCGAAGGTCCAGGGTTCAAATCCTGGTGAAGACTAGAATTTGTTCTCGAGTTTAGTTGGGGTAAAGTATTGGCGGCTGCGCACTGTTCTGGTCACACAATTCACTAGTATGCCGTGGCAACAGAAACCGGTGAACACTGCTTCACCAGCCCAAGGATCAATTCGATCCGATAGGATACTTTAGTTTATATTTATTTATTTACTATCCCATCTTTCTGTTATTAGTAAATACCCCACCATATATTATATTACATGTGAAATTATGTTTTATGTAAGACTTTTTGTATTATATATTTTGTTACTTTATTATAGTATTTTTTTTAATTTTTTCATTTTACAACATAGGCTAGAATTACACCACAAATAAAAATAAAAACATGACATTAAAAATGTATCCACAAAAAAAAAAATTCACTCTAAAGTCAATAAGTTGTACTCTTTGGAATTCTATTTTTTATATCTGATATTATATCTAAGTGAATTGATCCTTTGTGCTTTTCTTTGACTTAAACCTACTAATGACCAAAACTATATTATTTGTATCAATCTATGTGGCATGTTCTCTCTCTTTGTGTCTACCTTTCTTATTATTTCAATATATTCATTCATCTATCTTATATATCTATCTATTCATTTATCGATTTATCTATCTATCCCCCTATCCATCTATCTATCTATCTATCTATCTATCTATCCATCCATCTATCTATCTATCTATCTATCTATCTATCTATCTATCCATCTATCTATCTATCTATCTATCCATCCATCTATCTATCTATCTATCTATCCATCCATCTATGTATCTATTTATCTATCGTTAATATATCATATATCTCTCTGTATATGTATTTCTCTTTATCTATCTTTCTAATTATCTTTCAATCTTTCCATCTTTCTATCTTTCTTTCTAGCTCTCTATCTTTAATATCTATCTATCTATCTATCTATCTATCTATCTATCTATCTATCAAGTTATATTTCTAGCTTTTTTATCTATCTTTCTCCTTTTATCTATTTCTCTCTTTATGTATCTATCATTTCACCTATCTATATATCTATTCACTTTTATTTTAGTTCTATTTACCCTTCCCTAAATTTATATATCTATCTTACAAACTATCTATTTCTAACTTAACATAATACAATCTTTTTTGTCAAATAGATCTATTGCACAATATAAGATTGGCCTGTATATTTTTACTAAATAATGAACAGAATGATGGCATTATTTAGAACGAAAAATTGGATGTGACCATTTATATTTTTTCTTGAAGAGGTTTTGATACTGCAACATCATTTATACTGTCACAAATAGTTCATAATTAGCCTACCATTGGAGGCATGGTGGCCGTGCGGCAGCGCGTTCGGCTGGCGTACCGAAGGTCCCGGGTTCGATTCCTGATCCAGGTGGGATTTTTTCCCGGGTCTGGAGGGTGTTCCTGGGTCTATCCAGCTCTGATGGGTACGTGACCTTTTTTGGGGTAAAGTAAAGCATAGTACTGGCCACACAATCACCTAGTATGCCGTGGCCACAGAAACTGGTGGAAGCTGATTCACCGGATCTATGGATCAATTCTGTCCGACGGGTACTTTACTTACTTACATAGCCTACCATTCAGCTGTTGAAGATCATAGTCAGTTGTGGTTAAACGTACATTTCAATGTTACAACACAACAGATGTATCAGAGTATCTGTGTAAATCATTTACACATATTTTGTTGTTGTGGTCCCTTATATAAAACTATAATGATGGAAAATGTGTAACAATCGGATCTGTTTTAAGAAAAATAGATATGAAATGAAAGGCAACTTTGAAAGTTTATGCAAGCCACACAATCCCCATTTTTGTTTTGGTAAAAGCCACTGATGGTGGGCTCAGATTTTCTAGCAATATAGAGCAAAACGAATTTTTTTAAAGGAGTGCGTTGTTTTTTTCTATTCTACTCCCACACTGCAGTTAATAACTGTAGGCATTAGACGTGCATAACCTTTTCATCATCATCATCAACACCTTGACCGTTATGTCGTTGCGGGGAGCGAATGGACACCTCAGCAGACATCTTTCTCCATTTTTTGCCTATCTTGAGCGGCCGTCAATAATTTAGTATTTTTAATCTTTGTCCAATCTCTTATATTGTCGAAAGAGCATTTCCGTTGACAGCCCCCTTTAACGTCCACCTTCTACAGTGCCTTGGTTTTTTGGTAGTTAATTATGTCGCAACACGTAACGGAACCATGTCAGCTTACGCCGCTTATTGTAGCAATAATGGTTTTTTGAGGGACCGCAATTGATATTTTTTGGCCTTTTAAAAATACATATTACATATAATAGAACGATAGGCAATGCACTTTATATACAGAAGAGTACTTTGCCAGACTCAAATTTGTGGTAAAACCACTGATCTCTAAAAAGACTGGATTAGGCTCGGAAGTGACATTTTTGAAGTAATTTCCGACATTTTGTTTGCACTGCACTGATAAATATATTATATTTACCGTGAGTTTGTTTATTTATTTAGATGTTTGTTTCTGCTCTAAATTCTCTTGAGCCGTTTGACTAATCGGGTTAAAAGTTAAATGTATAAATCGGAAACGTCCTCCAAAAAAAAGTTTTATTTTTTCAACAATATTGCTTAATTCGTTAATTTATTTGTTAAAATAAACTTAGACCTATTACTAATCACCGTATGTTAAGGTTATACAATGCGCGCAGTTTCCAAATGTTGTTCATTTGAAATGCGTTCAAATTTTGTGTGTTTCGGGACCGGGTTTTCCCGAACTGCGAAATATTGCTGTCTACTTTTTTATTATTAACTTTTTTTATCTTTTGGTATTTGTTTTCTTTTGATCGTATTATTGATAGTTTTATATTATTAATTAGAAGTGGGAATTTTGAAAGCAACAATTCATATGCATATTGTGTAAAATGGCTGCAACATAGATTCCGTTCCGATCTATTTATAGTTCAGTGGCGCAGTAAGTTTTAGACACAATTTTGTTTATATATGTTAGTGCAGTGGAAATTTTTAGTTTTCCCTTTCTTCTATAGATCAGTGCATTTCTTCACATTTCTCAAACCAATTTATTAAGAAGGCTCAATCCAGTCTATTTAGAGATCAGTGGGTTAAAACCTAGTTGAATTGAATTATACATCTATGCTTTTTAGTTATTGGAAATAAAAACATTTCCGAGAAACAATGAAATATGAATTTAAGAAAAAAACAAAAATCAAAGTTTCATCATTTGATTAAATGAAACACTACAAATCTAGGAATGTTTACTTTTCTCAATATTATGCCAAGCTCAATATTGTCTTCAATGAGAAAGGATGAAAAAAAAATCTGTTTAGTTAAAGACTTAAGTATCGCGCAGAGTCCGCTGGACAAATTCTTCCCCACATTGGCCTAATCAGATTAGGGCTCTGTAATCGAATCGCGTCTCATATTCGAGTATTGAGTAGCCATCTGTAAAGTTGAAGGTTAAGGCTATGGATTTTTTATATTGTATTTTTTTTAAACATGTTTTTTGTTTTTTTAATGATTACAATTTACAGTAAAACCTCGAAATTTCGCGTTCTTCTATCTGCGACTTTATGAATTCGAGAAGCCTAATGATTTATTTTTAACCTAACATGTCATACAATTTAATTACCTACAGTACATAGCCTATTAGGCTTTTGCAATAGCATACTTTTGTCTTCTTTAATACAATAAAGTATGTATTATTGTATACAATGAATCTAAATTTACAAATAAACAAAACTGTACCTCACCATATTTTATCGTTCAGGAACCATTAAGGAACTCATGAAATAGAACAGAACGCTCATACTGTATAAGAATGCTGGCAAAAATATCAATTATCTGTTATTGTAAGCGAATAAAATGGTTTCGTAGCAAGATAGTAGGGCAGATAATGAGCTGATAGGATCTAAAAGGTTGCGGCCAGACACAAGGTGGCAGTCGATAGTCACATTTGTCTATGTACAGTATATACTGTGTCTTACTGTTTGTACTTTAGAGTACAATGCTGTTTATGTTTACTGTCGCCTGTACAATTTTATAAAAGAGTGGTGTAAATCTTAACATCAATGTATACAGAAATAACGTATTTTGCAGACAAACATTTTGTTTGTAACAAATGAAGGCACTGACAAACCTCAGTTTTCGTTGACATCGTCATGTGTCGGCTTCGGTTTTTGTCGAAGTTTACCATAATGCCAAAAAACAACAACAACATTATAGGACTGTAGTCTTTTGATAGTTTATGTCCGAATCAATAACATCTGCAGCTATTTCTCCTGTCCGAACTGTTTTTCGTATACCTAAAAGTGTGTTTTCATAAGTCAATGTCCGTTTCGGATTTTGTCGATTTTTCTGGGACGGATAATCAACTGAAACCTATGTTTGACTTTAGTCATTTTAGATATGTCGTGCTTGTTGAGCGTCCAAAATTAGCGAATAGTCGACATTTGCTTGGAGAAAGGGAGCTTAAAAAAACCCAACGAATATCAAAGTTCTACTGTTTTGACCAAACCACAGAGTCTTGTGTGGATATTCAAATGGTCCTGTGTTCCAGACAGGTTAATCATTGGATTTGTTTGTGGTCTTGATGAAGTATTTTCTTGAGCTACTAAAAATGACAAGGAATTCGGACTGTTCGCATATTCCCTTTTTTTTTGCTATGGACCTCAGTTTTGGTAAAGTTTATAAACTGTCGGTGAGTAAATAGGTGGGCTATCTCAATTTGGACATTCACTCGGCTTGCCAAAGGACTCATTACACGGATCTTTATTCCAACAATGTTTAAGAAAAGGAAGATTTAGGATGGCCATGACACCCTCTCTAGAGGTCAGGCGATGTAAAAAATAAAAACGCCACTGTAGCCGCTATTTAAGGTACACTAGGTTATTATAACTTGGGTTATAATGAAATATTGTATATTGGATATTAGAGGTAAAAGAGACATGCATTGCACGCTAATGATTCAACAACACGCCAGGTTTATATCTTACCCCTAGCTCATAACCAAAAAACTCGTCTAAATAAAGGACTTCTAAATTACAGATACGGTTTCATCAACAAGCTAATTCATTAAGCACGCCAAGCTATTCACATGCACGCTTAGGTAAAAAAAAGTCGGTCTAGTTTAGGCCATTATTTTATTTTAGACTATTACTGTACGGTTAATGGGATTAATTATCTTTGCCTTTAAGGAAGAGAAGTTATAGCTATTTAATATTTTGGCAAATAGAGGATTAATAATATCTCAACTAGGAAGTATATCTTATTAGAGAACACTAGGTCTTTATAAAAGTAAAAGTGTTTGTATTAAAACTTCGTGACTCACCGTGGACTATAGTAATCAATTGACTAAACTTAATGACCTGTTGTCCTTTAATGACTGACTGAGCTTGGTAACTTCTTTTCATGAAAGGTTTGCGTAAATAATTAAATTACTGGCTAAATGATTAAAGTGTGAGATCATGTTACGTGGTCTGTATTAAAAAGGAAAATTAATATATTTAATAATAAAATGTATTAGTTACACATGATCAAAGTTTTAATTATTTATATTTCGTACCAGTACAGACGTGCGTATTGAAAATCACTGAAAAATGTGTTTATCAACATTCAACATTCATCACAATTGCCCCATAGCTATCATAACATATTGAACTTATCGTAGTTTCAACACAAAAAATCTTCAACCTTATATTGAAAAGTTTCTTTATTTATTAAGACAAGAAATAATGCTTTGACAAAAACACCTTTTGTTGCTTAGGATCGTATTACTATTATTATTAACGTATTTTTATTGTTGTATGTGTATTTCATTAAAATTTAATAATATTCAAACCGAAACTTACCTAAGGCTATCATGACAATTGGAACGATCATAGAGATTGCTACTGCTGTTGTAATAAATGCTGAAAAAAATCATTAACAATTATTAACAATGGTTGCATATGTAAAACAACTTATATATACATTCATCTCTCAAGGATTCAATATTTTATTCATATATCTATCCATTCATACAAAAATGTCATCCATTGCAGTTCTTATATATATATACATGAATAGATAAATAGTCAATGTTATCCTATATTTTTTACTGTGTCTTTTTATATTTCTTCCTTCTCTTGTTGTGTTAATTAGTTTAGCTCAAGCAATAGTGATTTTGCTTAAACAACCCATGTATTAGCTCAAAGCACTCTTGTTTTAGCGCAAGGCACTCTTGTTTTAGCACAACGCACTCTTCTTTTAGCACAAGGCATTATTGTTTTAGCACAAGGCACTGTTGTTTTAGCACAAGGCACTATTGTTTTAGTACAAGGCACTATTGTTTTAGTACAAGACACAATTGTTTAGCACATTCTAGTTATGTGTTGCGCCAACAGGCAGCAGTGTGTTTTTTAGTTCTCTACTTGGAGTGTTTTATATGTTTATATGTCTTCTATTTTCACTTTAGAGTGTTAATTTTTATACCAGTGGATTCGTGGAAATTTTCTCTTGACAATAGTGTAATTTTTTTAGTGTTTCTGGATAAGTCTAATGAGTGATGACTTAATTTACCTTCTAATTAATCTATTAATACTGTAAAACAGGACTGAGCTTTTTCATTAAACTGGTCTCAACTGGTCTGAATGTTTACCCGTTCCGCTCCAGTAAACCGGTGTTTACAAACATTCCTGACGACACACTATTTCTATTGTGTGTTGTATTTATTTTGATCTTTCTAAGTACTTTTAAAATGAATCAAAGCTTTCTACGTAGTATTGGGAAAATATGCTCGGATCGCCATACCCGTGTCGATAACAAAGTTTTTCAAATGATTCGTTGTCTTGGCATAGGGCGTCGACCACCAACGAGACGCGGGACTAGGGCTGGGCGTCTTCATCGCATTACACCTGTAATCCCCGATGTTAACGAACAAGTCAACTACCATCATGATGTGCCTATTTCTGTAAACTCGCCCCAAACGTCTACCAGGCACCATCGTTCCCATCACGCCCATTTTTCTTGTTGTCTTTCACTCCAAAAACACATAAAGATTATGCACCTAAATGCTCAGTCATGCGGCAACAAGACCCTCGAGCTGGCCGAGACAATAGTGGACGATAATTTCGATATAGTGCTCTTGAGTGAAACATGGTTCAGGGAGGAAGGTGACGAGCCTAGGATTTCCGAATTGACACCAAAAGGCTTTATATCGCTGAATATTCCTCGCCTGATAGGCAAAGGTGGAGGTTTAATCGTAATATACAAAGATTGTCTAATTAAAAATGTAACTACCCATCCAAACCGTGCATCATTCATAACCTTTGACATGTGCGAAGTCCGACTAAACCTCAGCGGTAGAACGATAACTATCGTCTTCCTCTACCGACCACCACCGAGCAAGAAAAATAAACTCACACCCAGTAAGTTTATTCAAGAATTTCAAGATCTGTTAGATCTTTATATTTATACCAGAGACCTCTTTGTTATCGGTGATGTCAACCTACATTTCGACAGTAGCAAAGAAATATATGTGGAGAAGTTAAGGAAAGCCCTCCTGGATCGAAATCTGGAACAGATTGTGTCTGTCCCTACACATGTTAAGGGTCATACCCTTGATTGGATAATAACAAACGCACGTGATCTCTTAAATGACCTTAACGTGATCGATCGGGGAATCTCTGATCACTTCCTCATATCCGTTGAGCTATGCCTATTAAAGCCTAAAAAGCAGTTGAGGAAAGTCAAATCCAGAAAGATGAAAGACATTAACATTTCTAATTTTAGGTCTGATATTAGTGCCTTGCTGCGGCAGTCAGGTTCGACGGATTTATACACTCACTATATCACCTGCCTAAGAAAGCTGCTAGACATTCATGCTCCTCTGACAACCCGATTAGTCTCCGATCGATTATCGGCTCCATGGATGTCAAACGAGATCAAGGTCGCGAAAAAGCTGCGCCGTCAGGCTGAGAGAAAATACAAGCAAACCGGTCTAACAGTGCACCGACACTTGTATACACAAAAGAAAAACCATGTCAATCGTCTCATTCGAGATGCTAAGACAATGCATCTTCGCAATAAGATTGAGAGCGCGAACTCATCTCGGGTGCTGTTTAAAATAACTACAGAGATGTTGGGTGGTGCAGGTAAACCTGTACTACCATGTTTCATTCCCCCTGCCGACCTCCCTGACTCCTTTAATCAATTTTTCACAGACAGGATCAAGAAAATTAGGGAAGACCTAGACAACCAATCAAGTCTGCTCCACAATGATCCAGTCTTCCAGGGTTCTCACCTCAGTGAGTTTCACTCAGTATCTGAAGCTTCTGTTATGGAAATTATTAGTAAGATGCCTAAAACGTCTTGCGAACTCGATCCCATCCCTGTCTCCCTCTTCAATGATTGTATCAACGAACTAATACCTTCGATCACTACGATGATGAATGCTTCATTAGCTTCAGGTATTGTGCCTCAATCAATGAAAAATGCACTGGTTAAGCCCCTCTTAAAGAAGCCTAGCCTCGATCCTGAGTGCTTAAAAAACTATCGGCCTGTATCCAACCTTCCATTCCTTTCGAAAGTCTTGGAGCGCATTGTGCTAAAACAGTTATTGCCTCACTTGGAGCAGCATAGCCTCTTGGAGAAGTTTCAGTCCGCCTATCGAAAGAGTCATAGCACGGAGACGGCATTGGTCAAGGTTGTCAACGACCTACTATGCACATCGGACTCGGGTCATGTGTCTATTCTGGCAATGCTCGACCTGTCTGCCGCTTTTGACACTCTTGACCATGAGATCCTGATTGACAGGCTTGCAACCACTTTTGGCTGCTCAGGCTGTGTTCTTCGTTGGTTTAGGTCATACCTGTCTGAGCGCACTCAAAGTGTTGCTATAGATGAGTTCCTCTCGGCACCTTCAACGCTGAAATATGGAGTGCCCCAAGGATCTGTTCTAGGACCAGTGATGTTTGCAATGTACGTGTATCCACTCGGCCAGGTCATCAAACCGTTCGAAATTTCGTATCACTTCTACGCCGATGACACGCAACTGTACGATCATGCGGTCCCTCTTGATGCCCCTAGACTCGCTGCAAAGGTCAGTAGTGCAATCGCCAACGTCTATTCGTGGTCGGGGAGAAATGGGCTTAAAATGAATGAGGAAAAAACAGAGATAATCCGAATTGGAACCAAGAGAAATTTAGTCAAATTCACCGGTTCAGAATCCATCACCGTGATAAACTGCCAGGTGCCTTTTGTTAACAAAGTGAAGAATCTTGGTGTTTTACTGGATCCCACGCTGTCTTTCGACCAACATATTTCTCATATGTGCAGATGTCTATATCTACAGTTGCGTAGACTGGGCCAAATACGTCCCTATTTGTCCACTGACTCTGCAAAGACACTGGCAGTCGCTCTGATACTTTCTCGTATCGACTATTGTAACTCCCTGCTAGTCGGCCTGCCCGAAGACAAAATCGCCAGGCTACAGAGAATACAGACCAGTACTGCGCGCTTGGTCATGCGCAAATCAAGGCGAGACTCGGGAACCGCCCTTCTTCGCTCGCTCCATTGGCTCCCCGTGAAAGCCAGAATTGAGTATAAAGTGGCGCTACTTTGCCATCAGTGCATTTTTAATAACGAGTTTCCGTCCTATCTCAAAGAACTAATCACACCATATGTCCCTCAAAGAACACTTCGTTCTGCCAACTCATCGCTTCTGGAAGAGCCCCGTTTCTCTCTGACGACCGTTGGCCTTAGAGCCTTCTCAGTATCCGGTCCGAAGGTGTGGAATCTACTTCCCATTCAACTCAGACAAACAAGCTCCATTGATTCCTTCAAAAAGAACTTAAAAACTCATTATTTCAATATTTATCTTAATTAACATGCTTTGAGCCCTACTGTCTTACTTATATGTTAGGTCGGTTATCTTGTTTTGGTTTGATTTGTTCCATGTTTGTAAAGTTTTGAATCATCATTTAGTTTTTTTATCTCTTAGCCTATAGATTGTATCCGTGTTCTGAGTTGTGTGCTAAATGCGCTCTGAGCTTGCATTATGCTTGTTGGTAGCGCTATACAAATGTCATTATTATTATTATTATTATTACAAGGCACTATTATTTTAGTACAAGGCACTACTCTTTTAGCACAAGGCACTATTGTTTTAGCACAAGGCACTCTTGTTTTAGCACAAGGCACTCTTGTTTTAGCACAAAGCACTCTTGTTTTAGCACAAGGCACTCTTGTTTTAGCACAAGGCACTATTATTTTAGCACAAGGCACTCTTGTTTTAGCACGAGGCACTATTGTTTTAGCACGAGGCACTATTGTTTTAGTACAAGGCACTCTTGTTTTAGCACGAGGCACTATTGTTTTAGCACGAGGCACTATTGTTTTAGATCAAATCAATCTTCTTTTAGCTCAAGCTATATTGTTTTAGCTCAACTCACTCTTGTTTTAGCTGAATTCAATCTTGATTTAGCTCAAGCTATCTGCTTTTAGCTCAAGCTATATTGTTTCACCTAAAAGCAATCTTGTTTTTTTTATATTATAAAGCATTATTGTCTTAATTCAAACAATTTTATTTAAGCTGAAGCATTTATGCATGGTACTCTCCTTGCATGTTATTAATTAAGCCACATATTTATACATCTTTATATAATGCATCTTATTATTGATCTATCGAGCTATTTAGTTTAAAAATATATATATGCATCTATGTATTTATCAACAATCCACCTTCCTCCCTCAAGTTTTGGCCCTCCCCTATTTTATATTATTTGCCCTTATTCCTCTTGCTAACTATCTCACTAATGTTAGCAATATTTGCATTCTTCCTACCTTACAATCCTGACTACGTTTCTATCTACACTCGACCTATATTTCTACACAAATATCAGTTATTGTATTTATCAATTAATCCATTAACTTTTATTTATAATTGGATCCTTCTAGCTAGTCTATATAGTCTGATATATGGGTCTGTCCGCTTCAACCTGTCAATGCCTATTGACCGATAAGGGACATACTGACAAAACACTTTCCTTCGTCCTAATGCAAGAACAAATGCATATAAGTACTCATTCTTCCCGAGTTGCATCCTGGCATGGAATGGGTTCCCTGAACAAACCAGGAAAACCAGTAACTTCACATAATTTAAAACACTAACAAAAATACAGGCTTGACTCAAACCACGGATGTGTGTTGGACGCAATAATCTTCTTTATAAAAAAATGCACCAGTAATGTATAAGAAAAGATCATATATTAAATGCATCTTACATTTCTTCCTTTGACTTACTCAATATAAAAATATGGTAAAACACACAGGTATTTCTTTACTCTACCGTCTGTAGAAGTAAAACTATACATTCAACAAAAACAAAACGGTTTGGGAGAAATTACTTGGCGAAACGTTTCTACGGGTCAATTAAATAAACAATGTTAATAATTATCCCATTGAGACGATAAATGATCCAGTGACAGAATACATAACTGAGTGACGTAAGATCAATGACTTCTACTATCGCATCAACGCTCTCTCACTCTTTATCTCTATTCTGATTTCTTTCACCTTTTCTCCATCTCTCGAGCTCTATGTTTTCTAGCCAAACACATTTATTATCTCGTCTCTCTCCTTAGTGGTATAAATCTCTTTTATGTTTTCCAAGTATCATATATTTGATTTTCTAATATATTTGTAATGTCACGAATAGGTTTTGACATTAATGTGGTTGGTTGTGTTTGTATATGTTTGTAAATTATATTCTGTGTTTGTAAACATATATAGCCTAATATTTACTTTTAACATTATTGTATCATAGTTTTTATGTTTTTATTTAAAGTTATGTTTTAGTTGTGTATTTGCATTTCTTCTTGTGTTTGTGATTGTGTATGTTCTAGAGCTGTATTTGTATAATATACTATTTTCCGCTGTTTGTATACAGTAAGTTTTGTTATTATTTCAAATTTGTACATGAATAGAGAAATAGAAAATATGAAATTGATAGCTATATTAGGATAACTAAACATCATTTATTTATCAAAATTCGAGACTGTTCAAACTTTTTTTTATGGATGGACTAGTAATAATTTAGGGGGCATGGTGAAAATTCGACGGCCTTCCCAAAGGTCCTGAGTTCGAATTATGTTGCAGGCTTGGATTTTTTCCCTGGAATAGAGGTTGTCCCTGAGTATAACCAGCTCTGATGGGTACCTGACCTTAGTTGTGGTAAAGTAAATGAGGCTGTGCATGGTGCTGGCCACACAATCATCTAGTATGCCGTGGCCATAGAAACTGGTGAACGCTGCTTCACCGGGCCTATGGATCAATTTGGCCCCGACGAGTACTTTACTACTTACTTAATAATAATCTAATATATAGAGTGGCATCTGAAAAAGATTTAAGATAAGTTAGTTTATGATAAGATAAACTTACTGCTGCTGCAAATAATATGCGTAGACGAAGACAGGAAGTCGCAAACGTTGTCCGAGTCCTTCTTGGCCTCCTCTATCTGCAGGACGGTGTCCTGGTGGGTGGTTGTGTAGCTTGTTTGGTCTGTGGAGTAGGTTCTGTCCAACACAGTCTTATACATGTGACCATGTTCTTCATAGGACTGAAATAACGGTAGTAATATTCAGAGTTGAGTCATATCTTTAGTAACAAATGTTATCGAGGTGAATATGTGTGTACTTGACTTTTTATAAAAGTAATAATATTGTAATTTAACAACAATATATACGCAAAATTGGTACATGGTCGCCTTGCTGTCGAAGGCAAGGATAATGTTTCCGGGTCTGGGGGTGTTGTCCTTGA